>CM038222.1:146499548-146614548 GCA_021442155.1 Cymbidium sinense
GGGCGTTGTTTGGTACTCGCCGGTGCCTCGACTTTGATATCACGATGCGGCGTTGGCGACTCAGCGCTTGATCGGTTGATCATCAAGTTGTGAAATATCTATATCGGTCAATTTTGATGCTTTGAATCAGACAACAAAGTCCGTTCATTGATGGTAGGTCATTTGACTATTTTCATTGGCGTCCAGGTGCATTTTGGCCTCTATTTGCACTTTGCCACTTCAAATCATTTGGTATTTGCATAGACTCGTCCGATTTGAGCATAGATGGTCTCATTTGATAGTTTTCAATATTTTGAGTCTAGCTGACAATCAATTTTGCAAACGAGGGTCGTTTGGCTTACGTCGGTGACTCCTGACTTCAATATATGTGCAAGCATATTGATGACTTCGGCTTAGTTGATCATTAAGTTGTGCAATATTTATATCACGACCAATTTCAGCGTTACGAACACAAGCAAGTTGTTCATCGATGGTCGTTTCGACCATTTTCAAAGACATCAGTGCATTTCTTATTTTCGATTCGTGTCGTTACCTCGAGTTTGTCATTCGACTTGTAGGCTTGACTTTGACTTATGACACACATATGGAGGTCAACAAATGCTCCCAACAAATATGATTTCATGAAGTGAGTCACATTTGTTTGGCGGTTGACTTTTGATTTTCTTCTTTCTACCTCTCGTCTTTCTTCTTTTCTTTCACTTCTTGTTATTGTGTCTTGAAGCGGTGGACATACTTGATTACTTGTTCTTTAAATTTTATAACATTTCTCTTATCGCTTGGCAGGAGAATGTTCAACTGGAGGAGACCTGATGAGCTTAGCGAGGAGGCTGGTGGAGATTGATGGACATGATCATCGTGAGATGTTGATATCGAGATAGGATTGAGCAATATCTTGATATGCTATGAGGATGTGATTTTACCGGGGCTTCTTTGCTCTTCCTACTCCTTGGTTGTACTTGATTCCTTTGCTTTTGAGGATCTTGCAAATTGGGTAGTTACCCTAAGGCGAAGTGTGGTGACTACAATCCTTTGGATAGTATAGTAGAGTTAGTTGGATATTGTGATGTCTGACTTACGATAGCATTGGTGGCGAGCCAGTCTAGACTTGAGCCACTCATTCTGGTGGGCTCACTAGACCTGATTCCTATTGATAGGATTCTACTCTTCCTCGTGGATATGTCCCATGGGGTATACAGCTCACAAAGATACTTTACGGACAACCGACATTTATGAGGCAGTATATGCATATTTATTTGACTTTGGGGGTATGCCTTCTTCTAGGGCTCGTGGAGTAGTGGAGTTTTGGGATCATAGTAGTAACACTTGCTGGATTGGCCCGGAGGAGTTGACAATCACTCTTTTGGACTTACAGGCTGTGTCCGGTCTTCCCATATTTAGTTATCGCTACGAGGAGTGTGTTCCACCTAATGGGGAGATATTTCATAGTCAGCCTTCAGATGATTGTGATCGACGAGATAGGCTAGCTATGCTTTTTATTTATATTGATCTCCTGGACCACTATCACCAGATCTTTAGGGTCTCACGGCATTTTATACAATCACGAGCCGCATTACCTGTGAGTACATGGATTCAGAGCTCCTTGCAGGATTATGCTCTATCCGAGGAGGCTGTAGCACTGCATGACCCTTTTCGATTAGGTGTGTCTGAATATAATTACTTATCCGATGTGACTGAGCTATTTTACCGGCAACTTACACCGGGATTGAGCGAGGATCTGTTCTTAGCCGGTTTTATAGTGACATGACTCGAATTTTTTGCTCCCTATTAGGAGGGCTTAATTCTCTAGGCTTTATTAGCGACCCGGGGTCTCTCAAGGTGAGTGAGTTTATCTTGCCCCAGCAGTATTAGCCAGGCTTTATAGGATATTGGGGCTGATTTCTGCAGCAAGTTCCCTAGAGTGGCGAGATGTGATTATACCTTGGCAGTACTTATATGCTTGGGCTCATCTCCATATACATGGCACCTTTGCTTATTTTGAGTATTGAATATTCTTTTTAGGCGAGGTATTCTGATCTTACACTTATATCATCCTCTACTTTGGAGATGGAGAGGATTCACATGCTCTTCTTTGCTCCCCATTTGGTCAGAGATCAATTTTTGTTGGTTCACCAGCCGGATATACTCGGCTTACCCTCTGACTCGATAGGGATTGATCTTATTGAGATGAGAATAGAGATATTCTTGCTTCATGGTGGACATTGAGAGTAGGCGAGTATCTTTTCAACTCGTCGGGATGGTTATGTTATCGGTTTGGGAAGTCAGTTTCTATAGAGGACTATCATGGCCAGGTTGTAGTTTGGTTTCTTCTCAAGCACTCTCAATGATAGGCCACTCATCCCTAGTGTAGTGGATTTTAGCAAGATCAGGACAATTCCCTTTGAGGCACATTACTTTGCAGCTTTAGCCATTTGGCTACATTTACCGAGGCTTGGTACTGGTGCTCATTTTCGAATAGCCTCTCCATAGGGTCGCATGGGGGTTAGTTATACTTACCTCACACAGGTGCAGTTATCTTTTGGCCCTTTCTTGGGCGTGGTTCCAAGAGATATGAATGCAGGATGAGGTCTTTAGGCGTTCCTCAAGATCATATGACCCATCGTTGGTTACCATTAGTAGGAGACTATAGCACTAGAGGTATACTTGCTATTCTCCTCTCTTTCTATACTTTTGTCCAATCTCTCCTCCCTTTTTTTTTTCAAAATATGCTTTAGTGCGTCGATACTCTAATTTGATTCTTAAGATGCAGGTTGCGAGTTAGAGTGAGGATACTACTTCTCCTGGCAGAGTTAGAGCTAGGGATTACGCTCCTAGCTACATTGATGTTTCTTCACTCATAGGCAGGTGTAGCCAACCCACATAGCTGCGGGTTTGATTGATTGTTCCGAGTCACTACGACCATTTATGACTCTGATGAAAAGCCATAGGTGTTAGGAAGCATTGGAGATGTTATTGAGGACTCTGGAGTTGGGTTGTCGCGTGTGTCAACCTTTGATACTATATCTTTCGATGTTATGACCCCTTCTGTGGAGCCACTTTTCTCTACTAAGCCTGACTCTGCCCCTTGTCCTGGGGAGACTTCTAAGGTGAGAGACCTTGTGCCTAGCAAGGCCTCTGTTGAGCCAGCACATAGCCCTGGAGTTTATCAAGTAGTGAGGGTTCCCGAGAATTATATTGCTTACGATACTCCAATTCAGTCGGATTCATCATGTTCCGGTACTTTCTCCCTCTATTTATTTATTTATTTTTATTAACTGCACTTCTTTACATCCGCTTCGTGTTGATTATTTTCATTTGTTCCCTGCAGTGCCTTATGTAGATTATGAGTCCGAGATCTATCATCGACATCCCTATAGACCGAATCCACGTGATAGGAGCATGCAAGATTGCTTGGTGAGGGGCGTGGTTTCTCATTACCTTGAACTCACGAGTCGGGCGACTTCACGTCTTATCACGAACACCACTTTGGACCTTTTAGCTCATCTTGGCAGCAGGGCTCTTAGGTATCGGAGACTCTTTATAGAGACATAGAGTTCTTAATCCTGGATGAGATGCCGTAATGGTTCTAGTGCCTTCTATGAGCATCGGGGCAGTCGAGCTTCATAGGAGGCGGTGACTGTATGATGACTTTGAAGAGAGTGCAAAAGCTCTATGACATGACCATTAGAGTTCATAGATGCTTCTTAGTTAGATAGATTGGTTAGGCTTAGAGGCGCAAGTTGAGCGAGACGAGAAGAGCTCAAGCTATAGGCGAGAGCGACATCGTTATCATTCGTCAGCGAGCTATGGTAGATCTTTGAGGCTTCTTTGATTAGAATTTACTAGCTTCTGATTCTTTGAGAGTGAGCGGTGTCTTTAGTAACATTTAGACCGGAGTTCTGATCTAGGATCCCATGATCTACTTTACTTTTCTCTTTTTTTTTCAGTCATGTATTGTCTATCCTCTTGTTGTATTAGAGGATGTCGGCATTCCTCTTTTACTTCTGCACATTTGTGCTTTTGTGATTTGAGAAAATCGACTTTGATTTGTGCTTTGGGCTTGATTTGTATGTTTTGTGCTTTGGATTTAATTTGTGCTAGCTACAAAACTTGGATCATTTCGACTTCAAACCATCTACTTTACTTCAACGGCTTTGTTGAAGATCTCTTTCTTTATATACTTACAGTTTGAGCCTCCTATGACCCTAGCTTCATTTTTGGTTGGGTTTGATGGAGGAGAATGTTGTTTTGATGAAGGACTCCTAGAATCAGTTTATCAGGTGCTTGATTGGGTTTAAAATTCCTTCTATCCTAGTTTTAAGCGAACTTGATGAAGGGACTAACGATTTATCCCTATTGACTTTTCGAAGTGTATGCACTCCATGAATCTGTGCTTGCTCCTTTGTGGATTAGTTGAAGGATACATACAAATGACCTTAGACTTATATAGGGTCAATCTTTGAGTTATTAGTCTATCAACTTGATCTTTAACAAACCACAAAATTCCTTTAGTTGACCATCGACTTTGTATGAACTATGGAATCCTCGATCTGTGCTTTACGCTTTGATGGACTTGATAAGGAGATAGGCTTTGATCATGCTTTGAGCTTGATCAGATCATTTGATAATATATTAAAATATCACCTGCGGGTAATATGAAGATTGATTTGTGACCTTGAATTGGCGCTTCCTGTTGCCTTGATCTATCGATCAAGTAGAGAGGTCTCTTGGATCCTGATTACTTGTAATCACTAAGCTGGATCTGGTTTGAGATTGAACAGCTATCATCATTGGTCTGATGAGTGGGGGCTCTTTCACTGCGGTCTTTTCTTATGGCTTGTTGAGTGAGGAGAGCATCAGCAACTCGGCCACATTTAGGCTTGTTGAGTTCGACCTTTAGAACCTACTCGAGTCTTCGACTTAAGCTATAGTGGGTTGGTATTATTATCATCAGACTGACGAATGGGGGCTCTTTCACTGCGGCCTTTTCTTGCGACTTGTTGAGTGAGGAGAGCGCCAACAACTCGGTCATTTATGGGCTTATTGAGTTCGACTTTTAAAACCATCCGTATCCTAGAATTCAAGATGTAGAGGTTGATGTTTTTCCAACTTAATTGATTGAAGCTTCTGAAATTGAGAGTTCTTGACTTAATCTCCAAAATTTGGCAAATCAGAGATAAATTTTTGACATTTTAGGTTATTTTTCATGCATAGAAATAGATTCTTTTTTTACGCAGAATATGCAACAATGATAATTATAGATATATTCATGGATTTTGGTAATACTCGATGTCAACTGAATCGAGAATATATTTGAGGATTTCATCTTATGGCACGAAGTCAACTCAAATAAATTTAATATAAACAAAAAATGCCCCTATCTTGCAGGGAGAATTCTAAAGCATATTTGGAAGAACTTTCAAGATAAAATTATACAAATATATCAATTTGAATTGATATGCTCTTAAGAGGGTTTCGACATGTAACATTGCTTTTGTATATGTATATATGAATCTAAAATGCCCTCTATGTAATAAGGGAATTTTCACGAAAAATCTTTTTTCATATGGAGTGAGTATATTTATTTAGGGATCTCGGCATGAACGATGTCTAAATAGATATACTAAAAAAATACTATCTTGAGAGGGATTTCTATTATACCTCGAGAATGTAGTCATCATGTATAATAATTTTTCAAGTATCGATTATTAATTGGTGGTATTGGTCTTTCACCCTTTAGGTTAATGAGTTGATATACCCCTTCTTGATACACTTTCTCAATGATAAAGGGCTACCCAATTAGGCTCAAATTTGCCCAATTTTTGATTGGGAATAATTAGTCTTCTTCCGAGGACCAATTCTCCTTTTGAAAAGCTCAGGATGCACCATATGATGGAGATTACTTTGGACATCCTTGCTCGATAAACTTCTAAAATTTTGTTGTTGGGCTTGGGCGACCTCATCAATATCAAGCTCTTCCATTTAGATGGACATTCTCATCTTGGGTGAGATTGTATTGAATGACAATTATGAGTGAAGGTAATTCAACTTCAAGTGGCAAGCCTATTTCATCTCCAAATATTAGTGCATAAGGAGTGGATTTTGTGGGAGTACGGTCTAGATGTCACGTTGTTGTCTTTCTGTAAGGCAATTTTGCTTCGAGATTTTGGCTTCTAAATTTGCTCACCTAATTGTCGGGACCTTTCGACGGTGGATTCTTGGACTTGTCGTCCAAGTGTCATGCATCTAGAATAAGTCAAAAAGTCCTTGGTGGACATCTCAGGACCTCTTCCATACAAGTAAGACGTCAAATAATATTTTGACTAATACCTAGGATAGGTCAAAAGTCTTTGGTGGACTTCCCACAACCTCTTTCATACAAGTTAGTGTGGTTGAATACGATCAATCACCTGGATAAGGAAAAAAGAGCAAATCACCCAAAATTTTAGTTTACTAATGTCATTGATAGCTCGATATGATGATATAAGAAAGAATTAAAATTTTGGATATAAGAGAAATAAAAAATATAAGGGAAAGAAATGCATCCTCAAGTTATATTAAATGATATCAACATCTTCCTCACCGTTAAAAGATGCTCCCTTAAACTCACTTTCAACTCTTTCATCTTCTGAATCTGGTGAAGGTCTTCAGATACTTAGCTGGGAGATAGATTCTCAATACTAGCCCTAGTATTATGATGTACTAAGCGAATTCATTTTATGAATCCCAGGATAAAGCCTTCTTCCAAACATTGGTGCTCCAAGTCCTTCACTTCAACATCAAGAATATGATTACAAGCTTTTTAGATATGATCCTCGATAGCATCATGATAAGCTATGGAGTTCTTAAAGTCTTCCACTACCTTCAAGGATATGACATTTGCTTCCACTTTTGACATAGTAAACACTTTCTCAAAAAAATGATCTGTAATACTTTCTACTCTAGTTCAAGAGCCTTCTTCTCTGCAAATGCATTGAGTTTTTCTCTTTATGGTGAGTCTCGCCTCTCATCCTCATCATCAGTACATTCCACCTCCTGACGTTGAAGAGAAAGAGAAATTGACATGTTCATCAGCTCAGTTCTACACCGAGTTAGTTGATTTTCCAAAGCTGTTACTTCTTTGGCCTCGACACTTATCATTCGCTCGTACTCACCTTGCAAGTATTTTACCTTCACAAATTTAGTATTTCACTCATCTAGAGTGACACCCAAATAAGCCATAAGCCCTAATTTTTGGGTTACCTACAATCAAAAAATCACATATATTACACTAAAAAAGAGAAGGAGAGAAGAAAAGAAAGAGAAAGATAAGATAACATACTAATTTGTTTGCTCATAGACACCCAGTGCATATGTGTCTTAACACCTCTTCAAGAATATATGGCTTGAAGAGATGAATCTCCCCATTATGAGTTGAGATAGCTAAACTCTCAGAGGCCAACTCGGGGAGAACATCTTTTCCGTAACCTCCATAATTATTTGACATAATTACTCTGGCATGTCTTTTTTTTCTTAAGAGAAGAAGCATTGTTATCACTGTGACTTTATAACGGGCTTCTTGAAAAAATTCTATGAATACGAGGAGACCTTTCATTATCTTTACTTAATCTCTTCAGTGGAAGAGCATGATATGTCTATGCCTGAATGGAAAGGCCAACTTTGAACATTATATCTTCAATTATATACTTACCAATATGACATAACTCATACTGCAAGCTTCCTACATCAGGAATATTGAGAGTTATTAGGATTTCATTCTCTTCAATCAATAATAGATCTAGAAGTTCGTTCAATCTTCCACATCTCTCAATGAGACCCCACTTATTTTTCACAAAAAAGAACCCATTAGACCAACTTCTAGATGGATCTAGTGCTAAAAATTTTATCCAATTTTTTATACCTCGATATCTAACACGTCCCTAAGTATCACATGTGAACCTACACATTCTACATAAGTACTTGATGTTCAAAGTCACATCACACTCTCTAAAGAAGACGGTCAAACTAATAATGTTCATTAGAGCTCAAAATTAGAATTGTGACAAAGCTACACCACAAATTTAAAAATCTCAATCAATTCGGAAGCCAAAGGGAATCGCAGCCCTGCACAAAGAATCATCTCAAAAATAGTAATGTATCATTGCGAAGATAAACATGCTCGATCATACTTTTTGGCAACAAGAGCCTCCAACTCATTTGGGAAATGAAATTTTGTATGGAGCACCACTAAACTATCAGCTGTGATAGTGGATGATATATCATCTATAGTTGTCACACTATTAGTTTTCTTCCGACCATCATCCTGTGAAAATGCATAATAAATATAAAACAAAAAAGTGTAGAGAAAAATAAAGGTTTGAGAAATGTATGAAGTAACTCACTTATCTCAATACTTGGGCACATCCTTTCCTGACTTTATTGCTCACGGACGATTTTGGATATAATATTTCACCTACGATCTGATGAAAAATATATGCATATGTATGAGTTCACAAAAGAAGTTATTTCTCTCTAATAATACTCTAAATTTATGTACTAGATTTTTTTAGTTTTTTGAGCAATAGTTCTGATGATTTCATCTTGGTTGTCGTGAGCCATCCATTAGAGTTTCAAGAAAATTAATTTCCTACAAAAAAAAGTAGAAAATGCAAGCATTGATCACCTCTAAACCTGGTCAGTCCGACGAGAACAGTTGATGTCTCTCTCGAGAGAAAATCGGAGTCTCACCGTATGAAATACGGGCCTTGATCGCCTCCAAACCCGGTCGGTCCGATGAGGACATTTGACGCCTCTCTTGTGGGAAAATGGAAGCATTGTCGTATGAACTACGGGTCTTGATCACATCCAAACTCGGCCAATCAGACGAGGACAGTTGACGCCTCTCTCGAGAGAAAATCAGAGCCTCGTCGTATGAACTATAGGCCTTGATTGCTACCAAACCCGGTCGGTCTAACCAGAACAGTTGACATCTCTCTCGAGGGAAAATCAGAGTCTCGTCGTATGAACTACAGGCATTGATGGCCACCAAACCTAGTTGGTCTGATGAGGACAGTTGATGCCTCTCGAGAGAAAATCGGAGTCTCGTCGTATGAACTACGAGTTTTAATCAACAATGTAAATAACCTTCTTTTCAGAAGAAAGTCAGAGCCTTCCTGACAAAAGAAAAAAAATTATTACCTTTAGCCCATGAACTTCTACTAGATAATTTCACATCTAACGCAGAAGAACATTAAAGCATATGGTAGAAAACTTTGTCTTCTTACTTGACCCAAAGGGTGGGGGGCTTATAGATCCACAATAGGGACAAAAAGGAAATAAATTTTGAGAATAAATTTGGAAACATTTAAATGGATTTTGAAATTTTTGTACTCCAATATATCTTTCCTTTTATTAAAGTGAAAAAAATCAGAAAAAAATAAAAAATAGCCCAAATTTTCAATTATTTGCACTCAATGGCGCACGTTTGTGCACATGAGTGTCGTCCGCCTTGATTTCACCTATGAACTGCAGGCCTGCTCAGCGACCTTGACCCTCCGCCCATGAAGTGCTTGCGCTTCGCCGTGGCCATGATCATAATCTTGTGTGAACATCTGTTCTCTTGAACTATATCTAACATGAGTTAATAAACCCACAAATTTCATTGAAGAAGTTTTTATTTTTAATTATTTGGAATGTATTTTTGGATGATAGAGATGATATCATCCAAAATAAAGGCAACTAATATATGCGAAAACTTTACTAATTGAAGCATGAATCTTAATATCGAAAGCAATTTGATTCTAAGTCGAGACTAAGCTTATATCATTTTAAAATATCATTTCTTTTGATTTGGATCCCTAAGTAGCTTCTAAATATAGAGTGTTTATAGTCAAATCGAGCGTCTTGACGAGCCAGATCTAACAAGCCTAAGATCTCTTAATTCTGACTTCATTTGAGGATTCAAATACTTAAAATACATCAGATGATCGAATGAATCATTTTGAGCCGTTTGATGGAGTGTTTGAATTTTGTCTGTATTTATAGAAATGACACTCTCCTAATCTATAAATAGCCCCTCATTCTTCACATGAGGGGGAGCCCAAGCTAAAAGGAGGAGAGAGCTATGAGACTCGAAGAATCTCAAAGCATAATTAGACAACGATCGATTGCCCGGTCATCACCGCACCATCGGTCATCGCCCTTACCGCCATTGGTCATGCGGTCAGTCATGTGGTCATCGCCAGGTTATCAGCGTCTCTCGATCATCTTTCAATAGTTTGCATCGGATCATCATACTATTACCTCAAGCAAGGTCTTCTTGTATACTATAGGCAGTGGTTTTCCTTTTGAGTTTTCGTAAAAATCGTGAGTCTCTCAAACTCTTTTATTATGTATGAGGAATTTTTGTCTGGCAGAATTCTCTACTCTGACGAATCTTCTTGATAATATATATATATAGCTGTAGGAGACACGAGAATATTTTATGTGAAAAATCCCAAAAAAGAGGAAAAAATTAAGTGACATGTAACCATTTCAAGTTGGTCAAGCCCCATGATTTTTCACTCTTTTTTTGGGATTTTCACAAAAAAATTATTATGTCTCCTATAATTCTTATTTTATTTATGTTCAAAACATTAAATATCTTTTCTATACTATCTTGAATATTCCTACATGTAATAATTCTCTTATTTTTTTAGAGTGGTCAGAAAAAATCAACTAATGAATAAACTATCTTGAATTTGACATACGAAAACTTTGTTAAATATTTTTAATTTACTATATAATATATTAAATTATTTAAACAATAATAAATATTAATTGATTATCAAATTTATTAAAAATATTAAAAACACTAATTAAAGTATTTGATTAATAATAATGTTATAATAGTCAAAATTATTTTATAAATACTCATATATATATATAAATAAATATATATAAATAAATAAATATATATATATATATATATATATATAATATTTTCCAGACTATTATTATTAAATTATTTTAAAATTTATTAATATTCATTGATTACAAATTTTTTATATAGATCTTAAAATTCCAACTAAATTATTTAAATATTAATTATGTTATAATATATTCAAAATTATATAACATGAATAAAATATTTAATATTAATTATATTATTAGTTATTTTGTAAATACTCTATATATTATTTAATTGTTAAATTATATTTTATAAATTAAATATTATTTTTAATTAATAAAAAAATTTAAAACTGTAAAACGAATTAAATATAAATTCAAATTATTTAAAAGGAAGAAGTGATTGAGTTTGTGAAAACTGCAATAAAGTTTTCTTCCATTTTGTGAAAACTGCAATAAAGTTTTCTTCCATTTCAAGCTATTTCAATCTCGTTTTCCACAGAAAGAACCCTCTAATTATAAAAAAAACGCTAATCCTAATCACGTGGAAGCTCCTTTTATATTTTTTTTGATTGGTGCTCTTTTTACTTAAAAAAAAAAAACGTTGCTCCTTTTAAAGTTTGTTCGCTAAAATCCATCCGCTCTTGGGTGTTTTTGGACAAATTAAATCCTGATTTAACTAAAATCGAGGATTTGTGTAATATGTTAAAAGCTCTTTCACATCGCATGATTAAATCCAGATTTACTAAATTTTATTTATAGGCGAATTTACCAGACTTAAACAAGCAGAAGCACACGGAGGGCAGGAGACAGGGAGGAAAGACGAGGGTTACCTTCGCGACATCTCCCTTCTCTTTTTAGGGTAGCAGAAGTCCAACGAAGCAGAATGGTGGAAAGACGAGGTTTACCTTCACGACACCTTCCTTATCTTTTTCGGCAAGCAGCGGAGGGTAAAAAGACAAGAGTTACCTTCATCTCGCTTCCCTCTTTCTCCCCAACGAAGTTGAGGCTAAGTCGTAAGATTTATGGTCGACTAGTGGGCAATGGGGGCACATACCCTAGTGCACCCCCACACTCAATCCGCCAATATTGGTTATAGTCAAATCGAGTGATTCAACCAGAGAAATTCAATGAGCTTAATATCATTTAAAATGAAAGTCATTAAGACACATAAATCATCAAGAAATCATCGAAGATCAAAGAAATTAATATAGATTGACTCATAAAGTGTGTTGAAATTTGCCTAAAGTTACCAAAATTAGTGCTTTAAAAAACTTCGTTGAACGACTGTTAGGTTAGTTATGTAGCTGTGTTTGACTCGTTCGTTAAGCAATTGCCACAAATAAATATTTCAAGTTCGATTTATAAATAAGCCAAACATAAGTAATCCTTCGTTTGATCGTATTTGGCTTGTTTTAGCTCAAAATAAAATATTATATTATATTATATATTACAATTACAAGCATTGCTTAGTTGTTGGAGTTTTGTCATCAAAAGATTAGTATGTTCAAATCCTCCTTGAAATTTTGAGGCATTTCAAACATGTGTCGAACACGAACACAATAATTTTTGAACGAGCTAAACACGAACAAAGGTTCAGCTCGGCTCGTTTACACCCTTAACCAAAATATTCATCTAAAAATATTATAAATAGAACCCTATTCTCATCTTGAAGGACGGAGGGAAAAGATGAAACTTCGAAGAAATGTGAAGAGTTATGCTTGAGAGTTTGAAGTCATCCACTACGCCCAACACTAGTGTGTGAGATTTAGCTAATATTTCTGTTTGGGCTACTTGAGTAATATTCTAATATAACTCATGTGCTGTTCTATGCTTCATATATATATTTTTTTCCTTTTGTACATAATCTAATAGAGCTAGAACTGCCATTTAAGCTCTCGGTACCAAAGTTTAAAGCAAAATATTATACGCAGCTCTTTGGGCAGCTTGTCAGCTAATTTTGTTGTTTTTATGTTAGTGATGTTCATCATTTAATCTCAATTATTTGGGGTGGGTATTATTAATTCATTTTAAAAAAAAAATTTTTTTTTTGCTATTGTAGTATTAAGTTGTTAAATGTATTCTTGAACAACTTTTAATAACATGGATTTTAACATTCTAATTAATCTTTCGGCATTAATTTGACAACCTGCCTAATAACTATGATTTTTATTTTTATCGTGCGTATTTAAAACACTAAATATTTTTAATTCTATTATATTAACAATTTTTTAATATAATTATTCTTTAATCTTTTGAACTTTATATGGAATTCTTTTCAATGGAATTATTCATGTTATTCAATACTATATTATTAGTAAAAAATTTTGATTTGCCACTCAGTATTTTATCTTTAAATTATTAATAATTTATTACTTTTTAAAAGTTTCCACTTATGGCTTGTTTAGGGATAGCTGTAGCTTTTTTTAGAAGCGAGTTATAAAGGCGTAGAAGAAATTGTAAAGCTGCGCGAAACAGTTGGTAGAGGATCTTCTTCTTCTTGAAAATTTATGATTATATTTGGAAATCTCAGTTTAGAATCTACTATGTTGTAGTTGTTTGTACATAAATGATTAAAATATCTCTATGAGCATATAAGTTGAATAATATTAAATATAATAAAAAATAGGATAACTAATATTCATATATATGAGTGTAAATTATATTAACAGATTATACACACTTAATAAATAATATTAATATTAAAATTATAAGTACAACAACTAGTGCGATCAAAATATTAAATCTATTATCTTATTTATCAAATCTTTTTAATTTTTTTTTTTCTTCTTTCTCTAGCGTGATCATTTATTTGATGTGTAATAATCGTATTAAACTCATCAAATAGTTGTATTATCATCACTTGTTCTTTTGTTGGACATCCGAAAAATCCTCTCTAATTTCCTTTCATGTGAAGTGAATACATGCATTCTACTGATTCTGATACTCGACTCTGACTCACTAAAGATCCTTGAACTCATATTTCTTGATAAAAAAATTATATAAACAATAAAAATATTAATATGAGAACGAGTGATATTGAAAAAATATATTTAAAATGATAATTAAACAATAAAATATTTATTTCTTAAAAAAATGATAGAAATTTTATTAACGAAATAGAAGATACACAAATAGGAATGATTTAATTTTTTTAAAAAAATATTTGTAGTCGCGGTCAATGGTGGGACGGCAGGTTAGTGTCAGTCATGCGGTGATTTATTTTAAAATCTTTTAAAATATCTAATTACCTAATTAAATTAATAATCAGGCTTTGAAAATTTAGCCCCCAACGTCAACTACGCACATGGAGCTTTTCACGAAATTATCCACTTTGGCCTGCTTGCTTTGACTTCAGTCAACTATTTTAACTCTGACAAATTGAAAATAATCATTTGGAATTATTTTTTATATATATATCTACAAAAACTTTATTTTATATTTTATATTTTTATATTATTTTTAAAAAATACTTTAAAATATTTATATTTGAAAACAAACTACATTATTTTTAAAAATTTCAACATAATTTAAAGGTATTTTTAAAAAGAATCATCACTATGAAAATATTTTATTTTTATTAAACATTTAAATTAAACTAAAAATAAAAATATTCCAAAGATCAACTTCTATTTGAATTTATGAATTTTTTGTTTTCAATCAGACAAAATATTATCAAAATAAATGAATTACATGTATGAACCAACGGAAAGTAAAATGATATTTATCAAGTTCATAAAATTTATAATAGAATTATATTTTCTAGTTTTAAAATTAATATATATATATATATATATATATATATATATATATATATATATATATATATATATATATATATATATATATATATATATATATATATATATATATATATTAAAATTATTTAAATGAATTATAAATATTTACACGATGAACATGAAAATATTTAAATTTAAGATTTTTCTATTGAGAACTTGAAACCTTTTCACTACTATGTCAAAATAACTTACTCATGATATAAATGGAATAAGATATTTTCAATTACTCGTGATAAAAGCCAAATGAAAGCTTTACTAATTCAACATGAACTCGCTCGGTTCCCTCCTTTATAAAACCGGCCTAAGTCTATTCGGAAACTCGAAGCTAAACCTAAAGCAACAATGGCGCTACTCCATCATTCTCCTCCCTCCCCTTCCGCCGCAAACGAGGGTAACATCCTCGCCACCGGCGACGTGCTCCCTGGCCAGCTCTCGTACAAAGACACCACCTTTGTGATCCAGGACGACTGCAATCTCGTCCTCTACAACAAAGCCAAGGGTTTCCAGTCCAACACCCACGACTTGGGCACCAACTGCACCCTTACTCTCTCCGACCACGGCCAGCTCATCATCAGAAGCGGCGAAGGCTTACAAGTTTGGTCTTCTCTTGGCGGAAGCACTAAGGGGAAATACGTCGCCGTTCTAGGCCCCGACGGCCATGTCCACGTCTTCGGACCCTCGATCTGGTCTACCCCTGCTCTCTTCTCTTCATCCGCCACCATTGATGCCGAGCTGAATAGTGTACCGCTGGTACGCAACGTGCTGTTCTCGTTGCAGGTTCTTAACGAAAACTCGAAGCTGACGAGCAGAGACTACAGTTTGGAGTTAACCGACACCTGTAATCTGGAGTTCAGTAAGGCGTCGGTGGGATTGGTGTGGGAGAGCGACACGAAGGGTATGGGACAGCATTGCTTCGTCAGGCTTGACGACTACGGCCGGCTTTCCGTTGTCAATGACCGTTACAAGGTTTTGTGGGCTAGCACCCCGCGGAGGGCCAAAGGAGACTATGTTCTTATAGTTCAAATTCACGGGCAGGCCGTCGTGTATGGGCCTGTGGTGTGGTCTACTGGCAATTGATGTTTTCTACTTCTGTTTGGATCGACTTATGTTTTTGGCTTCGTCTGCTTTTTAAGAAAACGCGGTGAATAAAAGCCGGACCACAGCTGATTTGCATTTGACTCGTTAAGCTTTTTATCCTGTATTTCCGTCCGTTCCCATTTAAGGGGTCGTTTGGCTGTCAAGAAATTAAATGCAGTGTATTTAGGGGTTGTTTGATTTATCTATTTGAAATACAATATAAAAAGAATGTAGAGACTGTTTGGTCCGTGTAAATGAGATGTAATGTAATTTATATGCTATTTTACTTTTTCCGTATTTGGTACGCGGTAAATTAATTACCGTGTAAAATTTTATATTTGAAATTCCTTCTTACTATTCTTCTGAAAATGAAATATTGAATCGGCGAAATTAGAAGTTACGGTTAACAAAGCGTAGCTCTTAGATTATGTAATCTTAGCATCATCGCTAGAGGCGCGAACTGAGAGGTGGATCGCCGGCGTTCGACGCGCCGGCCGCCGCGAACACTCAAGGGGATCTCGGACCTGAAGTGAAAAGTTTTTATATAATCAATCCCAAATATAATTTTGTTCTTACCTCTGTTGATCTTCTCGTGTCTGTCTACATCTTTGTCTTCTCTTTTGGAAGAGATCTGATTTCAACTTACTTTTGCTTATTCGCAACAAACTTTGTATGTGATTTTTTTTTTCTGCAACACTTTTCCAATCAGGTTTAGCATCTATTTATGACTTTTACTCTTCCGATCATGCTGCTTTGGGGTTGCATGAAGTAGGACTCCCTGAATCTGTTGGAAGTCTTAACGATTTATGTTTTGTGATGATCCTTGATTTAGGTTGCTCCTTGTTTTTTTTTTTTTTTTGTCTTTTGATATTCCCGATTTGTGGTGTTGGAGTAAGCCCTCCTTTTTGGTGTACTTGTCTAGTACTCTACTATACTGAAATTTAAGCGAACAATTCAAAAAATTGATATGCAACAAAAATAGTTTCTAAGGACAGATGTTATTATTGCCCACTAAATCGAAATGTTAGATGGGAAAATAGAGTGTAGGATAGAAACGAAGTCTGCCTCTATAGGAGTGTCTAAACCAAACACCGCACAATGACAAATACTTCGATGCACTTCAATCTAAAATTATAACTTGAATTAACTAATCAATTTTCAGTTAGTCCGCATAATTTATGTCTTAAAACTTGCCATGAAGCCAATTTCATAGCTAGAGAGAGTGAGAGAAAACAGAATTAATTATAAATCTTAAAAATCATTGCATCTTATCTAGAAAATATGAAAAAATATTCAAGGCTACAGAAGATAAATGAATTTTTTTGGCTATGAGAGTGTAAATAATGTTTAAGAAAAATTGCACTCTTGATAAGAACACATGGAAAAATATTTAAGCCGTTTAAGTTTTCTAAAAAAATAAAATGCTCTTTTGGCTATCAAGGTGTGAACAATGATTTATTTATTTATTCAATAATTTTTAGTTCTACCTTACTTTATGTTCAATGTCATGTACATAGATATAAAAATGATGATTCTCTTTTTATGTTTTTTATTATGATTCCATTGTTCCTCAACTAATTTGATGGCTTTGCTATTCTCCTAAATACTTTTCCTTATTTTAGTATCGGTTTAGCTGTTGTAAAATCAATACGACACGTCGAAGAGGGTGAAGAATTCTTACATTGATGACTTTTTTTGTATGATGTTGAGATCAATAAATCAACTTTCTTCAACCATTCTGTATGATTCTTTCAATCACTATTATATATATTTTATTGGATACACTAAGGAGAGATCAACAAAGAATAAATCCTGAGCGAAATATTCAGCGTGAAATATATCTTTCTAGATTATATCTTGGATCTGAATCAGATTGTGTGAATATGATTTGAATGAAAAAAATACTTTTTTTTTTCAAATTGTCTGTTTGTGAAAAGGTACGTTCTTTCTCTTTGGTGGAAAGGTGCGTTCTTTCTGGAAAAATTGTCTGTTTTTTTATAGTTTCGATAGAACTAGTACTAGAGTTTCTGGCATGATTCTTGGTATGAAATATCCGTTTCTTTTACCAAGGTGTTATATGTAATAAATGAGTAGATTATTTGTTTCTATTTATGTCTTTTTTTACCTGCTTCGGATCTTTGTTTGTGATTATGACCATTCTCTTAAGCAAATATTTGCTTCAGGTTTTCTTTGTGTTACATCCACTTTTGCAGGTGAACCTCCTCCTTTCGAGTCATGAAATTTAATATTAACTTTCATGCATTGATATAACAACTTGCTCTCGATGCACTTTCACTCTAGCACAGTTGCATTTCACACTCTTCATTACAGTTTCTTGTTCTTCTTGTATGCATTTAACATGTTCTCAGATTTTTGGCTTTATTTTTAAATTACGCTTATAAATTGCTACTACACCTGATCGTATGATCATATATCACAAGTGTACCAAAAAGTAGATATCCTCATCTCTAGAATCTGGGTTATCTCCAATTTGAATAAGTGTTTTCACTAATTCCTATATTTATGTATTTTACTTGAATGAATATTTCTATGCATGTTCGGAATTAGGAAATATCTAACCATTTAATGCAGATCACTAGAGCAAGTAAAGTTAAGAAAATAAGTTGTATAAGAAACACCAAAGATTTTTAAAGAAGTTTACCCAATTTAAGATTGTTTTCTGTTGCAGCCACTGCAGATTTATTATAATGATGATAATGAAGGGTTACAAAGGAGAAGAACGAACTTCTTTAAAAAATTTTACCGATAATTTTTTGTTAAACAATCACAAACTTTTTTATTCTCAGGTTAAGTTTGTTATGGACACTAGGTGGTTGGCATTCATGTTAACAAATAATAAGACTTTGAAATTACTTTAAAATCTATCAATCCGATTCAATTAGTTCATAATATTAACTCAAATGATATAATTTTTATTTAAATGACAAAATAAATGTGATTTGTTTATTTTAGTGTTCAAGCTATAAAGTTAATCAATATATCAAAAATAATACTTTTATTTAGTTTTTTAATATATATATATATATATTGAGCTTCCTATAAAAGTAAATAAAAAAATATTTTAAATTACATAACAGTATTCAGATATCATTTAAATAATTTATTTATCAGTTCAAGTTACATAGAGATCCTCCGCAGTATTCAATTTTTCACTTTTAAAATAAATATATTATAATCTTTTTTTAACTAATTAGTAAATTTTTATTTATAATATATTTATATTTTAATATATATTTACTTTATTAATTTAATATTTCAATTAATGAAAAAATTTTTACTAATTACTCTACATACAATAGCATTCATAACATAAGTATTTTACTTTTCTATAAAGAAAATATAGTTTTAAAATTATTTCTTTCTGTCTAAAACTATAAAGTATTCATAATTCACTATATTCACTTTTTAGATTCTTTCTTTGCATTTCTTTTACACGTAACCAAATAGCCGTAGTGTAAAGTAATTGATTAAAAGATCTTTATAGTTGTTTGGTTGAACTTATAAATTCAATGACTTGCTTTTTTTGTTTGGTTGATAATATAAAAGTGAAGGTTTTGACATCGGTGTGGGGTGCGCCCGACGGCCGGCAACGGCGGCGGCGGTGAAGCGTGGCGGCGGCGTGCGTGCGGTGGCCGTACCGATCATTTTACATTGGATTTAGAATTCTGGCGAATTTCAAATCTGTAATCTAGTATTTGAAATGTTACATTCTCGAAATTTTACTTTTCTGCAACCAAATCTTGAAATATTAGCGTTCATTTAGAATAAAGTCATTCCAAATGTAAAGAACCAGCTCCACATATATTTTATATTTTTCTTTATTTGAGTCGAAGTAAAATAAATACAATATAAATTTTTATAGTATTTTCCTGAATAGCCTATTCTGTGTGCTAAAATTCTCTCAAATTGAATGAAATTAGAAATCACACATTCTCTCCAACGTGAAAGCCTCTCATCCTTCTTGCACGCAAAGTTCTTCATCTTCCGTTCATGTGTCTCTCCTATGCTCAGTACACATAACGACGCGCCATTTCAAGCAAAAGCATCTTCTCCATTCTGCGCGTGAAATCTTCCTCTCCCGTGCAGATCGTCCCGTGTGGGCATTTCTCTTCATCTCGCTCTCGAAGCTCTCCTGCGCCAATTGCTACTAGATTGACAAGTTGATTGAGGCACATCTCTTCATTTTAAAAATGACTCATTACTCATTTCCTGCTGCTTAGAAAAAGAGGTAACATTTTAGTTTTAATGATTCATTAGATTCTCACTATGCTTCTATTTATAGTCGCCAATTTTTTCAATGCTTTTAGGGTACTTTTCTCTTCGCTTAAGTCAATATTGGAATTAATTGATTCGCAATCTGTTGCTTAAATGGATTTTATATTTCGTAGTACCAGTTTTTTAGATTCTTGCTAATATCTGATTTTTTTTTGCTATTTATGGTTTAGTTTATACAGCACCTCTTTCACTTCCCTTGTTGAGATTGTAATCGATAATTAGTATTATTCTAAAACTTTGGTGATTAAGCTTGATTAGGGCCCTAATACCACTTATGGAATTCCAAATTAGTTTATAATTGATTTTCATTTGCAGGAGCAATTAGGATTGGTGTAGAATAATTTCATAATTATGGTGATTAGTTTTGTCTTAATTTTCATTTATTGTGGATTTAGGAACTTAGTTTGATTTATTGTTTGTAGAAACAATGCTAGTACAAAAGCAAATTTATGAGATATTTGGTAAATTGAATTCTAAGCTTAACAAATTTATATCAATTAACAACTGTAAGTTAAAGATGTATCTTTATATTGTTAACTTATTGCTCTTTGATCCCAAAATGCTATTTATCATGCAACATTAATTACTTTTTTTTAATTATGATATAATTTAATAAATTTAGTTCTATTTAAATATGCCTTGTAAAGTGAACTATTCTCTTTCAAAATAAATGTGTAGTAAACTATTTTTAGGCAAACAGTAATTTTTTGTGTGTATAATTTATTTAATTTTTAATATATATTTGATTTTTTTTTTAAAATTTAATAATTTTATTTCTATAAAAAAATAATTTTGCAATTATTTTATAAACAATCAAATAGTTTTAAGTATTCAGAGTACACTGCTTTATGATTGTTTGGCTCATTGTTAATAAAATTTTAGTTTTAAATAAGATTTGTAATTATATTGTAAGATTATCTTGATAATGTTGCAATCAATTAAGTTTTATTTGTCTGATTACGTAATACTTTTCATGAAAGTTGTCTGGCTAATTTCTATGATAGTATTATTTAGTTATTTACTATTATTTAATATACAATATTTAGATTATTAGGGAAGACATCAAATTTGTAGAAAAGTTTCATGATTATTAATTTAAAAGTGAATTGAATCTTTTTAGGCATAAAAAAATTATTATTTTTATAAATATCAAATTTTTGATATTAGAAATATAAATACATAAAAATTTTATGCTATGTATATAAATTTTTCTTTAAATTAATATGATTATATTTAATTCTCTTTACTTGGTCTCTCACATCCACACAGCAACACTCAATAAAACAGTGCAAGAGAAGTAACTTATTGCATACCAAATTTAAAGTAAAACAAGTAAGAAAACTTCAGCCGAGAATTAATCGTTGGTAACTTAGCTCCCGCCGCTTGATTCTCTCTGGTTGGATTACTAATTACGTACCTTTCAACGAGAATTGAAGACTTCAAATATGCTTGCAAAGGTATTAATTCTGACTTTATTGATTATGATTACTATTTTTGGATTCTTAAAATTTCCATCTGATTAAGATCTTGAATACATTTTCATAGGGCTGCAAATGAATTAAATATTTGACAAGTTACTGAGTCGTTGGACTCAGTTAAAGCTCATCATGATTATATGATTAACTAATCCAATGTGCTTGAATGCTTCCGTAAGTACTCAGTATCTAAATGAATAAATTTGAATAACTTTGTTACGTGCTAGAAAATTAATAGTGATAGAATAAAAATTTGCATCTTAGCTTTGTTCGATCCAAGCCTTGAATATTTGAGGAATTAATAAGAAAACTTAATTTTTATGTGAAAAACCGAAAGAGGAAAAATCAGACCTAAAGAAAATCTTCCACTATGTATCTATTTGAGTACAAAATTTTCCCGATAATGGGATTACAATTGTATATATGAGAAATGAGAATCGAGAACAACAATATATAACCATGGTTAGAGTGTAACAGTTGTTAGTGGTAGTAGATGATGGTGAACAACGGGGGTCAGGGACCGATGATGACGGTCGTCGGTGGTGGTGATCGGCGGAGATGGCGATGCGACCGGCTTGGCCGGCGATGATCGGCAACTGTCGGCAATGCGACGGCGGTGATAGTGGTCAGCGGTGGTGACGGCTGGTCGGCGAGATAACCAACGCAGCGATGATTGATAGTGGCATCTGACGGCGGTTGCGATGTCAGCGGCGGCAATGCGTATGGTCAGCGGTGGCGGCGGCATTAGTAGTCGGCCGGGATGACCGGCGATGGTGGTGGAGCGGATGGACGATGGTCGGCGGCGGTGACCAGCGACGGTGATGTCCAGCGGTGGTTGGCAGCCGACGGGGGTGGTTGGCGACCGTCGAGTGGTGGCACGATTATGCTTAGAGGATTTTCAAGCTTTAGAGCTCTCTCCCCTCTTTAGCTTGGCCTCCCCTCATGTGAAGAATGAGGGGCTATTTATAGATTAGAGGGGTGGCATTTCTGCAAATACATGCAAAATCCGAACCACTCCTCCATCGGAAAGCTCAAAATGATTCCCTTGATGATCTGATGTATTTTGTGTATTTGAATGCTCAAATGAAGTCAGAATTAGGAGATCTTAGGCTTGTTAGATGGCGTCAGGCCTTCGATTTATTCACTCAATGTTTAAAACTTATTTAGAGACTTAACGATATCCCAAAGTTTATGATATTTTAAGTGCTTGATCTATTAGTTTCAGCGAGGATCAACTTGCTTTTGACATCAATATTCGTGCTTCAATTAGTAGGATTTAAATGTCATATCTTATTATTTTTTTTGGTTGACATTATCTCAATCATATAAATATATATATATGTCAAATACTTGAAAATATCAAATTCTTCAATGAAATTTGTGGTCCATTAATCATACATTTTGAAAGAATAGATCTTAATGAGAGCACAAAATTATGATCACGGAAGCAAGTGCGAGGCGGATGTACACGGAGTAAGGTTTTTGGGGTTATGGACCCATCCATTCTCGGGCATACGGGCGCCCATGCAGACGCCCATAGGTAGCGCAGGCGCTGGCGTTACCGACATACGTCGCTCGGTTTTCCCTCGAAAGAGGCATCAACCGGCCTCGTCGGATCGATCAAGGCCCGAGGTACATACGTCGTGGCTCCAGTTTTCCCTCGAAAGAGCGTCAATTGGCCTCGTCGGACCCGAAGTTTGACGATCAGCTGGCACATCTGGAGAGGCTCCTGACCGGCAGCGGTGATGATGATCAGCACGGCGATTAATAACAAGGTCAATGGTGGGCGGCGAAGAGTGATGATGTGCCGACAACGGTGGTCGCCAGTGGTGGCCAGCGGTAACCGTGGATGATGGCCGGTAGTAATAACCGGCGGTGTGCGTAGCAGCCCGGCGGATGCGGGTGGTCAGCGGCGGCAGAATCAATAGTCGCGCAGTGGTAATAGTGTGGAATCAGCGGATAGCCGGCATGACAATAAACAGTGATAATATGATAATAGCCAGCGATGGCGATAGCAGCAACAGCCGCAGTGTGGTTAACAGTAGTCGATAGTGGCAGCTGCGCGATAATGCAGCAGATGCATCGTCAGTAGTCAGCGGTAACCGGCAGCAGTAGTCAGCGGCGGTGATAATAAGCCGTGATTGACGATGGTTGGCATGATGCCGTCGGTAATGAGCGGTAGTTACTTCTTCTTGTAAAATTGATTTTTTTGAAACTTCAATGGATGGTTCAACAATTGATATAACCAAGATGGCGGAAGCGTTAAAGGAGCATTCATTGCAACTCGAAAGTCGATAGATAATTTCAAAGTATCATTCTCCATGATGTTACTTGATGTCGTTAACTTGCATGTGAGGGGTAGAATCGAATCTGTTGAGGATTTTTGACCCATTTGAGGTTGTTTGTCAAAGTATTACTTGATGACATTAACCTGCACAGAAGAGGTTGAATTGAATCTACTAAAGATTTTTGACCCATCCGAATTTGTTTGTTAGAGTGTTACCCGATGAAGTTAACCTGTATGGAAGTGGTCGAAATGAATCCGCTGAGGATTTTTGACCTATCCGAGGTTATTTGTCAGAGTGTTACTCGAGGACGTTAACTTGTATGGAAGAGATCGAATTGGATCCACTGAGGATTTTTGACCTATCTGAGGTTGTTTGTCAGAGTGTTACCCGATGACGTTAACCTGTATGGAAGATGTCAAATTGAATCCGGATGATTTTGACCTATCCGAGGTTGTTTGTCAGTATTACCGATGGCGTTAACCTATGGAAGAGGTCGAATTGAATCGCTAATGATTTTGACCTATCCGGTTGTTTGTCGAGTGTTACGATGGCGTTAACGTATGGAAGAGGTCGAATTGAATCCGTTGAGGATTTTGACTATCGGTTGTTTGTCAAAGTGTTACGATGGCGTTAACTATGAAGAGGTTGAATTGAATCCGCCGAGGATTTTGACCTATCAGTTGTTTGTCAAGTATCAATGACGCGTTAACTGTATGGAAGAGGTTGAATAATTTTTGACCTATTCGAGGTTGTTTGTCAAAGTATTTGCTCGATGACGTTAACCTGTGTGGAGTAGGTGTGAATTTTTGATCTATCTGAGGTTGTTTGCCAGAGTCTTTGCTCAATGACGTTAACCTGTATGGAAGAGATCGAATTGAATCCGCTGAGAATTTTGACCTATCCGAGGTTGTTTGTCAAAGTATTACTTAATGACGTTAACTTATATGGAAGAGATCGAATTGAATCCGCTGAGAATTTTTTGACCTATCCGAGGTTTTTTGTCAAAGTATTACTTGATGACATTAACCTGTATGGAAGAGGTCAAATCAAAACGTTCATTTGTGGTTGTAGCCAAAGTTGCTCCTTAACCTTGGTCTTGTTTTTCCATGAGTATGATTGGAAAATCATAATATTTATATCTCTTCAATATTAAAATATCCTCCAACTTTGACTTGTTTCTTGGGATGGTAATCGATTAGATGCTTAACATATTAATATAGGCGATCTCGAGATTAAGAGTTGTCCCCAAATTTTAATGAATCTTCATTTTTAGCTCCTTAAAAGCTTGAAATGCTCCACCTCGATGGTGGTTTTGATCTTATTAGAAACTTGGTGATCATGAAATAATAGAATCAGTTCCCATACCCACATTTGCTAGAAAACTAGTAGCGGTAAAATAAAAATTTGCGCCTTAGCTTTGTTGTGAAATCCAGCACACACATAGATGCTTGAGGAATTAATAAAAAAACTCCAAAATTTTTACATGAAAAATCTCAAAAGAGGAAAAATCTGCCTGTGAAAATCTTCCACTATGTATATGTTTCATAGTACAAAATTCCCGATAATGGGATTACAGAATTGTATATGAGAAGGGCTAACAATGGGAATCCCAGAATCAGGCAACAATAACTATATAGCCATGGTTAGAAAATAATTCTTGTGGTAGTAGATGATGATATGAAACGATGGGTGTCGGCGACGATGGTGTCGTGGTGGTGGTGGAGGAGATGGCGGCGATGGTCGGCAGCGGTAACCGGCAGCAGTGGTAACGATGATGGCGGTGGTGGCAACAATGCCCAACAGCAGTGGCGGCGATAAATGGCGGCGTAACCGCAGCGCGATGCCGATGGCGGCAACGAGATTGATGGTGGTGGCAGCCGGTTAGCGATGGTCAGCGGCAACCGCAAACGATAGTCGGCGATGCGCAGTCAGCGTCGGTAATCGAGATAACCAACGATGATGGTGGTGATCAGCGAGATGGCCACGATAATTCGCAATGACCGGCAACCGTAGTCAGGTGGACGATGATGATCGGTGTGGCGGTGCCGAGGCGGCGGCCGGCGGCGCGTATTTGCGGCCGGCCGAGGTGGTAAACCGCCGTCAGTGGTAATATTATGCGAGGATTTTCAAGCTTTGAGCTCCTCTTTAAGCAGCCACCTCATGTGAAAAATGAGGGGTTATTTATAGATTATAGGGGTGACATTTCTACAAATACATGCAAAATCCGAACCACTCCTCCATCGGACGGCTCAAAATGATTCCCTTAATCATCTGATGTATTTTGTGTATTTGAATGCTCAAATGAAGTCGAAATTATGAGATCTTAGCTTGTTAGATCCGGCTCGTCAAGATGCTCGATTTGATTATAAACACTCCATATTTAAGAGCTATTTAGGGATTTAACTGATATCCCAAAGTTTCCAATGATATTTTAAATGATCTAGTTTAAAGATCAACTTGCTTTTGATATCAAGATTCGTGTTTATTTAGGATCTAAAAGTCATATCAAACTTATTATTGCTAGATTCATATATGTATATATATATATATATATATATATATATATATATATATATATATATATATATATATATATATATATATATATATATATATATATATTCATGAAAGCTAGTAAAGAAGATTGATTAAAGATCGATTAAGGCTTGATTAAGTCTTTTCTGTGTTCAATATAATTTAAAAGTTTATGAATCAAATTCGAATCGAGCTCAAACATGATGTTGATAAAGAAGCTCAAGCTCGAACTAACACTTTGCTCTACTCAATTTATTTGAACTCCTACATTTCAATTAAAATTCTTATAGATGAATAAATGCATAATTATACACAAATTGTTGACATTAAAGAACAAATAAAGGTTGGAAGGACACAGAAACTCTTGTATTAGATCCAGCATATCACCTATGCTTCTTGACGAAATTCTGCCTCAAACATAGCAATTAGACGCAAGACTATTAGCATTTAACAATATTTATAAATTTAGTTCAACTTAAAAACAATAACAAAATAACCATTTAAAATTTTATTTTATAAAGTTGCTTTATTTAAATATTTGAATCAAGAAATAAAGAACAATCATAAAATAATAATTCATATGCAATTATGCTTTTTTTACTTTCACATTATAATTAAAATAGAGGAGCTATATACATGTCATACAATCCATATATAATTATGTGTCTAACATTTAGATTTCGATATTTATTTATTTGACATTTAAAATTCTTTATATTATATCAAAATTATTATTGTTAATAAATTTTTAATAAATAAAATACATCATTTCATGCATATATTTACTATGATTAAAGTCTTATAGAAGTACAAATCAAAATTTAAGCGTTAGATATCTAAATTTAGAAAATTTACATACCTCACTAAAAATAATGCCACGTATAAATATATAATTTTGTTGATTATGATATAATATTAAAATTTTAAAGTTATATATATTTTAATAATAGCTAAATTAGAATTGGTCCATCACATGCTCAACTCACAAACACTATGTAAAACACATCATGAGAAAGGATCACATCATGAGAAAGGATCGTATTGCAACACAAATATTGACTAATGTTATTGAGGATCTCATGCATATTATTTGAGTTTCTTATTCATATTCAATAATTTTAATGTTATTGAGGTCGGCACTAATTTCCAAAGGTATTTCTCAAATTAAATAAAAAGAAGGCTGAGTAGTTCAGTTTGCCAGTTGAAGAGTTGTACGTCTGTACGCACAGCCGTCTTTCCTCTTTCTAATATTTAACCTTTGCAGTTAACGAAGAAAATATAAAAATTTTCTTGTAACAAGTCAAGCCGAATTAACAATATATAATATTCAATAGTCTATATATAATACTTTTAATTTTTATAATAATTATATATTATTTGAGTATTATATATAATTATATTATTAGAATATAAATGTAGAAGCTACATTAGGAATCTGAAAATTAATAATTTTCTTTTTTTTAAAATATTTAAAATTTCGATTTTTTTTTCATGGTATACGCTAACGCATTTAATTTAATAATCGCTTTAACAATTTTCTTTGAATTTTTAAAATAAATATTCTTAATTTTAATTAGTAATTTAGATCAAAATTTTTTTTTTTTTTTTTTTATGAAAATAACCAGTCGTTCATTCTATAACTGAATTTTTCTGTAGTAGAGAGAGAGTTACGGACATAAGAGAGAGATTATATATATATATATATATATATATATATATAAAATTAATTAATTAAAAAATAATTAAATATATATATAATTTTTAATAAATAGATAAATATATAAATAATAAATTTTAATATAGATATTTCACGTGATTAAAGATGAATTATTATTTATT
Organism: Cymbidium sinense; assembly: GCA_021442155.1. NCBI lineage: Eukaryota > Viridiplantae > Streptophyta > Magnoliopsida > Asparagales > Orchidaceae > Cymbidium > Cymbidium sinense. The sequence goes on from CM038222.1 coordinate 146,527,722, forward strand.
TTTTTATATATTTATATTTTTTATATTTTTGTTATTATTATTATTTTAGATATTTTATACTTTTATATTTTATATTATTTTATATTATTTTATATTTTTATTATTTTATATTATTTATACTTTATTATTTTATATTTTTATATTTTAAATTTTATTATATTATTATTATTATTATTATTATTATTATTTATTATTTTTTATATTTTTATATTTTATTTTATATTTTATATATTTTTATATTTTTATATTTTATATTATTATTTTAATGCATAAATATAATATTTTTTTTTATATTTTTTTACTGCATATATATTTCACATAATTAAAGATGAATTATTATTTATTTTACTTATTTATTTTTTCTTTCTTTTTTTTAATTTATAAATCTTCATAATTTTTTAACTTTTATATATTATTTTCTTAATTTATAATATCAAAGTTATTAAAAATTATGAAAATTAAAAAAAAGAAAAAAATAAGTCTGAAATAATAATAATAATAATAACAAAAAATATAAAAATATAAATATATAAAAAAAATAATAATTCATCTTTAGTGATGTGAAATATATATATATGCATTAAAAATTATTATTATATATATATTAAAATATATATACTTAATTAATTATTTATTAAAATTATTTATTTATTTATTTTTTAATTATTAATACATATAAAAAACAAAAATAAAAAAATTTTATTTTTATTTTTTATTTAGTAAAATTTATTTAATTATTTAATTATTTAATTATTAATGCATATATGTATACCTAATTAATTAATTAATTAATTAATTATTTATTTATTTATATATTCTATTCTCTACACACTCTCTCTCTTTTGACGATATGTGGCATCGCATCAGTATAGTCGTCAGTCATTTTGCTTATTTTCATAAAAATAAAATTTTGCTGCTAAAATTATTATTTAAGATTAAAAATATGCCTATTTTAAAAATTTTCCTATAAATAGAAGCAAAAGCTCAAAAGCCAGATAAACAAAATCTGGGCTTCAACTACTTCCCCTTAGCGATAACCAGCCTCAATATGGCCATATTCAACTCTTCTCGCCAAGCTCTTCTCCCATTTTACGCCTGCTGCTGTTGCCGTTCTATGGGCCCTTCTTGTGGCTGGAAGCTCCGCTCAGACGAACTATATGCTGTCCGGCGATATCCTGCAAGCCGGTCAGAACTTATCGACGGTGGATTACAGCCTCGTCATGCAGCCAGACTGCAACCTCGTTCTCTACCGCAACGCCATAGAAGCAGTCTGGTCGACCCATACCTACAAGAAAGGCGTCGGATGCGAGCTCAGGTTGAAGACTGATGGCAACCTCGTCATCTACGACGAGGAAGAGAAGCTCGTTTGGGAGACTAAGACTAACGGAACAGTTGGCCACTACGTTCTTCTTCTCCAGCGCGATCGTAATGTCGCCCTCTACAGCGATACGCAATGGAATTCTGGGACGGCTTCTCTCACGAAGTAGAGGACTGAGTCCTATCGGGGATTATAACCGATGTGGAAGGAAGGAATGAATGAATAATAACTTTGTTTTCTGCTTGTTTAATCTTCGATGTATGGGTTGAGTTCTTGCGGCAATTTTTCTGAATATCGTTATGAAGGCTCTACTATTTAAATGACTGTTGAGTGATTTGGTTTTATATCAATATTTTTCATTTTGATTTCGCTTTACTTTGGTATTTTTGATGTTTAATTTCAATCCTTTTTTTAAAAAAATTTTCAATTTTCCAAAGTGTTGGTTACGTTTTATCATTAAGAAATTATTATATGCTGAGTCTAGAGATATATTTTATGTGACCTTCATTAATATATCATTATTATATATATAAATATTATATATTATTATGTATTTAATATTATATTAATATATAACAATTTATAATTAATATAAAATAATTATGTATATTTTATTATGTGAGAGCGATTGAACATGGGATGTAAAGCTATATAAGTACTCCACATGTAATAATTCTCTTTGACTTTCGATGACTTTTAAATTCACGAGAATAAATTTTTTTAATGATTTTTTCTAATCAAAAAGCCACTTTGAACTTAGTTCTATGAGCTAAAGATAAATGATTACTAAAAATAAACAGGTGAATAAAATTATTGTCGAACTGATTCTAATGAGTATTAATGATTGGGTCAAGTCAGTGCAATCAACGACCGCGGAAGCACTAGTGACAATTTTTAATTTGACAGTGACGAATATTTATTACAAAATTATTTAATGATTTTGATCGCTAACTTTCAGATGAGTGCCTAACGGCCTGTGTGAGATTAATTTTGTTGTAATTTTAATTTATATTATTTATATATATATATATATATATATATATATATATATATATATATATATAAGATATTTTTAATATTTTTATTTTCTACTTGAAAATTTACATTATTTTTAAAAATGTCTAAAATATTTTTGGAATATTTTTAAAAAATACTTATTACAATCAAATATATTTTATTTTATATCAAAATATAAATAAAATAAATTTAAATTTAAATTTTAGTTATAAAAAATAACAGTCATCTTAAATAGCCCCTAAATTTCAAATATCAAAGACCATTTTATTTAGCATTAATTGATGGGTATTCATGATTTTTAATCGCATTAATTATGCCCAGGCTACAATGACTAAAATAAATTTTACTTGCTTGATGCTTCTAAATGTTAAGGTGCAGCCCCGGAAAGTAGGTATAGTTAAAAGAGGTAAATACTTTTTTGAATTTTATAATTTCTTTAATATGATATGAGTAAATTAGTCATTTATCTATTAAAATTTATTTTTTATCTTAACACACAAATTTATCTCTCATGAGAAGAGTGGCTAGTTGCCAAATAAGTTAATTTGATGAGTGATATATCATTGAAAAATCTCCTAGTTGAAGCGCGAATCTTGATGAACATCACCTAGAATCAAAATCTTAAACTTTCAAACTCTCTTTTAATCATCATAGAGTTGATATAAAATAACTTGATTATATCGAAAACAATCTGGTTCTGAGTCCACACTAGCTCACATCAAGCGCTTAAAATCTAACTGAAAGCTTTGGGATATCAGTGGGATCCCTAAATAGCTTCTAAATATGAAATGTTTATAGTTAAATCGAGCATCTTGACGAGCCAAATCTAACAAGCCTAAGATCTCTTAAGTCTGACTTTATTTGACCATTCAAAATACTTAAAATATATCAGATGATCAATTGGATCATTCTGAGCCATCCGACAGAGTGGTTTGGATTTTACTTATATTTATAGGAATGTCATTCCTATAATCTATAAAGCCTCATTTTTTTCTGAGGACCTGCGAAAATGAGGAGGGCTCGATACTGAAGAATCTCAAACCATATTAGGCCACGACCGTCGTTGGACCGCGGCCACCACCTACGACCCCGACACTCACCGGATCACCACTTTGCATCGCCACCCCAACCATCATTGGACCACCGGCACCACCATTGGCGCAGCGGTGGGATCTCTCAGCCTCCGCCGATCACCTCGGCGGTTACCCAGCCGATCAGCGGATCGCGTTGGTAGTGCCAGCGATCACCATCGCTACTACGGCGGGATCACCGGTCGCCAGTGCCCTCGCAGTTATGCTATCAACCACCACACGACTATTGCTCGATCGTTGTCGTTGGATCATCAGACTATCACCTCAAGCGAAGCCTTCTTTGCTGATCCAGTAAAGCTTCTCACAAAATCTACTCATGTAAGCTATCCTTTTCCAACTTTGGAGACAAGATAATAATTTTAATAAATACAGATATAGTGAAATTATTTCTAAGTGAGCTAGGCCTCGTGGTTTTCTTTTCTTGGGTTTTCCAAGTAAAAATTCGGATGTCTTTCAAACTCTTTTGTTGTGTGTACAGAACTCTCGTGCAATGTTAAGACATCAAATTCTCATACTTTACCTACCTGAATCTTCTTGTAAGCAATAGTTTGGCGCCATCTGTGAGAAACGGGAATCCCACGATTGTGATCTCAATAAACACCTGCACTAAGGCCAACAAGCGCAATACTCACAATAACGGATCCCCTCCCTCCAACTCACATCATTCCCAAAACCAATCCATAAACCAAGGATGTCAATCTTCTGTCTCATTTTTCTCTGATAGGCATTACCCTATCGAGGAAGGTGCAACAGGAACCTCTCTAGAAGATCGTGTTCATCGAATGGAAGAGTCTCAAAATGAGATAATTTAACTTTTACGAAAAATATGACAGGTATTACTATAACAAATGCATCTCCCCCAAGATCGATCATTAGTCAGGGGAGGTCAAAATGCTTGCATAGAGCCTTCTCGCCATCAGACTAAAGTTCTTATACTATTAGACTGTGATACTGACCTTCTTGACACTGTTAGTTCTACCCATCCACCACTTGTAGTTCAACCGACTGCTAACCTATCAATTATTGTCGATGGCTTGGCACGCTCTTTTCTTGTTGAATCCACTCATCATATTTTATGTGTGGAATTACAACATTTAACACGAGATGAATTTTACCTTAAAGATAGAAATCATATTCCCTCTCATCGTGGCTATCATGAGTCTTCACCTTTAGCTGAAAAATCTTTCTACACCCTATTCTAGTAAGTTTCAAGCTTCCAAGCATCGACTCCTATGATGGAGCAATCGACCCATATAAACACATCGACCAATACAAAACTATCATGCACATCTAACGAGCCCCTGACACACTTCTTTGTCAGGTCTTCCCAGTCACCCTCAAAGGTCAGGCTCGCACTTGGTTCTACTAAGAGGATCTATCCATACCTTTGATGAACTTGCTAAGATTTTTATGAAATAGTTCATTGTGAATTGAAAGCTCATTAAAGATTTCTCTCATCTCTTAGTAATTCATCAAAATAAAGGTGAATCACTTAAAGAGTACTTCCAAAGATTCTCCATAGAAGCTCGCCAGATACCTGGGATAGACCATAAATTACTAAGAGGAGTTTTCCTTGGAGGGCTCCATCCTGGGCCTTTTTACTCATCACTAATATGTGATATGGTTCGCTCATATGCTCACTTGGTTCATCGTGTGGAAGCACAAATTTTTACTAACGAGGCTATCAATGCACATAAAAGTAGTTCGAGTAATATGTGGGGAACAATCATGGACTGGGGGCGGGACTCTTATTATAACCTCAAAAAATTATTCATATTAATATATGTGGAATAATTATGATATAGAATCTCCTTGTCCACATACTTGATTACAAGTCCTAAGATAAGCAAGTCAAGATTGAGGTGCAATTTCGATTGCAACATTCAAATGTTAATAATTATAAAGCTTGTTTCCTCTATCATATAATTTTACATTAGATTTATGATGTGTAAGACAATATGAAGAGGATTTCGACAAATATATAAGATATCATAAGAAACTCTTTGGTGGTATCAAAATTTTACATACACTCTTCAGCTAGTCTTCTACTTCTTGGGCAAGACTACAACTATGATTCTGAAATGATAATAACAGGTTAAATATAGATCAAATTGTCACATTTGAATTTAGATACACATGGTAATCACCTCATTCCAATCAAGATGTAATCGATCCCAAGGGGATTCGATTTGACCCATTACATGCAAGTTAATATCATCAAGTAACACTTTGACAAACAGCCTTGGATGGTTCAAAAATTATTAGGGGATTTGATTTGACCCATTCCATACAGGTTAATGTCATCAAGTAACATGTTGAAAAATAACTTTGGATGGGTCAAAAATTCTTGACAGATTTCTTTCAACCTGTTCTATATAGATTAACTTAAACAAGTAACATTGTGACAAATAACTTAGGATATGTCAAAAATTCTTGATGGATTTCTCTCAAGCTCATCCATACAAGTTAATGTCATCGAGTAACACTCTGATGAACAATCTTCGATAGGCCAAAAAATTTCAATAAATTCTTTTCAACCTCTTCCATTTAGGCTAACGTCATTAAGTAACATCATGACAAACAATCTGAGATAAGTCAAAAAATTCAAGATGGATTTCTTTCAGCGTGATTCATATCGATTAAATACCACGATGAACAACCTTGGATGGGTTAAAATTATCAATAAAAAATTAGAGCCTTAGCATATGAACTACAAGGCTTAATCGACTCTAAACTCGGTGGGTCTGATGAGGACAGTTGATGCATCTTTTGAGGGAAAATCAGAGCCTCATTATATGACCTACTGGCCTTGATCGTCTCCAAACCCGGTCGGTCCGACGAGAACAGTTGACGCCTCTTTCGAGGGAAATCTAGAGCCTCGTAGTATGAACTACGGGCCTTAATCGCCCCCAAACATGGTCGGTTCGACGAGGACAGTTGATGCCTCTTTTGAGGGAAAATCAGAGCCTCATCATATGAACTACAGACATTTATCGCCTCCAAACCCGGTCGATCCTTTGTATTGCAATGCATATTGCACACACGGGCACCCGTAGCCGCTTCCCTGGGGCACGCACCCTCAACCCGAGCACTGTGTGCTCACATATTTGCGCATGGCCCCCAGCCACTGTCGGCCCTCAGCGCCGACAACTTCGATCAATCTCACAAAAGAAAAGCTAAGCTTAGCCAGCAAGGATTAACACAGAAAAATAAATTCTACAAAGTAATTTTATCCTTCTAAAGCTATTAAATTTTATTACATATTAATCTTATTTATAAAGATTATAAGGACCATCATTCAAGAAAAGAAAATAATTTTTTAGTAAGAAAAGTTGTGGACTATGATTAATGGAAGAATATGCCATCACTTTCATCAATTCATTTTATTTTCAATTATTTTAGTAATGACCATGCCATACAAGTTTCCAAAGTAAAAAAATTGTGATTTCTAGAATCTACATATAAAATTTAAATAATAAAGTATAAAAATCTAATTATTTCTTTTTATTTGAGCTTTTATGATGGGTCTTAATAATTGGACCTTCTTTTGCTTATGATTCTTGATATTTTTTTAGCTTTACTTAGATTTTCATAATTGGGTCTTCTCTATCTTGATGATATCTCATTATAGTTCTCAATTTTTCTTCATGTAAAATATAATCTTCATTAATACAAATAATCATATGTTCTTCTACATCAATTCTCCTCTTCTTCAAGAATTATACATCATTAAATTAATTGAATGATAAAGGTAAAAGAAAGCATGCAATATGAGTGCAACACAATATGCAAACACTTCAATATAATCTAAAATAGATAAATTCTTTTTCAACAAAAAAATAATAATCTAAAAGTAATAACTAAGTTCTCCGAACTAAGAATTACCACAATTTAAAGTTGTGGCTAGAAAACAAAATTGTAACATATTATTGAAGAATAAAAAGTGAAGGGAAGGATATCTTGAAAAAAAAAAGAATTAGAAAAACACATAAGATAAAGTTTGGAAAACTCACCAGAAGTTTACAAGAAGAAAATCAATCACTAAACTCTTCTTCACATGCATGTAAATGAATTCTCCTTAAATCTTGGATGCCAAAAACAATGAAAGATGAGAAAAATGATTTCATAATTTTAATAGTTGAATCATCAAACAATCCATTTGGAGGAAAATAATAACATTAATTACTTTATAAAATCCAGTTTTAGCTCTCATACCAAAATTGATGGTTGTGGGAGATATTTTCGATGGGAATAATAAATGAAAAATTTTAGTTTAATATCTTAAAAAGTGATTTAGAGTTTCAAGTGAAAAGGTTAGTGGTTTATTTTAGTTTAGTGATAGGAATGCCAATAAGAGTTAAAATTGGATTATTTAAGTTAATTTAAAATATCATTTTTATAAGAAAAAACTTTTAAGTAATGTAAATAGCTAAAATTTATAGTAAACAATTAGCTTAGGTTCTTAACTTCTGACCTAGAGTAGATGATTAGGTGGTATTGTTTGTCTAGATCCACTTAAGTTAGATTGGTTTGAAAAATCCATTTTGATAAAGCCTAAAATAATCTAAATGACAGAAATGATGTTGAGGATTAATTTAAGATGTGAACTTATTTTCTTGAGTTTTGATGGATTTTGCTAAGGTTCAAGATGTTGTATTGGTGGAAAAAAAAGGAGATAATTATGTAGCTATACAAGTTGTAAGACTTAATAAAAGTTTTAGATGGACTTTGAGAACTTGGGTATTGGATGTGGGATCCGAAAATTCTCCACCGACCTCTTTCGGAAAAGAAAGGAAGTGAAAGAGTTGTTTAAGTGTCGGTGATAATTTCAGAAGGCAGATGAATAGTAGATAAGACACTACCCAGAGATTTCGTTCATTTAGTGAGAACTTTTATATCTGGTTTTCGGGTTTCCTATAGCAAGCCCCATAGTTAATTACCCCTCCCAATCTTGAGAGAGCACTTTCGATTAAGACCAATGAATCGTTAAAGACGAGTATATAATTCGATGAGTGGAGCTTAGAACTTATGAAATTTATTATTTTAATTTAAAAATTTTTGTGGAACAATGACGCCTCATCTAGATCCCATGGTTCCTGTCGTCATCGTGATCCACGGTGCTTAGTCGAGGAGGTCCTCGAAGAATCCTTATCATGAATTACATGAATTACGTCAGGTATCCTGTGTACACTGGGTGGAGTTTGTCTAAGGGGACAAATATAAGTCAACCTTAGCTAACAGATGGCTTTTTGCCCAACCAAATAGATTCTATATTTCACAGTTCAAAGAGCAAAGCCGTTGAAACATCTGAGTGCTGTGGCCGTAATTAGTGGTGCCATATCGCGTGAACCACCGGGTTAGAGGGGCTCAGTCGTAGCGCCATTTATGTGGTGCCATATCGGCAAAACCATGAGACAGAGGACACGAGACGTCCCCACGCTTTAGGAATATTTGAGTGTGAAGGTAGTTATGTAATTTGACACCGCTCTTTGTGAGCAAAGTTTTCTTAATTTTGCAGACAAACAATTGCGGAGGGGTGGATTGATTTTTTTTAGTTTTAATTTTTTTTAAGTTTTAATTTAAATAATTAATTTTTTTATTTATATTTTTGTATTTTCTTTGAATTTTGATCATTTTCTGATTGATTTTAGATTTGAATATATGATCATTTATCAATGAAATTTTAATTATAATTACCCTTCTTGATCCTAGGGTTAATATCAATTGATAGACCTTGTCTACTCTGTCTGATTTTCTACAGAGGATTGGATTTGAATTCATTATCTCAAGAAGTATAATCCTTCAAAACCTTGTCCACTCTAGTTTGAATATAGAGGATCGGGTTTGGGACTTTTCTTCTTGAGAGTTTGAATTTTAGAAGCTATATTAGTTGATTCATATCTTGTATTATATGACATAATTAGCTTATCAGATATTATTAATTTGAAATTCTTATAATATCAAATTTTTAGGTTTTGTTAACCCGGACCCGGTCCAAAGACCAAACCGAGAAGATGTAGCATCTGTTCCTTTGTATTTGACTTAGTATTTACTCCAACATGCATACGGATATCTATTCTTTGAGAATTGTATGGACATTAGAATGTCTAAGTTGGAGTTTCGATGTCAAATTTTGATTTTTGAGTTTTGTTAACCCGGACCCGGTCCTAAGACCAAACCGGGATTATGTAACATCTGTTCTTTTGTATTATACCTAACATGTCCCTATTATTTGAACACTTCAACATACATACAAGTATCTGTTCTTTTAAAATGTTGTATGGACATTAAATGTCTAGTTGAAACGTAAGTTCAATTTACAAGTTTAGGTTTCAATATGGCATTTTTGGGTTTTGTTAACCCGGACCCGGTCCGAAGACCAAACCGGGAAGGATAGCATCTATTCTTTAGAAAATATGATATGCATATTATTTTGGCCAAAAGCCCCCCTTTTATGTCACAAATCAACAAGGTATAGGGCTGAAATAAATTATTTTTGGAGGCCCATTTGATCAATCATAAAGTAATGAGCCTAAAATGAGTTTAGGCATTTGGTTTGGGCTAAAAACCCTTTCTTTATGTGGCAAATCAGCAAACATAAAGGGGCTGAAATAATCATTTTTGAAGGCCCATATGATCAAATATAAAGTGATGAGCCTAGAATGAATTTAGGCACTTGATTTGGGCTAAAAATTCTCTCTTTATGTAACAAATCAGCAAAGAAGAGGGGCTAAAATAAACCATTTTTGAAAGCCCATATGATCAATCACCCATAGCCCATTTATTTCTCTTGATAAGGGAGAGGGGAATATAAAAATATGAGTAGATGTCATATTTTATTTAAAAGAGGCAAGTGGATTAATTAAAATCCACCTCCTCACAAGCTCATGGCAAGTGGGGGGACAAATACTCATTAAATTTATTAAGAAGATATGACAAAGACTTTATTTTCCTCTTCAAAGAGAGAGATAAGGATGCACAAGGGCATGCCACATGTCTATGCATGTGCATGCAATATGACAAATGGCATTACATTAGATGGTTTCCTTGCATGCAATTTATGACGAGGCCCCACGTGTCGATGCCATAAGAATAGTTAGCAAAGGGAAAGGGCTAAGGAAGCCTATAAATAAGAGGAGATTTCCCTTTCACAAGGTACTTACATTTTCCACTCTCCTTTTCTCCCTTATACCACAAGTTTAAGTTCTTTCAATCTTGCAAAGAGGGTTAAGTTGTGCCACATATACTTGTGAGTTTCTTTTCTAACCCAACCATTTTTTTTTGATATCTTCTTGATATATGTCATGTCATATGGTAGATTTAATTTATTTTATATGTGTTTGCTTTAAGTCTTCACTATGTCTCATATATGTAAATCATGGTGTGAATGACAAGTAAAGTAGGGGAGGCATTTAAGTTTGAGCATATGTCTAATGTGTATTCCATAACATGTCAAGCTAGATAGAATCCACTTTATGTCATACTTGCACAAATAAGATAGCTTTCATTATATAGAGATTAAAGTATGAGTATTCATATATGACCCAAAGAGGCATTTTAAGCCAACATGTTAACCTAAGTATTTCATCCTTTCTTTTCTATCTACCTTTTTTTTTAAAGAAAATTTTGGCAGCCTCCCGACGTCATCCCCGCATAGGGGGCTACTTCGGGGGACTAGGTCTTCCCACCACGCCAAGAAAGGCGTGCATGGTAGGTGTCGTGGACACCGAAGTTTATTTGCCCACCACGCCAAGAAAGGCATGCATGGGTTGCATAACACGATTGCATTTCGCGCGTTAACGCGTGAAAATTATCATCATGCTTTCCCATGTTGGAACAACGTGAACAGGTACTTATCACAAGTTTTTTCGCCGCATTGGAACAATGCGAACGGGTACTTATATCATAGAGCAATAAATTTGCATTTACATGTATATGAAATTAAAGTATAAGCATTTATATATGACACATTTCACTTCTTTTTTTTATTGAAAATTTTGACCTCCGTCATCCCTCATAGGGGACCGCCGAGACTGTTTTCCCACCACGCCAAGAAAGTGCATGGTAGGTGTGTCGTGAGACACCTCGAAAGTTTATTTGCACCACGCCAAGAAAGGCGTGCATGGGTTCACACCGACATTCTTTCTGCCGCGTTGAAACAACGTGAGAAAGTACTTATCATAATAGTTTCCCTATCATGTTGGAACAACGTGAACAGGTACTTATCACAAGTTTTTCCGCCGCATTGGAACAATGCGAACGGGTACTTATAGCATAGAGCAATAAATTTGCATTTACATGTATATGAAATTAAAGTATAAGCATTTATATATGACACATTTCACTTCTTTTTTTTATTGAAAATTTGGTGACCTCCGTCATCCCCATGGGGACCGCCGGAGACTAAGCACCACGCCAAGAAAGGCGTGCATGGTAGGTGTCGTGAGACACCTCGGCCGAAAATTTATTGCCCACCACGCCAAGAAAGGCATGGGTTCATAACACAACATTGTTTCCTTACACGTTGGAACGTGAGCAATCATATCAGGTTCCGCGTTGGAATAACGTGAGCGTACTTATTACAGTTTCCCCGCCGCGATTGGAACAATGTGAACGGGTACTTATAACAAGCATATTTCTCAGTCACGTTGGAACAACGTGAGCAGTACTTATTACAAGTTTCCCGCATTGGAACAATGTGAGCACTTATAGAACATATTTCTGCGTTGGAACAACGTGAATAGGTACTTATTACAAGTTTTCCCGCCGTATTGGAACAATGTGAATGGGTACTTATAGCAAGCATATTTCTCTGCCACGTTGGAACAACGTGAACAGGTACTTATTACAAGTTTCCCCGCCGCATTGGAATAATGTGAACGGTTACTTATAGCAAGCATATTTCTCTGCCACGTTGGAACAACGTGAACATGTACTTATTACAAGTTTTTCCACCGCATTGGAACAATGTGAACGGGTACTTATAGCAAGCATATTTCTCTGCCACGGTGGAACAACGTGAACAGGTACTTATTACAAGTTTCTCTGCCGCATTGAAACAATGTGAACGGGTACTTATAGCAAGCATATTTCTCTGCGTTGGAACAACGTGAACAGGTACTTATTACAAGTTTTCCTGCTGCATTGGAACAATGTGAACGGGTACTTATAGCAAGCATATTTCTCTGCCATGTTGGAACAATGTGAACATGTACTTATTACAAGTTTCCCCGCCGCATTGGAACAATATGAATGGGTACTTATAGCAAGCATATTTCCCTGCCACGTTGGAACAATGTGAACAGGTACTTATCAAAAGTTTCCCCGCCACATTGGAATAATGTGAACGGGTACTTATAGCAAGCATATTTCTCTGCCACGTTGGAACAACGTGAACAGGTACTTATTACAAGTTTCCCCGCCGCATTGGAACAATGTGAACAGGTACTTATAGCAAGCATATTTTCCTGTTAATAAGATATCAAATGATAGAAATAGGCAAGTATGCAAGTAGGGATTCAATCATTCCTTTCATCCTCTCCTTCATTAGCAACAAGATTGTGTCATAGAAATGATTGCATATTGCAAAATATATAATCCATGCATAATGTCAAATCTCAACCTCACACCCAGTGAAAAAGCTCTAAACTCAACGACTCACGATGGAGATAGATAAGGGGATATATCTCAGAGAGTCAAATGAAGCACAAATAATAGCTTTGCAAATACTATGAAATAGTCCCCATGAACATTCACTAACAACCAACAAATAAGCCAAGATGGCGTGACCAAAACCTCTTGCGTGACCAAACCTCTAAATAACAATCACAACAAGTTAACAACCATAGCATATGAGGATAAACCGAAATCATTTCCTTCAAGGTAAACTGAAATAACAAAATATAACTTAGGATTAAAACAACACAACTTGAAATTTCCGGTCGCAAAGAAGGAAGAAGGAAAGGTTCCGGTTAAGAAGAAGCCGGCCTCGACTAGGTTGGTCTGAGAGAGAGAGCACTACTGCAGGGAAGCTCTAGAGAGGGAGAAGGAGCCCGTGGGTGGGTTCTCGGGGCAAACAGAGGGAGAGGGAGAATCGCACCTAGAGCTCCAAAGAGGAACGAGAGAGGATCACGAGAGGGAAGAGCCGTGAAACCATGAAAGCGGAATGGTCGAATGAGAGTGAGCTTCAGAGAGGAAATCTTGTGAGAGGAAGGAACGTCGTGTGTCGTGCCCTAGTTCTTGATCGGAACCGAAGCAGAAAAACGAGCTTCAGAGGGGAGAATGTCTGAGAGAGAGTCGAATGAGAGTAAAGGGCATGAAATGAGGGTCAACGCATCGTTTCGATCTTTAGGGCCGGCGGTCTCTTCTGATTGGTTGAACGAGCGGCGGGTTAGGTAGGGAATTAAAGGGGTTTAAGGGATTAAACAGCCATTAGTCTCTTTAATTATAATTTAATATTATTTTATGTGATATTAATTTATGCACTAAACCCTAGCAATATGGGTGTCAATTTTAGGTGTTTCAGTTGTCGAGCCGCGGCTATCAATTTATCGAGGTCGTTGGGACAACGTCGGCGTGGGATGAAATTAGGTTTACAATTTGCGGCATCGTGATTGATCGACATTCACACACACTTTGCCGAATGGGTCTCGGAAGGTGTCGTTTGATAGGTCTCGACGTTTCGGCAACAACGGCACGATCAATTTCACGAACAGAGGTCATTTAGACATCATTGAGGCTTCTTGACTTCGATATGCGTGTAATTTCATAAAAAAAATAATTTTAATTTTTGAATCGATCATTAATTGATTTGATGCCTTCCCATTTAATTAATTTTAATATTTTCGGCGTATTACGAAGTCGAATTTTCAAGTCGAAGTGAATTAGATCGATCTCGATCGCGATTAGGGGGGTTTTAAACTCCATGTCATTTATTTAAGTTTAAATGACGCATAGTTATAGGTCAACATTGGATAGTTCAACTTAGAGGTTAATTAGGATGTATAGGGAGATGTGAAAATAATTTAGGAGGAGTTTTGAGAGAGGTTTAACAGCACCTGTAAGCACTAAGGAAAGACTAAGATACACCACCAAACACTAACAGAAAGAGAAATAAATTTTTAAAGTAATTTTATCATTATAAACTAAAAAATTTCATTACATAACAATCAATATCTTTAAACATTATAATGATCATCATTAAAAAAAATAAAGTAATTTTTATTGGAAAAGATGTGGATGATCATTAATGGAGGTTGATGCCAAGCACCATCATCAATTTATTTTAATTTTCATTATCTTAGTAATGATCATCCCATATATATTCCCAAAGTCAAAAATTACAATTGTTAGAATCCACATCTAAAATTTAAATAGTAAAGTATAAAATATAATTATTTTTTCTTAATTGGACTTTTATGATGAGTTAGGATTGGGATCTCAGATACTTTCTTAGATTCTTATAATTAGACCTCTTTGCTTGAGTATGTTGATATTCATGGGAACTTACTTGGATTTTCATAATTGAGCTTTCTATATCTTGATGATATCGTATTATACTTCTCAATTATTTTTAAAATAAATTATTGTTTCTATTAATGCAAATAATCATATGTTGCTTTGCATCAAACCAGTAGGTGTAATTTTATTATAAACTATATTATAATATGTAAAAATGATGGTTTACTACGGCTAAAATTTTCAAGTGTATGATTTGATTTGACATATCTATGTTAGAATTAAAACATTGCAATTCCTGACCTTACAGTAATGAATTCTCAAGCATAACTACATCAAAATAAGGAAAAAATGACTTTAATTATATGACACATAAATTTATGAAGTCCTATAAATTTATATTTTTTTCATGACTGCATAGGGATCAAATAATTCATTAAACTTTAAAAAATGATAATTAGAGAGATTGCACATGGGTTCTTACCCTTAACCACCAGTATAAAACTTTTTTCTCGTAAAAGATAAATAAAAATAATTGTAATGTATATTTTTAAGCTCTATTGTTCAAAATGATGGTGAAATAGATGTGGATGTTATTAGTGGAATTCAAATTGGATGATTGAAGTGGAGGAATGCATCTGGCCTGTTGTGTGATAAAAAAGTATCGCTTAAATTTAAGGGAAAATTTTATAAGATGGTGGTAAGACTTGCAATGATTTATGGTGCAGAATATTGGCCAATAAAAGAGAAGCATAAGACTAAGTTAAGTGTTGCAGAGATGAGGATGCTCAGGTGGATGAGTGGCTTTACTCTTAGAGATAAAATGCGAAATAAGTATGTTTGGAAAAAAATTGAAGTAGCTCCAGTGGCAGATAAGATTAGAGAGAGTCTCCTTAGATGTTTTGACCACATAAAGCATCGGCCGTCCGATGACCCGGTTAGGAGAGTATATGCATTATATTTGTCTTATGTTAAGAAAGGTAGATGTAGACCTAAAAAGACTTGATTAAGAATTAAATGAGAATTTGACACATAATAAGACACAATGGACACAAAGGATTATGTAGCTGATCCCACTTATTGGGATAAAGGCTTGTTGTTGTTGTTATACTTTTATTTATTTTTAAAAAATATTTTAAATTAATTTGAATGTTTTTAAGATTTTTAAAAATAATTATCATCGCCAAATATATTTTTATTAAAATTAAAATACTAAAAAAATAAAATTAAAAACAAAGGTAAAAAAAATCTAAAAATTAAAGTGATTTCAAATGGCCTCTTAATTAATTAATAACAAGCTACATTTCACTTTTGAAAATTTAACCTCTGTGAAAATTTACTTAAATTATCATAAAGAATCTAAATAACATATATAAAATTAAATAAAAATAACAAAAAAGGGCTAAAAAAAGAGTTCCATATAGATATATAACAAGAAGTAAAATTATTAATTATGTAATTGAAAATATTTCTTTCATCCAATGCAACACTTCTAAATTCCTAATGTTGCTAACAAGCATAAATCCACTATATTCTCATCTATTTTTATGACATATATTCAAATTTAATTTATGAAATATTGATCAGAAGCTTCAAATGAGCATCCAATAACTATGCAATTCTATAAAAAAATTGTTGAGTGAATATGCAAATGTGAGGAAATATACACACCACTTCTAGAAACACGTGGAACTAAAAATTCCATGATACAAAGAGGAAGGATATGTTTGCAAGAAGCATTGAAAAATCACCATTTTGCAGAATTAAAACTTTAATGGTGGTAGCCATAATTGCATGAATAGGATTTCTACATAATATGCTGAGAATTTAGGAGATTAAATATGCTGCAATAAAATTGATCTAATCAATATATTTGAATGGATTTCATACCACGAGCTCTTAAGTATTAGGTGGCCTACAAATGAATAAGCTTCTAATTAATCATGTAAAAAGCATGAAGCAAAGTATACAAAATTTAAATCTTAATATGCCTATTTTAAAACTTTTGAACTAACAAAGAAGAAGTTTAATACATTAATACATTTCATGGATTAGGGCTTCAGTGCCAATCATTCCTTATAAGATTGCTAAAATTTGATGAAAACAATGAGAAACATATCAAGGTTGAAAGCTACTTTGGCCATAATTATCAATTCATGATGAAGCTAAACATACTTAGAGCTTATAAATCTTTTATTGTCTTGCATTTTTTTAAGTAGATGAATGGTAGGAAAATATCTCCATTTTTGCATCATTAATGCACATATAATCTAATCTTATTAAGGAGCTATTTAGTTGACTATCTTATGAGTTATGCATCAAAATTGAATAGTTATGAATTTTCACGTATTTGAGTTATTATAAAATAAATCCGTTATATTGTTCTAGAGAATTTTGAGTACCTACAATAGTTATTTTTTAATAAATTCTAAATTCATTTGAATCAAACAAATTTTAAATCATTGTTGTCAGACTTTGGGTCTGAGAAGCGATACATCCCAATAATATAAGACATGATAAGATGAATGAAGGAGGATACCCTATTTTATACTCATCTAAGGATGAAATCAATAAAATTAAATTTACATCATAACTTCATCATATCTTTTTATTCATAAAGATTCTCCAATTAATATTAGCTTCAAATGTCTATTAATCTTTTTATTTAAGTTATGGGATAAAGGATAATGAGTTAGCAAAACCTCTCCAAGGCTAAATGATAAGAGCTAATTGAGGTCCTAAGAAGGGGATAATGTTCATTTGAGGATGTTGCAATTACAAAGGCATTAAATAATTAGTAGACATAAGGAAAAAAAAAAGAACAACAAAGAAAGAGAGGGAAAAAGCTTGTGGTTGCCTTAGGGCCGAAGGAAGGAGATGCGATGAAAATGATTCATCGTAAGAAGAGTCTCTGTCATCACTTTTGATTGAGGGAAAAATGGAGGCAAGGAAATCGGCTAGGGTTTTGAAACAAGAAAGAAGAAGGAGGTGGCAATTGTGAGGGAGAGGAGGGTGCACGATGCCCTACCCTCCAACTTTTTAAATCCCAAACGATGGTGGTGAAGAATGAGCAAAATTCACATGATTTGCATGATGATCATGGTGAAGGTGGCGAAGGAGAGGGTTTGGGTTGGAGGCATTCGAGGCTAGCTAGATAAGTCTATTTGTTGTGCTTAATTGGACCACTATTCGGCCTAATTAAGGATCAATGCGGTCCTTACACTCACATTCTTTTATAACTTAGAGCTCGTCTCAACGGTCGTAAATTCTATCATATAAGCGCTCATGTATGCCCTTAGCTCAAATAATCCTTATAATCTCTCACATCTTTGTTTTTATGAATTGACCTCAAGCTACTCAACACTTGCAACTTTGCTAGCACTGTTAGAAACCTCGCCGCCTCTCTTGGCTCTCCTAATGCAAGCTCACCTCCTCGAGTCATTGTTGATCACACCAAGAATATAAACCTTGACCAACAACATAAATCTTTCCAAGCATTAGCCTTATTTTTCTTCGAAACTCCATTTTTGGCAAACATATAACCAAATTAGTCATCTCGATGAGACAAATTTGATTCCATCGAAAGTAGCTCAAATCAATTTTCTCATTTCTCTATAATTTAAAATTGTGTCTTTCTATTTTATTATTTTATTATATATTTTATGACATTTATCTTCATAAATGCATTTTCTTGATAAAATTATTGTATGTGCTATATATAAATATCAAAATATTTTATTACATTGTCAAATACCTTCTTTATTTATGTACTATTTGCTAACCAAAATCAAGCAATTTAATATCATTTAATGATGATAAAAATATTATTTATCAATTTTCATAGATAAAATTTATTAATTATCGCCTTAATTAATTTACTCTATAATTTTCTGCTTAGTAATCTCATTTCTTTTTTTCCTTTCAGATTCGACCAAGTATGTCTGATATATTCTCTTTTACCTGTTAAACTTTATATTTATATTTCCCTTGTGCCATCTTTTGTCTCTCATATTAGGGATTCAGAGTTTCTACAATTATTGTTATCTTATATAATAATTTTTATCGATCAAAAAAAAAAAAAAACGTTATGATCTCATATTTCTTTCTCTATGGATTCACTTTTTGGATTATAGAGGATATCAACTGAAGGTTGGAGAAAGTTTAAAAAGAATAATTTTTTAAAATAATTAATTATCTAAAATAGCCAGATTAAAAAATAATTTTAATCAAGCTTTTTTTTTTCTAATTAAGTTTTAAAAATATGATTATTTTTTAAAATTTGACCGATTTTGTTTAAATTTGGAACTATTCTGATTATATTTTAATTCGCTAAAAATTTAAATGGAATCACTTTCTTTTCTTTTTCCACACTCCAAAATTATTTAATCAGTGAAGCGAAGAAAAGTTGGATGACCGGCCGGTGTGGATTGAAGACGTCAGATCTGCTCGGGATCAATTTTATTTTGGTTTTTTGTTTATATTATTTTAAAAATATATTTGTTTAGTATATTGTTAAATATTTTTATTTTTATTTTTAGATTGTCAAAATAATTATCATCTAACATGTTGTATATTGTTCTATATTTAAATATATTTGTTTAGTATATTATTAAAATAATTTTTAGATGATTTGAATATTTTTAAAAATAATTATCATCTAATATGTTGTATTTTCTGATCAAAATATAAATAAAATAATATAAAAATATATAAATTATCTCAAACTGTCTCTAAATTTTTATCTGATCAATGATGAACTGACAGAAGAATTAATTTTTATCTGATCATGGAATGTAGATAATGATAATATGAAATCATATTTATAAGGATACATTAATAAATTATTGTATGATAATGATAAAATGTTAATATTTTCAAAAATTAGATTAAGCAATTTTATAGTTAATTTTCCACGATAATAGCATTATCATGAATTTTAGAAAATTGGTTCAACTTTAAAAACAATAAATAAATTTATCATTCAAAATTTTATTTAATTAGTTCTATTCAAAACAAAATTAAAATGATCACAATCATATAATAATAATTATTTTTATTTTTAAAATTAAATTATGCATTTTATCTTCATAATATAATAAAATTAAAACCACAAAAGAGGATATTTTTTATAAGATTGACATATATTATTCAAATTAATAATAAATACAATAATATTTCATAATATCACTTATTTTATTTAAGTCTATATCTTATTATTCGATATAATGTAATTAAGGTCGGCATTACTGTTCAAAGGCATTATTCAAATGTTAAGGTTGGATGGTTGTTCCCTTTGCCAATTGGAGGAGCCGTCAACCTTCTTTATAATATTTAATATATGAATGTAACTAACAAAATATAAAAATTAATTTAAATCGACTAAATAATGCGACCTATTGAATTATTTTTCAATTTTATAAAATTTTGTGAAATCAATGGAGTTGAATATGGCGTGCGCACTTTTTCTCTCTGCTTTTATAAAATATTTGAATTTAAAAATGCAATTACATATATTTAATATTTAAAATATTAGTATTTATGAAATTAGCATTTTTTGAATGTATTTTTTAATTTCTACCTATACATCATAATTCAAAATAAAAATCTAACTTTGTATTTTGTTAACAAATTCTCAATGATTTAATTTTGATATACATAAAAATATGGATTTAGTAGTTTTAAAAAATAATATGAATATTAATTTTGTAAATATATAAATTTAAATGTTAAGTTTATAATTATCCCTTAAAAAATGAGCATTTTCAAAGGCCAAGTCCATTTGGAGATTAGCTGAGCCTGAGCCCTTCGCTTATAAAAAGCAGCAAAAGCTTAAAAGCTACCATAAGCCTCAGCTACTAATATCAATATGGCCGTGTCACTCTCCTTCACTCATGCTTCCTTCTATTTCATGGCTATCCTCGTCGCCCTCCTCGGCCTCTTCGCAGGCGGAAGCGTGGCTCAGACTAATCACATGTTATCCGGCGATACCTTAACAGCCGGTCAGAATTTAACGAATCCAGATTTCACCTTGGTGATGCAACCAGACTGCAACCTCGTTCTCTATCGCAACCCGTTGGAAGCAGTCTGGTCCACCGGAACCTTCGCCAAAGGCGAGGGATGCGAGCTCCGATTGAAGACAGATGGCAACCTCGTCATCAACGACGAGGACGGGAAGGTCATTTGGGAGACTAAAAGCAACGGAACTGTTGGTCATTACGTTCTTCTTCTCCAGCGCGATCGTAACCTCGTCCTCTACAGCAAGCCAATCTTTGATTCTGGGACGGGAACAGTTCTAACTCCGGTTTCTATCATAAATTAAAAATTAAGCCACATAGTTGTGAGCAAGATGGAAGAATGAATAATAACTTGTTTTCAGCTCGGTGGAAGCTAGCTTGGTTTAAGTTCTTGCGTTTGTATTGCGGGCTGAGTGCGCTTCTGGGGTATCATAAAGAGCTGTGTGGGTAATTTCAGGTCTTTGTTATTTGAATAAGTATTGCAGTAGTAAAATGATTATGTGTCTAAAAAAGCTTGATTGTTATCAATATTTTTTTTAATTTTAACTACTATATTTTCTATTTGATGTGAAAATCAAATAGGATAAAGCATTGAATAACATAATAAATATTAAATTTTTTAAAATATAATTTAAATGATGCAATGATATATATATATATATATATATATATATATTAAAGTGTAATATACTAAGTTAGCTCATTTCTATTTTGATAGTAAAAGATAAAAAATATATGAAATTTG
This sequence comes from Cymbidium sinense, assembly GCA_021442155.1. Lineage (NCBI taxonomy): Eukaryota > Viridiplantae > Streptophyta > Magnoliopsida > Asparagales > Orchidaceae > Cymbidium > Cymbidium sinense. The sequence goes on from CM038222.1 coordinate 146,549,364, forward strand.
TAAGTTCTCATGAGATTGCATACTTTAAAGGTTTGCTTGAAAAATTCTTTTTATAACTGATATGTTATAGTGGCACAATATTAGAATTATGAAATAGTATTTGCTTATATAATTGAAAGAACAAGATGTTAATGCCATGCCCCTCCATAAGTTTGTAGCTTTTTAAACTAAAAGAATTCTCTTGCCTATGCCCCTTTTTTTTAAATGTTTTTATAATTTAAAAAAAAGTTAACAAAATAAAATTTAAACAAGATCATAACTTAGACCTAACCAATTTTGAACTAATTTAAAATCAACTTTTTTTCTAAAATTGGGGCCATCAGTTTCCAACGATTTTTGCTAATTCAATATGAATCTAATTCAAAAAGCATCCGAAGGAAAACCTAGCGTGTTCCTGGCGGCTCTCGTGTTTTGCTCGCTTCCGGCTGCGATCAAACTCTGTTTTTGCAGCTAATCCGTGTTTTGGTATTGATCTCACCCCTGCTCTAGCCGGTAATGTAAATCGCCTCTCTTTTGATGGCGGAAATGGTTTTTCTTACTCGGATATAAACCATCCCGTGCAGCTCGATCCTTTATCCTTACTGCGGCTTCATTAAATCTTTCAAGGATGCTCTCTCGGTAAATCTGTTTCCCCTCGCTTGGTTAAACTACTTTCTCGATTTCCGTGGTATGCACTGCCGTAATGTGTTGGATTCGATGTGGAAATTCTTGCTAAGCCATTTGAATTCTCTTTGATGGGTAAATTCACCCTTAACGCCAATTTAGAAAACATTTGCTCCTTTTTCCGATCGAAACTTACGGGCACCTTTTCGTGGGATTGATCGATCCTAGGCATGTGCTAATTCAATTATCTGATGACTTGGATTATTCAAGAGTTTTTGCACGTCGTTCTTACTTTATTTTCAATTGCCAAATGCGACTTCTTAAGTGGACACCTAGTTTTGATATTAAAGAAGAATCTCCAATTGTTCCTATTTGGCTTGCTTTGCCTAACATGCGTATACATTTTGTTACACACCAAGTATTGTTTGCTGTGGGGGCTATCTTTGGACGGCCTCTTCAAATTGATCAAGCTACGGCGGTGAGATCCCGGCCCTCGGTAGCATGGATACTTGTTGAAATTGACATAACTAAAAAACATCCAAAAGAAGTCTGGATTGGATCTGAAAAAATGGGTTATAATTAAAAGGTAGAATTTGAAAACTTTCCCTCTTTCTGTACACACTGCAAAATCCATGGGCATGAACATACAGATTGTTTTATTCTACATCCACATCTCAAAAAAAAAAATAAACTTCCTATCACTACTACTTCGGTTACTAAGGAGCAACCCACTAAAATGGCCTATGTGCCAAAAGCAAACCAAACTAATCCTCCTTCACAAAACCCGCCTTTACCTTTACCCTCTGATTTGCAAAAGGAAATTAATCAGGTGTTGAATAATGACACTGATGGCAAAGTTGGTTATGGAAACTTAGAAAATTTGCCTATTACTATTTCCAATGGTAACATGCATGCTCATACAACTAATGATCCAAAACAAAGAAATTCTGCTGAACTTAGGTTTAGGAACATCACCTCGACTGAAAATCATATTTTGGATCAACAATAAAAATATACAAATCAGACCATTAATCTAGAAAAAGAAGATGAAGCAATCCCTCCCTCCCCTAACTCTTTGAATGACCAACATGATAACATAATTAACTGATCTCTAATATGGAAGAAGGGGAAATTACCATCATGATTCCTTTGCTTAATAATGAAACTTTGGATCACACTAACTATTCTTTTTCAGACGGAGACACCTTGGACACCGATAGACACTTTCAAACTGTTTTAAAGAAATAAAACACACTCAAAATCACAAAATAAAATGCGCATCACAAGATCTTCATCAACTCTACATCAATAATTTCCTTTTTCCTCATTTTACCCAATCAATTTTTTCCAATCTTTTCATTATGATTAATTTTATCATTTGGAATATTCGGTATTGGGACTACTCTAGTTCGAGTTAAAAGCATTTGTCGCACTCATAACATATCTCTCCTTACTATCATCGAACCACTTATCCACTCTTCTAAGATTGCATCTACTGCTAGAACACTAGGTTTTCCTAATTTTTTTTACAACATTAACAACAAAATTTGGTTGTTTTGGAATAACTTAATCAACATCAATATCCTTGACAACCAGCAACAATTGATTAATGTCCATATTTCTGTGGGTGATTTCACCGCGGTGAGCTCTTTATTTATGCATCCTGTAATAGAGCCGGTAGGAACTTCCTATGGAATAATTTAAGATCTTTTACTTCCTCTCCACTCCCCGGTTGGTTGGGAGATTTTAACACCATCCTCTCTACTTAGAAGGGGAGGGTCCTCACCTAATCCTAATTCTATGGAAGATTTCGCTAACATGATTCTTGACTGTAATCTTACTAATATAGGTTTTCGTGTTCCAACTATCGTGGAACAACTCTAGACTTTTTGGCGTCTCGATCGTACCCTTTTAACCCCTTTGGATTGATCAATGGCCTAATACCTCGGTAGAACACTTAAGTAGAACCACTGCGATCTCCTCTCGATTCGTGAAAATTTCCTCTGCTACATTACCATCCCCTTTGGTTCCAAAATATATGGTTGCAACATAATGACTTTATGTCATTGTTTCTAATTGGACACCCAATTCATCCATAACTCCATTAAAGGTATGATCCATTTTGGCTTAAACTTAAAAGACTAAAACAAACTCGACTGGTGGAATAAACACCATTTTAAAACCTTTTGCAAATCTTAAAATAATGGAAGACCTTGTCTCTTGAAGAAGGCTCTGAACCCTAATAAAAATGATGAGCTCATCGAAGCTAGAGACAATTTGAATAAAATCAAAACATGGAGGAAACTTATTGGCGGCAAAAAGCTGCTAGTAAACATATTGCTGATGGCGACAGAAACACAAAATATTTCCACGCTCTTTTCAACAAAAGAAAAGTTCTAAACTCTATTAATAAAATTAAAAATAGTAATGATAATTGGATATCGGATAAAAATGATATTAAAGATTCGGTTATCCAATATTTTCAAAATTTGTTAAATAACAACATTACCACGAAAACTATTTCAAATCCTCATCTCGATTCCCTCCATGATTACAAAACATCTCTCTTATTAGGTGTCCGACGGAATCTGAAATTAGTACTGTTCTTCAAAGCATGAATTTAGATTCGGTTGCTGGCCCGGATGGATACACAACTGTATTCTTTCAATAGTGTTGGTCCATTATTAAGTCTGATTTGATTGAAGCTGTTATAGACTTTTTCAATGGCAACCCCCTTCCTAGATCTTTCTCTAGTACATCCATAGTTCTTATCCCTAAAAATAGTCACCCGGAAACTTGGAATGACTTTAGACCGATTAGTCTTTGGACCTTCTTTAACAAACTAATTGCCAAACTAATCACCAATCAACCCTTTCAATATTATTTCCCAGAATCAAATGGTTTCATTAAAGGGAGAACTATAGCTGATAATATTCTTTTAGCTCAAGAAATGATTCATGATATTGACGTTCCTACTAGAGGCGGTAATATTGCCTTCAAATTGGACATTACTAAAGCCTTTGACAAACTCTCTTCGGATTTTCAAAAAAATTTATTCGTATCATTAAAAATTGTGTCACTAATGTTTGGTTCTCTGTTATCATTAATGGAGAATCGGTTGATTTCTTCACTTCTAAACATGGCTTACGTCAAGGAGATCCATTATCTCTCCTTGCTTTTATTATAAGTCGATTACTTATCCGAGCACGAGCGACCTATTCTATAATAAGTTATGATTTACAAAACTCAAGGTGGATTTCCTATTACTCATCTTTGATGATTTTATCATTTTCTGCAATGCTTCTATATCTCACATAAAAATCATTATGAAATTCTTTAATAAATTTGGCAAAGAAAGTGGTCTCCTCCTTAACAAAAATAAATGTTGTTTCATAATCGCTAATAAAATCACCAATAATAGGATTAATCATATAACGAGGATCACTAACTTTCATCAACAACAACTTTCGATCAATTATCTCGGTACCCCTCTTTTCAAAGGTCATAAAAGATCTTATCTTTTTGACGAATTAATCCACAAAATATCTAACCGTATCTCCTCTTGGGAATACCATTTTCTATCCTTTGGAGGGAGGTTAACCCTGATTAAGAGTACCCTTAACTCGATGCCTCTTTATCTTATTCAAACTATCGTACAACCAACTTTTGCATTACAATTGAGAGGCTAATTAACAAATTTTTTTGGGGTTCTAATACCTCTTCCTCAAAAATACACTGGTCCTCTTGGCACAAAATCTGCGGCATCTTTGAGAAAGGTGGTCTTGGTTGTAAACCTATTAAAGACACCATCACGGCATTCTCATATAAACTTTGGTGAAATTTTAGAAGCAACAATAGCCTTTGGGCTAACTTCATGACAAACAAATACTGCCTATCAAAGCACCCCTTGAATTGCTCTTACAAAACTAACGCTTCTCCCATTTGGAAAAGACTTTGTAATATCAAATGGAAGGCGGAATCATTAAATTTTTGGGGCATTAACTCTGGCAACTCTTTCTTCTGGCAAGATAACTGGCTTGGAAATAATTCTTTTGATGAATTAATTTCCTCATGTTCTATTGATACTATCAAAGTCAAATCTTTCTGGAATAATAATAGATGGAACTTTTCCAAGCTCATCGAGTATATCCCTTCTCCTTTTTTTGACAAACTTAATAATATACACATTACACCCAACAAAAGATCGATTCTCTTTAAACTCTCTCACAATGGATAATTCGATTTTAAAATATTTGTCTTAAGATCAAAGAAAACCGTGATTATTCCAAAGTGTATGCTAGACTTTGGCATAACAATATCCCCACCATACTCTATTCTTACTTGGTATCTTAAAAACTTTGTCCCTATTGACTCCTTGATGCGGGGTAAAGGTTTTCACCTTCCGTCAAAATGTCATTGTTGCTCCCATATTGAAAATGTTAATCACCAATTTGTGAATGGCGTTGCCTAAACTTTGGCTTTGATACGATAATCTATTCTCCATTGATAAATTCAGCCGCTTACTATTTATCGACTCCTCGAGATATATTTTGAAAACAATATCAAAGGTCATATTAAAAATATTCTTGCTATCATTATTATTTGGTTTATTTGGATGGCTAGAAATGATGCTAAGTATAACGATATCACTATGAATCATTTCAAGATAATTGCTAAAACTAAATTCAAAATTCGTGATTTATTTAAAGGCAACCTTATTAAATATAAACATTTTAAAGGGTGTAAATTTGTAGCCTCAAAATTGGGTTTGCAATTGCCGGATAAGGACACTTCTAATCAAGCCAAAATACTTTATTGGGCCAAACCACATGATAATGTCATCAAAATTAACACCGATGGAGTCAGTATCTCCTAATGCTTCGGATGTGGTGGCATCTTTAGAAATTTCAATGGTGATGTCCTCTTGGCCTTTGCTAATCCTCTCTAACTCATTCTAACTCTTTGAACTTACGACTTTATAATGCTCTTGACATTTCCTTACAAAGGTTGGCTTAATATCGGCTTGAAGTGGATGCCTTACTACTAATCGATCTCTTCAAAAAAATGGCAATGCTGAATTATATTATTTACTCAAGCGAACTAAAACTTTTCTCAACCAATTTAGTTACAAAATCACTCATATATGGAGGGAAGGAAATGCCTGTGCTGATTACCTTGCTAACTTAGGAACTAGATTGAATGGGCCCATTAATTTTGATAAACATTGTCTTCCTAAACACTCACAAGGATTGGTTAACCTAGACAAGACGGGTTTTCCTTATATTAGATCTTAATATCATTTGTAAGGCATTGCATCTTATGTTCGTATTTGGTCAGAATGATGAAGCACCCTATGTTAAGCACCCTGTGTTACTTGCTTTTGTTGATCTGCTGGAGTCTGCTCCCCCCTATCTCTAATGGGGACTTTATTTTCTACTATTACAATTGGTTTAATATTCAAATTAGTCAATGTTTTCAATGGTGTTTAATCTACTATTTATTTTATTGGCCTTGCTGCCTTTTTTCATTTCGAAAGGCCTTGCTGCCTTTTTTCATTTCGAAGGTTTTGGGTTGACTCGATCTCATTACTGTGTTGGTCTTGCTGTTTTCTCATCTCACGGTTGGAAAATATGGCTCTGTCCTGGCTGTGAGTAACTCTTCCCCTATTTTTTGCTTGTGGTTGATGTTTCCTGGGCTTGGATATATTCTGTGCGAGGGGAGTTTGTCTAGTTTGTCTGAAATGGTTCATGTTTCATGTCTCTTTCTCTGCCACATATGTCTCTGTGCTGGCGCTCGAGACCTTGTTTTATCTTTTCTTGTTATGTTTTGCCTAGTGGCAGTTCTTCCCCTTATCATTTGGGTTTATGTGGGGTTCTGTTTACGGGTAGCCATTACCTTTCGTTCATAGCTTTTCTGGATTCATAGTTTGTACTGAAGAATTGATTATTCGGTTGAGGCTTATTTTCCCTTCTGACTATGGAATTCATACTATTTGTCGGCGTTTTGAATTTCATCATCGGTGCTTCAGTTTGTTGGCTATGATGGCGGGGTGATCCCTTTCCATTTTGGTAGTAGCTTTTATTTGTAACCCTTCTCAGTGGATGCTCATATTTACATCTTATGGATCTGAGCTTGAGCCTACTCCATCCCTTTTATTCTCATTTGACACGGCCTAGGCTGCTCAAATCAACTTGTATGATTAACTTTCATGCCTTTTTCTTTTGCAGATGGTCTTCTTTTACTTGCTTTCAGGTCGCTAATTTCTCAAGGCTGTTTGATATATCTCATCTCATCTGCTGCTGGCTGGGGCCATCTTTTGCTCTCTTCTAGGTTCAAGCTGTGGGTCCCTCTTCATGGTTTAGACTGGGTTCTCCTTATTATGGATGATTCTCTTTTCTTTTACTTTTGATCTCATATGTATTTAGATTGGAGATTTGCTCTATAGGTTTATTGTAGCTCTATGGCGTTGGAGTTTATCTCCTTTAAGGACCATGTAACCTTTCTTTTGGTAGCAATAAAATTCCCCCCTATACGGGGTTTCCCAAAAAAAAAAAATATGAATCTAATTTTTATGGTTGTTTGATTCATGATTGAACCAATATAATCTACAAATTTGATCTAATTTTTAAAATCATGATTTCATCACTGAAGTTTTCGATTTGTTATGATATTATCTTGTAATTTTTATAATTTAAGAAATTATTTATTTAAATTTTAATTGTGTGCTCCGAAAATTCACGGCTGGCCTCTCGATGAATGAGAGTATAGATTTTATGTTGAACGAAATTTTTGTAAGGACTACCCATAGATTTTGCACTCATTTTGGAGTACTTTAGATATGGTTCCATGTTTCCTATAAACACAAGCACCTATAATGAATTACCTTGCCCCAATTGGTGAGAGGGAACGTTCGATTAAAATTTTTGGCTAGGTCGTTAATTACTTAACGTATAGTAGCAACAAGTTTAAATTAAATTAAATTAAATTTATAACTTTTTTACGCATATGGTTGAGGAAATAATGACGCTCTTGATCAAGATTTCATGTTTCTGTCATCTCGTGCTATCGTAGTCCCTAGTCCACTTAATCAGAGAAGGTGGCCGACCGAAGGATTCTAGTCTGAGTTTATGGGTTGTTCAAGAGACCATGTAGACTATAGTTGATATTTATTTAAGAGGATAATTTTAAGTCCACCATAACTAATTGAGGGCTTTGTGCCTTATTAAGTACCTTATGATTCACAACTCAAAGGGATAGAAAATCATTACGGAACATACGGGCTACAACTATAACCGTAATATCGTGGAGCCTATTGGCCAAACCCGAGAGCTCGATGCTGTATATGGACTGACAAAACCAAGCGGATAGAGGATATGGGCCATGCCCTTATTAGTGTAAAAGGTTTTGAGAGTGGATTTAATATTATACTTAATATGACATTAGCTCATTTGTGAGCTAATTTTTTTTTAAAATTGTCACCATCAACAAATAAATGTGAAATGCAGATAGATGGATATTGATTTTGATTTTTAGTTGATAATTTCATTTAGGCATTTATTATTTTTTTGGGAATTTTTTTTGAATATTTAATGGTTGATAAGAACTTGATTAAACATTGAAGATTCAAAAAATTTTAATAATAATAAATCCCTCTGATTGATATTCTCAATCAACACAGCCATCATGGGAGTAGACTTTGTCAACTCTAATCTTTACTTGTAGAGTATCACGTCTATGATTTGAATTATAAGCATTTAGATTTGAGATGATTTAGCATTAGTATTTTTTAAAAAAAGTATTGATAATCCCCTCCGATTTTTTATCTACACACAACAATCGAGAATTTGATTGAATTGAATATATTTAAGAACTTTTGACCCTGCCAACTTTGTTTAGTTGCTAATAGATGATCAAGTCTATAGATTGTATTCTATTATTCACTTTTAATATCTAAACATGCCATAGATTCTGTAAACTCCACCCGTGCCAATAGAGGATTAAATTTGTAGAATAAAGCTTGTAGTGGTAATCATGCATTTGCAATTGATTATCCTTCATATTTTAAAAAGCATTAATATTTTGAAAATTTAATGTCCAACTCTTTGAAATATTTGTATTTTCCAAATATAATTATGGAATTCAGCATATTCTCAAATGCTAAATGAATTCTAAATTTATTTATTTTTAATCCGCCCAATATTCTCAGAAATCTAAATTTAAGCGATCGATATGTGGCATTTATCGGTTGTTTTGTGATTTTAAATGAATTTAGATTTTGAAAAGATGTAAAATATATTGATATGCTTGAGCACCTTTGACATTAAGAAACATCCTTAACATCAGCATGAATTTAAACATTCAACACTATATCGGGGGTCAGGGCTCATGCGGGTGTTTTGTGATTTTAAATGAAATTAGATTTTGAAAAGATCTAAGATATTGATATGCTTGAGCACTTTTCACAAGGGAAAAAAAAATTCTTAATTTTAGTTAACTTAACCTATGTAGCATCCTCAAACAACCTGAATTTAAATATTCAACATTTTGTCGAGGCCTATGTAAGTATTTTGAATTTTAGGCAACTTTAAATTCAATTCTGAACATTTATAGATCTTCAAAGTTGATCCTTATAACACACAACTCAACTTTGACTTGCCTTCAGCAAGTATTAGGATTTGCACCTTTGATCTTTAAGTCCGAGCGTATGCAGACATTTCACTTGATGATTTGCACAAACTTTGATGCACTTGTGTAATGCATTGATATTATTCTTATCATGTTCATATAATGCCTTTGCTAGTTGTTCAATCTACTTTCACAATTTTCAAGGTATTATAATTAAACTTGAAAATTGACTCGTAAGCTATGCAAGTACGAAAATCACTCAAAATTTTAGATATTTGTGCAAACATCTTATTGTTAAGTTGCACATAATATTTTATTTTCGAATTTTATCTGTGCGCTCGTAGATGAATATTGCGGATCTGGTGGTGAGATTGAGGGAGCAGAACTAGGTGAGGATAAGACATTTTTTACATGTCGTACCCATTATAATATTTTATTATTATTTTCAATCAAAGAAGAGCCCGCACATTTACTTCTCATATCTATAAATTGGATGCTATGATGACTCATTTTTATGCCAATTGAGTTCTTTTAATAATTTGAGAAGTTTTGATTTTCAATATGTGAAGTGGGAAAAAGCACTTATTTTTCATTTTTTTTAAAATTTCTTTTTTATTCAAATTAATGACATTTAATGTGCTTGACAAAAGAAATTCTAAAGGGTTCATAAATATGTTAAACGGGATAATTTTAATTTTTGTTATAATCAATGACAATGAGATTTCAATTAATTTAACTAGCTTTTTATATTTACTTTGAATAATTTTTTAATATTTTATAAAATGATATATATATATATATATATATATATATATAATTGTTGCGTGCTAGAAAACCAGTTATAGAAAAAGTTTTACTTAAATTTTGTGAAACACACACAGGTATTTAAAGAGAACAAGAAAACTAAATTTTAATGGAAAACTTTGAAAAGAGGGAAAAACTATGGGGCCTAGCCAAGAAACTTCCACTATGTATCTGTGAGTACAAGATCTTCCATCACGGGATTACATAATTGTATATGAGAGAACAAGCCTATGTGACAACGACAGGTTGTATAGTAGAAGTAGAAGATTAGCATGGAGCAATCACCGGTGGAAATGCGGGGAATAATACTTGTAAATGCGGAACAATCACTGGCAAAATGCAGGGAACAATCATTAGTAGAAGTCATCATGATGGAGACCACGAGATTGACGACACAAGGATCAACCATGGGTGACGTGGCGACCGATGGCGGTGGTCGACCAGTGGCGACGATTATGCTTGGAGGATCTTTAGAGCTCTCTCCTCTCTGCTTGGCCCCTCATATGAGGAATGAGTTTATTTATAGACAGATGAGTGGCGTCTCTGTAAATACATGCAAAATTCGAACCACTCTTCTCCATCGGACGGCTCATGATGATTCCCTTGATCATATAATGTATTTTGTGTATTTGAATGCTCAAATGAAGTCAAAATTGTAAGATCTTTGGCTTGTTGGAACTGGCTCGTCGAGACGCTCGATTTGACTATAAATACTTCATATTTGAGAGCTTTTTAGGAATTTAACTGATGTCTCAAAGTTTCCAATGATATTTTAAGTGCTTGATCTCGACCGCCAATTTTCGATTAGCTCAAAGATCAAGATTCGTGGTAGACAATTTTCATGGTCATATTAGTTGCCCTCATATTTTTGGATGATATTATCTCAATCATCAAAAAATATATATGCCAAGTACTTCAAAATAGCAAATTCTTCAACGAAATCTGTAGGTCCATTAACCATACATTTTGAGAGAACAGATTTTCATGTAAGCACAAGATTATGACTACGGAAGTAGATGCACAGCCACAAATATGTGTAGGTATGTGCGAGCGAAAATTTTCGAGATTACGGATCCATGCAGGTCTCTACGGTGCCATGGGCGCCGGACAAGTACCAGCATGGCAGGCGCAGACGGGCGTAAGGTCATGGGCGGGTCGGCGGGTCATAGCAAGCGAAATAAAACCACGATGGGTCGCAGTTGGTGGAGCGAGCCCACGTGGGTCATCGGCGGCCGAGCTGGCGGAGTGGAGCAGTGGAGTGTATGAGGTCGCGTAACCGGGTCGCATGGAATGGCAAGCAGCGTGGCGAAGCAAGCCGCTGAGGGCGCAGGCGCCAGGCGCTGGTCGAAGGGCCCAAGAGAGTTTTGTCTGTTACCCATTTTGATTTTGAATTTTTTGGTTTTGTTTTGATTTCTCTTTGATTTTTTACCTTTTTGTCCCTATAGGGGGTTTATAAAAACTCTCCTTTGGCCAAGGGAGAAGGCACATTCTTTTCTTCTTGAGAGAAGGTCATTCAGAGGCGATCAAGACTCGTAGTTCATATGGCAAGACTCCAATTTTCCCTCGAAAGAGGTATTAACTAACCTCGTCGAATCGACCGGGATCGAAGGTGATCAAGACCCGTAGTTCATACTGGAAGGCTCCAGTTTTTCCTCGAAAGAGGTGTTAACTGACCTCGTTGGACAAGTTGGGCGATCAAGACCAGTTCATAATGCAGGCTCCGATTTTCCCTCGAAAGAGGTGTTAACTGACCTCGTAGGACCGATCGGATTCAGAGGTGATCAAGACACGTAGTTCATACGGCAAGGCTCCAGTTTTCCCTTGAAAGAGGTGTTAACTGACCTCGTTGGACCGACCGGAATCGGAGGCGATCAAGACTCGTATTTCATACGACAAGGCTCCAGTTTTCCCTCGAAAGAGGTGTTAACTAACCTCGTCGGATCGACCGGGTTCGAAGGCGATCACCGGAGACGGGGGTTGACGAAGATGCTCGACGATGGTGGTCGAAGACATTGGTCAGTGACGGTGACCTGCGATGGTGCGAGATAACCGGATGGTGGTGACCGGTGAGATGCGATATGGTGCAGGACCGCAGACGAATGGCAGTGGGTGACCTTCTGTGGTGGGGCAGGGGTTCGAAGCAACCACCAGTGACGGTAAATCGGCGCGTAATCAGCGGGATGACCAACGATGGTAGACCGCAAAAAAATTATCGCGATGGTCAATGCGGACCGCGAGCAGTACGGGTGACCGGCCAGATGGTTACGGCCAACGGGGCAGCAATCGGCGACAAGTCGACGTGAATAAGCGTGAGTCAGTGGTGACCGCGCATCGTCGGAGCCGGTCGAAATCGTCGGATGATTGGCGACGATGGTGGTGACCGGCGGTGATTGCCGGTGATGGTCGGTGATTTTTCTTTGACGTATCCGAGGTTGTTTGTCAAAGTGTGACTTGATGACGTTAACCTGTGTGGAAGAGGTTGCATTGAATCCGCTGAGGATTTTGACCCATCCGAGGTTGTTTGTCAGAGTGTTACCCGATGACATTAACCTGTATGGAAGAGGTCGAATTGAATCCGCTGAGGATTTTTGACCTAACCGAGGTTATTTGTCAGGGTGTTACCCGATGACGTTAACTTGTATGGAAGAGGTCGCGGGATGTCCACCAAAGACCTTTTGACCTATCTTAAGTATCAGCCAAAGTGTTACTTGACTTCTTACCTGTATGGAAGAGGTCGCGGGATGTCCACCAAGGACCTTTTGACCTATCTTAGGTATCAGCCAAAGTGTTACTTGACTTCTTACCTATATGGAAGAGGTCCGATCAAGTCCCCCTTTGGATTGATCATGCCCGATTGAGATACAATGTGAATTGTATATTTCTCAAGTGGAAGGATTAAGTGAAGAAGAAATAAGCTTATAAGAAAAATCCATAAACTCATTACTTTGATAATGTCAGTGATACAATATTGTCATAAGATAACTTAACAAAAGGGACGAGATACATTTTTAGAGATAGTTAACAAAGGACAAGAGGTGGAGAGGAAAGGACAAACGGGATAAATTAAAGATTACAATATTTATACACCAATGATTGCATATAACACTTTTCAGAGACCCTCCATGTTCCAAGTTTTAAGGAATATTTTTTCCTCTGGATCGTTGGTCATAGCTTGACGGTTGGTCATCTGATAATGAAGTGGGGAGCAAGTCTTTTATAGGCAAAACCCTCTGATGTACTTCTTTATCTTGAAGATTAAAATTCTCGATGTTGAAGGTCACCGAAGGGCGTGGTTGAGCTTTTTTGAGGTAACATGATTATCCTATTTGTTGATTTCCACCACCACCCAATCTAATGAGTTTGAAATTTTATCTTAAGATGAGGTAGAAGTGACAGAAAGAGTGATTGGAGGGGTCTTCCAAATATAGCATTGTATGCTGAATTTGACTTGACCACGATGAATTGAATTGAGTGAGTGACTTGTTGAGAAAATTCTTCGAGAACAACGGGAAGGGTGATTGTCCCCTCCACCTGTACAGGGTGATTATCAAACTCATATAACGGTCCTACAATGGGTTGAAGTTTTTCCGTAACCAGACCCATGCTAAGAAAGGTGGAGTAAAATAAAACATCAACGGAACTCCCATTATCAATCAAAATTCTCTTAACAACATAACATGGGTCACCAATCCCCGCACTGATGACAAGAGGATCTTGATGTGGAACTTGGACTCCTTTCAAGTCTGAGTTATTAAAAGTGATGGGATGATTAATACAATATTTTTTTTAACTCTGGCTCTTCAAAGGCGATAATGAAGATTTGATTAGATTGTAGTGGCCCACTCACAATCATTTCAATTTCACCAACTATTTGGCGACTATTATGTTATTTCTGTGATGATTGTCCCGGTTGCCCCCCAGTTGGAGCTATGTTTGCTTGAGTTGGTTAGTTTTGCACAAATTGACGTAGATATCCTCTGAATGAGCTCTCTTCTTGAGTTGTTTGCATGCCTCAGTAGTATGTCCACGACTTCGATGGAAGTGACAATATTTCTCCTAATTTCCTGAACTTGGTTTCAGTGGATGTGGCCACATGATGGTCTCTTCATCTTGAATAGCCAACAAGACATTAACACGAGATGTGTTTAGCAGTGTGTACTCCAGTCGTGGTTCACGTCGTTGATGCGGGGGCCGTGGAGGGAGATCATGACCGCCTTGTTGCTTCTTCTGATGTGATTGTTGATCTGTGTTTCCTAGAGCACTCTTACATTTTCCTGTAGATTGTTCAAATTATTTTCGATGGGCATTAAAAGCCTCATCAGTAAAAATCTGTGCTTCCGTACGGTGAACTAAGTTAGCATATGAACGGACTGTATCTCGCATTAGTGACGAGTAGAAAGGCCCAGGACGGAGCCCCCCAAGGAAAACTCCTCTTAGTAATTCAGGGTCTACCCAAGCGAGCCGAGGAGAATCTGGAAGTATTCTTTAAGTGATTCACCCTCATTTTGAATCAATTTGGAGAGATGGGAGGAATCTTTAATGATCCTCCGGTTGCAATGAACTGTTTCTACAAAATCTTGGCGAAGTTCGTCAAAGGTATGGATGGATTCCCTTGGAAGGAACCAAGTGCTTGTCCCTTGAGGGTAACGGAAAGACCTAACAAAGGTGTGTCGAGCTTCGTTGGATATGCATGATACCCTGTAATGGTCGATGTGTTCATGTGGGTCATCCCCATCATAGGAATCAATGTTCGAAAGCTTGAAACCCATGGGAATAGGATGTTGAAGAATAGCTTCAGCTAAAGGTGAGGATTCCTCATGACCGCGGTGAGGGGGAAGATAATTTCTATCTTGAAGGTGGAATTCGTCTATCATTAAGCGTCATAATTCTACACATATAATATGACGAGTGGAGTCAACAGGGCGAGAACGTGCCACGCTACCTGCAATAATTAGTGGATTATTAGTTAGTTGAGCTGCACGTGATGGATGAGTAGAACTGGCAATGTCAAGGAGATCAGCATCACGGTCTGGAAGCGGAGAAACTTCATCGTCAAGGAG
The DNA here is from genome assembly GCA_021442155.1 of Cymbidium sinense. NCBI lineage: Eukaryota > Viridiplantae > Streptophyta > Magnoliopsida > Asparagales > Orchidaceae > Cymbidium > Cymbidium sinense. Next base: position 146,564,456 of record CM038222.1, read on the forward strand.
ATTAGCATTTTGACCTCCCGCGGCTAACAATCGATCTTGGGGGAGATGTGTTTGCCGCGGTAGTAGCTATTGTGTTCCTCGCAAAAGTCGGATCATCTCATTTTGAGACTCTTCCATTCGGCGCACATGATTTTCTAAAGAGATTCCTGTCGCGCCTTCACCAACGGGATCACGCCTATCAGGGGGAAGTGAGGCAGAAGGTTGGCATCCTTAGTTCAAGGATTGGTTTTGAGAGTGAGTTGGAGTTGGAGGTCTCTGAAAATTGTGAACAGATGGTTCCACGAAATGCGGCTACAAAACCGCTTATGAGTAAAAGTTTTCGCCTTAGCTTTGTTTTGAAATCCAACACACACACAGGTATTTAAAGAGGGAACAAGAAAACTCCATAATTTTTACGTGGAAAATCTCGAAAAGAGGGAAAAACCATGGGGCCTAGCCTAGTAAAAAGCTTCCACTATGTATCTATTTCAGAGTACAAGATCATCCCGATACCGGGATTACATAATTGTATATGAGAAAGGAACAACAGTTATGTGACAATGATCAGGTTGTAACAGTTGCTAGTAGTAGCAAATGATAAGTGAACTGTATGGAAATGCAATAATAATACAAAAATGCAGAACAATCATCGAGGAACAATCATAGAAGTCATCATGAAGACCCACGAGATTGGAGACAAAGGATCAACAGTGACGGGCCAATGGCATGGTTGACGACCGTCGAGTGGCGACGATTATGCTTGGAGGATCTTTAGAGCTCTCTCTCTCAGGCCCCTATGAGGAATGAGGGACTATTTATAGATTGGAGGAGTGGCGCCTCTATAAATACATGCAAAATCCGAACCACTCCTCTCCATCGGACGGCTCATGATGATTCCCTTGATCATATGATGTATTTTGTGTATTTGAATGCCCAATGAAGTCAGAATTGTAAGATCTTTGGCTTGTTGGAACCGGCTCATCGAGATGCTCAATTTGACTATAAATACACCATATTTGATAACTCTTCAGGAATTTAACTGATGTCTCAAAGTTTTTAATGATATTTTAAGTGCTTGATCTATCAGCCACGATTAGCTTGTTTATCAAGATTCGTGCTCATTAGAGAATTTTCATGGTCATATCAATAATATATATATAATTCAAATTTGTTTAACAGTAGTAAAATAATTTTATCATTTATCTTCCCATAAAAATCATTATCGCTTGTATTTAAGTATCATCAATCTCATGTGTAGATTGCTCAATAATATTATGAGTCATTATTTGTTAATTTTGTTATGTATTTTAGCTCAGATTAGAAGAATTGGAGTGAGGATGAGCATTAATATTTGATGAATTTTAAAATGATTATTGGATCATTTTTTGTTGAGTTCCAAAGACCGTTTTCCATTATTTTAGTGGAAAATCAGGTTAGATAAACATTAGATGAGATTATTTATAAAGAACGTAATCAAGAATTTCGCCAGAAAAAAGACTTGATCGAACAAATTGATATCGCCATGATTTAGAATTGTCACAGAAAACCAGCCATGAGAGTGAAAGTTTACTTTAGCCTTGCTAAGTCCAAGACACACATAAAATTAAAGAGCCAACAAGAGACACTCTAAAATTTTTAATGTGGAAAACCTCGAAAAGAGGGGAAAAACCATGGACCTAGCCCAAGACAGCTTCCACTATGCACGTTTCTGAGTACAAAGTCTCTTGAGAACGGATTAAATCTGCATATGAGAGAGGAATAACCGTAACAATGATCGCCAATTGTTACATCATGGTGGAGATGCGGTAACTTCTAAGGTACAATTAGTGATGACGGTGTGGTGGTGGTTGATCATGAGCGGAGTGCGATCTTGGGGGTGCTTGGGAGGATCTTCAAGCTTGAGCTCTCTCCTCCTCACTTTCCTCTTCTTCCTCGCTCGGACTCTTCCTTTTCTTCCTTGCTTAGACTCTTCCTCTTCTTCCTTGCTCGGACTCCTCCTCTTCTTCCTTGCTCGGGCACCTCCTCTTCTTCCTTGCTCGGACTCTTCCTCTTCTTCCTTGCTCGGACTCTTCCTCTTCTTCCTTGCTCGGGCACCTCCTCTTCTTTACTCTTCTTCCTTTGGCCTCCCCTTTCATGTGAGGAATGAAGGTCTATTTATAGATGGGAGGAGGGGCATTCTTGTAAATTCATGTAAAGCTGTACACCCCTCTTCGATGACCTGATGATTCCTTCGATCATTTGATGTATTTTGAGCATTTGGATGCCCAAATGAAGTCAGAATTATGAGATCTTAGGCTCGTTAGATCCGGCTCGTCGAGACACTCGATTTGATTATAAACACTTTATATTTGAGAGCTATTTTGGGATTTAATTGATGTCCCAAAGATTCTAATGATATTTCAAGTGCTTGATCTTGATCGGTTTTGACTCAAAATCATATCGCTTTCGACATCAAGATTTGTGCTTTGGCTAGTGGTATTTTGAGAGCCATATCAGTTGCCCCCCTATTTTTGGATGACATTAGCTTAATCATCCAAAAATATATGTGTCAAATGCTCGAAAATAACGAATTCTTCAACGAAATGTGCGGGCCTATGAATCATACATTTTGAGAGAAGAAATCATCATAAAAATACAAAATTATGATTATGGAAGTAGATGTGTAGCCGTAGGCATGAGATTTTGAGGTTACATATCTATTTGGATACTCGCGGAAGTTTTCGCATTTTGGGACCATGCAGGCCACATACCTACGGTGTTGCATAACGTGATGGGTCAGCCATCGGTCAAGTCGGCGTGGATTTAACTACGGATCGGGCGGATCGGCGGTGGAGCTTGGCCGGGCGGAGGTCGCGGGTCGGTGAAATGGGCCGCTGGAACCGCCGGGTGGAGCAGCGATCAAGGCCATGACACCTGACGACGGATCAGCCGGCCGCGGCCTCTCCGCAGTGAAGTTCGGTCGCTGACGCCGGCGGATCGCAGTCGCAGTCACCTGTCGCGCTGACGCGCCGCGAACGCCTTGGTCGAATGGCAGTGAGGCACATCATGGTAGCGCGCATCCACTTGTCTAGCCTGTATGCTGAGTCTATCTCGGTCTGCGCTGTTGTTCGCTCATGGTGTGGTCATGGCCCGGGGCCGAAATTTGAAGGGTTTTGAGCCATTTTTTGAGAAGTTTTGACCCTTTTCCCTATAAATGCCCTAGGGTGAGAGGGAGACATTTCCCCTCTCCTTTCTTCTTGAGTGAGGGTCCTTCTGAGGCATCAAGAAGACGATCAAGGCGTTCTCAGGAGGCAATCAAGGAGGTGATGGCGCCACTGGCCGCCCCGCTTCCTACCTCGTCTCGCCCCGTTGGGATGCGACGCCACATACCGTCGTGGTTTTGTCTGGTCCGCTTATCGCCTCGGACCATCCGGAGAGATCGCCCACGGCATATGCCGCGGTTCTCCACCGCCCCGATCGGACTCACGGACCGTTGGGGTGATCGAGGCCTACATCGAGTTCCGCATCTCACATCGGCCTCCGGACCGTTCGTTGGGAGGCGATCGCGCCCATACATACCGCCGAGTTCCGCCACCGCCGCCCGCCATCGCCTCGTCGGACCATCTGGGTTAGGAGGCAATCAAGGCCCACGATACATACGTCGTCGTTTTGGTTAACCGGCCGTCGATGCATCGCCCTCGTGGACCGTTGGGAGGGCAACCGGCCCACGGATATATCGCCGTGGTCCGGCCTGCCCAGCTTCATCGGCCTCCGGACCATCCGGGTTAGAGAGGAATCAAGGCCCAGACATACGTCGTGGTTCCGGTTTCCACCTCGCCCAGTACCGTCGGCTGAGGGCGATCGTCTGGCAGGCGTCATGGTTTTTTTCTACCCCGCATCGCGGCCTCATCGGACCGTCCGGGTTAGGGCGATCAAGGCCCATGGTACATAGTGGTTCGTTCTGCCATCGTTCATCGGCCGTCGGGTTAGAGGCGATCGCCGCGTACATAGTGGTTCTCATCGGCCTCGTGTCCGTTAGAGGCAATCAAGGCCCATGGTACATACGTCATGGTTCTCGGTTTACCGGCCTCGTCGGACCGTCCGGGTTAGGAGGCGATCAAGACCCGTAGTTCATACGGCAAGGCTTCAGTTTTCCCTCGAAAGAGATGTTAACTAACCTCGTCAGGCCGACCGGGATTGGAGGTAATCAAGGAGACGATAACTGTAGACTAGGGTTAACGACAATGCTCTATGATGGCGGCTGGCGACGGTGGTCGGCGAGGATAACCGACGGCGGGGGGGTGCCGGCGAGATGGCCGGCAACGGTAGTCGAGCGGCAACCAAAGATCGGTAATGGGACGACCGCGACGTGATCGCTAAAATTGCCGGTGATCGGCAACGTGGTTGGCGGTCGATGGGGGTAGTCGGCCACGGGTACCGACGGCCGACAAGAGATCTTTGACCTATCTGGGTTGTTTGTCAAAGTGTGACTCATGACGCTAACCTGCGGAAGAAGTTGAATCAATCCGGGAGAATTTTGACCCATCCGAGGTTTGTCGTCGTGTGACTCGACGACGTTAACGCGTGGAAGAGCTTGCATTGAATCCGCCGAGATTTTGACCCATCCGAGGTTGTTTCGAGTGTTACCAGACGTTAACGCATGGAAGAGGTCGAATTGAATCCGCTGAGGATTTTTGACCTATCCGAGGTTGTTTGTCAGGGTGTTACCCGCTGACGTTAACCTGTATGGAAGAGGTTGAATTGAATCTGCTGAGGATTTTTGACCTATCCGAGGTTGTTTGTCGTGGTGTATGGCATGACGCAACTGTATGGAAGAGGTTGAATTGAATCCGCTGAGGATTTTTGACCTATCCAGGGCTGTTTGTCAGAGTGTTACTCGATGACGTTAACCCGTATGGAAGAGGTCGTGGGAAGTCCACCAAGGACCTTTTGACCTTTCCTAGATTGTTTGTCAGAATTTTTCGCTCAATGACATTAACCTATACGGAAGAGGTCCGATCAAGTCTCCTTGGGATTGATCATGTTCCAATTGAGATGTAACATGAGTTGTATATTTCTCAAGTGGGAGGAAAAGTAAAGAAAAAGCAAATCTTGTTAGAACAAAGTCAGAATTCACTAGTTCAATGATATAATAATCATAAGAAGTATGAGCTTCAAGAGAAAATGACAACAACAACCGCAACAACAACAACAAACAACAACAACAATAACAACAACAAGTTTAATCCACCACGGGTCGCTTATACTGAGGATGAAATGACGACGAGATAAAGTCGCATTATGAAGAGTTATAATAATTTTAAAGATTCTTAGTATTCCAAGTTCGAGGTAGAGTTTTTCCTTCCGGGTCCTTGAGCTTGAACGCTCGCTCGCTATCACCACATAGGACTATCCTAGAGAGGTGAGAGTTTATTCCGAGGGCCTTTTTACGCCTCGAGACTTCGCAGGACCAAGTCAATGATATGGGATGAGGTTTCACTCTTCGAAGTGGCGAGCTACGGTAGGAAGCAACCGGCAGGCCATATCACAGTCGGGAGTAGATCTAGGTGGAGTTTTTCTTCATTACTACCATGATCAAAAAACTGACTCTTGGACGAACCGATATCCACCTAGATGATAGTACTAAAACACAAGTTATACGGTGTCACCTGGAGGCGTGGAGCGCGGTAGCCCAAAGAACATTGGGAAGCTCATCAACCCATTGCCCCCCAGCCTTCTCAAGATGTGTTTTTAGTTCTTTGAGTATAGTCCTATTGGTAACTTCGGTTTTCCCATTGGTTTGAGGATGTGCTACAGCCGTATGCAGCAGTTGAATGTGAAGATCTTCGCAAAAGGACGTAGAGACTTTTCCAAGAACCGAAGTTCCGTTGTCTCGATGATCTTTGCAGAAGACCGAATCGACATATTATATTTTTCCAGACAAATTGTTTAGCATTTGCCTCTGTGATTTTAGCGAGTGGTTCGACCTCTACCCATTTGGTGAAGTAGTCGACGGCTAGAATGATGAACTTTCATTGCCCCGATTCTATTGAAAAAGGTCCCATGATATCAATCCCCCACTGAGCAAAGGGCCACGGGCTTTGAATGGATGAGAGTTCTGCATGCGGCATGTGAGGGAGGTTAGAATGCAATTGACAACTTGCACATTTTTTTGTGAACTCCAAGGCGTCTTATTTCATTGTAGGCCAATAAAACCCTTGCCTCATGATTTTAAGGGCCAATGCTCTTCCTCCAAGGTGTTCTCCACATATTCCTGTGTGAACCTCTCTTAACGCGTAATCAGCTTCTGAAGGTGGAAGGCATTTGAGATACGGACCAGAGAAAGCTCGCTTGTATAGTTCACCTCATATTCTAGGGTATTCTAGGCATTTGAGCCTCATATTCGGCCATGTTATTAGTTGCAGGGAATTTTAAGCGAAGTCCATACTCTAGGATATTTTGCTGGGGGGAAACAAGTATGATTCCCGCACTAGCACCAGTACTTCCTGAAGCTCCATCAACATAGAGAGTCCATTGAAGAGATGAAAGGCACGTAACAGATAGCTCTTCTAGAGTTGGGTTGGTGCATTCCATAAAGTCGCAAGTATTTGAGACTTTATGGCGTAAATTTATATCAAATTCTCCCCTCTACGTAATTTGATTAACCTCCTAGATGCCGGTTTCGTAAGATGGCCCTTAATGGTAAATTAGTGCAAACGATGGTGTGAGCTTGAAAGTATGGACTAATTGGAAAACTAACGCTAGAGCCACCTTATCTGCAAATGGATAACGACTTTCTATATCAAAGAGAATTTTGCTGACGTAATAAATTGGTTGTTGTGCCCCATCTTCTTCTCCTATTAAAACTGAGCTTATTACGTGGGAAGAAACTGCAAGATATAAGTATAACGCTTCCTTGAATAGGTTTGGATAGCGGGGTGGAGATATATTCTTTTAGTTGCTCAAAAGCATACCGACATTCATCGCCATTGAAAATTATTATTTTTAGCTCCTTCAATATTTTAAAGAAGACGGTCCCGTAACGGCTAGAAACGATACCATTCATTCAACGTTGAACGCCTTTGATATTCTTCTGAGGAATCATATCTTGGAGAGCTTTGATTTTTCTGGGTTAGCCTCTATCCCTGAGTTACCATAAATCCAAAAAATTTTCAGTAACCTAAAGCACACTGGTGGGTTAAGTCATGTTATAGCGTCGAAGAAGGTCAAAACATGCTTCTAAGTTTGAAATATGTTGTGACTTTTCTAAGCTTTTCACTAATATGTCATCCACATACACCTCCATTGTGTGGCCGAGTAGGTCTTTAAAAACCTTATTCATAAGGCGTTGATAGGTAGCACCAACATTTTTTAATCCAAATGGCATGACTTGGTAACAGTATAAACCTTTATATGTTTGAAACGCTGTAGCCTCTTCATCTGTGGGGTTCATCTTTATTTGATTGTAACCAGAATAAGCATCCAAAAAATTGAGCATTTGATGTCCGAAGCATCCACCATTGATTCGAGGAAGAGGAAAACTATCCTTTGGGCAGGCCTTATTAAGGTCAGTGTAATTAATACACATCCTCCATGTTCCGTTTGTTTTTTTAACCATGATAACATTTGCTAGCCATGTTGGGTAATGCACTTCTCGTATGAATCCCACTTCTATGAGTTTGTTAACTTCTTGTTCACGAAGACGATCGTGCAAAACTCGCTTCTTTTGGATGATTGGTTTGATCTTGGATTAATTTTGAGGGAGTGCGTGATTACATTGGGGTCGACCCATATATCCGGACTCCAAGCAAATATGTCTTGATTTCCACAAGAAATCAGATACTTTTCCCTTTGTTCTTCCTCGAGTAAAGATCCCACAAATGGTTGGTCATCATATAATGCTATTGAGAGTAAATCTTTACAGGGAAGCTTTTGAGGTACTCCTTTATCTCAAAAGTTAAAATCGATGTCAAGGTGATGGAAGGGCGTTGAGCTTGTCTGAGATAACATGATCAGCCTGATTTCCACAAACCACCCCAACTCCACCGGGTAGGAAATTTTATCTTCGATGAGGCAATCAAGTGATAGCACCAAAATTGATTGGAGGGGCCTCCCAAGATTGCATTAATAATCCGACCCACCATGAATTGGATTAAATGAGTCACTTGTCGAGGGAATTCTCTGAGGGTAACAGGAAGAGTGATTGTCCCTTCTGCCCGTACTGGGTGATTATCAAACCCATATAGTGGTCCAGAAGCTGGTTGGAGCTTTTGTCTAGCCAGCCCTAGGAAAAGTTGAAAATAAAGACATGTAACTCCCATTGTCGATCAAAATTCTTTTAACGTTATAACAAGGATCACCGATCCAGATGACAAGTGGATCTTTGAGGGATATGGACTCCTTCTAAGAGTCATTGAAAGTGATGGAATGATCAATGACTTCTTCTAACTCGTTCTTTGGAGGCACTAGAACTTGATTAGTAGTCCTCCGCGATTGTTTCAATTTCTCCAATTATTTGATGATTATTTGGTTGTTTCTATGATGATTGTCCTGGTTGCCCCCCAAACGGAGGTGTGTTTGTTTGAGGTGGTTGATTCTTCACAAATCGACGTAGATATCCTTGTTGAATGAGTCTATCGATTTCTTCCTTGAGTTGTATGCATGCTTCAAGTATGTGCCCGATGAAAGTGACAATTTTCTCAATTTGGTTTCAATGGATGCGCCACTTGATATTTTCTTCATCGAATAGCCATCGGAGGTTAACACGAGATGTGTGTGTATGTCTATTCCGGCCGAGATTCACGTTGTTGATATGGGGTCATGGAGGAGATCACATTTGTCGCTTCTTTTGATGGGCTTATTGGTCCACATTTCGGGGTGCTTTTGCTTTCCGTGATATTATTCAATTGTTATGGGCATTAATTCATCGGAGATTTGTGCTTCTACAATGTTGAACTAATGAGGACCGTGTTCGCATTAATGACCTAATAGAAAGGCCCGGACGGAGTCCTCCAAGAAAAATCCTCTTAATAGTCGGTCTAGCCTGTTATTTGGCGAAGCTTCTAAGGAGAACCTCGAAGTATTTTTTGAGTGATTCACCCTCATTCAATACCGAATAAAGATGGGAGGAATCTTTAATGATTCTCCGCTTGCAATGAACTGCTCCACAAAGAACCCGCTAGTTCGTTAAAGGTATGGATGGATCCCCTTGGAAGAGAGTAGAACCAAGTGCCAGCTTGCCCTTTGAGGGTAACGGAAAGACCGAAAGCAAAGGTGTCGAGCTCATTGGATATACATGATAGTCCCAGAATGTCGATGTGTTCGTGCTTGTCCCATCATAGGAATCAATGCTCAGAAGCTTGAAACCTACGGGAATTAGATGTTGAAGAATGGCTTCAGCTAAAGGTGAGGACTCCTCATAACCGCAGTGTGGGTGAAGATAATTTCTGTCTTGAAGGTGAAATTCATCTTGTATTAAGCATCGTACTTCTGTGCGAATGTCATGACGAGCGGGATTAACAAGATGAGCATGTGTGAAGCTATCAAAAACGATTAGTGGATTAGTATCCGGTTGAGCTGCACACGATGGATGAGTGGAACTAGTGGTGTCAAGGAGATCACGCTACGCCCATGCGGAGGAACCTGTCGGACGATTAGACCTCCCGCAATGATCGATCTTGGGGAGATATGTTTACCGCTAGCTTGTTGTAGTCCTTGCAAAAGTCGGATCATCTTATTTTGAGACTCCTCCATTCGACGACATTCTTCCAAAGAGATCCCTGCCGCGCCTTCACCGACATGATCACGCCTATCAGGGGGAAGTGAGGCAGAAGGTTGGCATCCTTGGTTCAAGGATTGGTTCGAGAGTGACGGGAGTTGGAACGGGAGGCTCCGTTATTACGAGTACTACGCCTATTGGCCATGATGCGGGTTTTCACAGAAATTGTGATTGAGGGGTTCTAATCCCACAGACGGTGCCAAACTATTACGTGCTAGAAAACCAGTTGCGGTAGAGTGAAAGTTTACGCCTTAGCCTTATTGTGAAGTCCAGCACACACACAGGTAATTAAAGAGTGAACAAGAGACACTCCAAAATTTTTAATGTGGAAAACCTCGAAAAGAGGGGAAAAACCACGGGGCCTAGCCCAGTAAAAAGCTTCCACTATATATCTATTTCAGAGTACAAAGTCTTCCTGATAATGGGATTACAGAATTGCATATGAGAGAGGAATAACAACTGTGTAACAATGATCAGGTTGTAATTGTTACTGATGGTGGAGATGCGTGTAACTCGATGAGGCTGCAATTAGTGACGATTTGGCGGGCCCGATGGTCACGGAGTGCGATCTTGGTGATCTTGCTTGAGGATCTTCAAGCTTCAGAGCTCTCTCCTCCTCACTTGGCTTTTCCCGAACTCTTCCTTTTCTTCCTTGCTTGGACTCTTCCTTTCTTCCTCGCTCCTCCTTCTTCCCTTGTTCTGCACCTCCTCTTCTTCCTTGTTTGACTTCTTCTTCTTCTTGGAATCTTCCTCTTCTTCCTTGTTCTGCACCTCCACTTGTACTCTTCTTCTTTCTTCTTCCTTTGGCCTCCCTCTTCTTCCTGCTTCTTCACCTCTTTTCTTCTTCTTCCTTTGGCGTGAGGAATGAAGGTCTATTTATAGATGGGAGAAGGGGCATTCTTGTAAATTCATGCCCGTACCACTCCCTTCAATCTGACGGCTCAGATGATTCCTTGATCATTTGATGTATTTTGAGCATTTGGATGCCCAAATGAAGTCTGAATTATGAGATCTTAGGCTCGTTAGATCCGCTCGTCAGACGCCGACTATATAAACACACCATATTTCAGAGTTTTTTTGGGATTTAATTGATGTCCCAAAGATTCCAATGATATTTCAAGTGCTTGATCTCGATCGGTTTTAACTAAAAATCATATCGCTTTCGACATCAAGATTTGTGCTTTGACTAGTGGTATTTTGAGAGCCATATCAAGAATTAATTTTGGTTGAAAGATAAGAAACATTTTTTTTTACTTTGACTGATAATTTTGAGTTGCGTGTGTGTACGTTATAAAAAATAAAAAATAAAAAACTTTTGTAGTGGTTTTGAACTATAATATTGATTTAAATTGCTGCTAAATTCATTGTAGTGCTTCTAACATTGCTATAGAACTACTTTAAAAATTATCGCGTGTCAGAAAATTTATAGCGATAGAGTAAAATTTCATGCTTTAGCTTGTATAGAAATTCATTACACACACAGATAGTTGAAAATAATGAAAAACTTTATAATTTTTATATAAAAAAACTCCATAAAGAAGGAAAAAAATCACGGGGAGTAGTCTAGTAAAAATGCTCCACTATATATCTGTTTTGGAATATAAATTTTAAATTACAAGATTGTATGTGAGAAATCCTAATAATGATAATTTTACAATCATGTTACAATAGCTATGCAGCAATGGTTATTATGGCGGGAATTGGTGGCTGATTAATCATAACCGTGTGGTGATGGCCTTTAAACTTCTAGTTTTCTCACATCTTTCTCCCAAGTTCACTTCTAGCTCACTCCTCCTCCCCATGACAAGAATGTGGTTCGATTTATAAGATTTTGAAAGGGGCATTTTGGTCATTGTAACCAAAATCTCAAAACACTCTATTAGACAGTTTATATCGATTCATTTGATCATATATAGTTTTTTTATTGGTGATTTGGCCATCCAAACAATCTTCGATTTGAGTGATCTTAGGCTTGTTTGATTCATCTCATCGAGCTGCTCAATTCAATTATAAGCATGTCAAATTCATTTGATCATCCAGATTTCAACATGTTTTTTTGATTTGATTTCTCATCTAGATTTGATTACCCTAGCATTATTGGACATATCTCACCAGTCGCTTAATTTGATTGTATACATGTGTGATGTTTATTTTGGCTTATGTGTGTTTTGTGTGTGTGTGTGAGGGGACACCACATAGATCTGAGGATAAATTTATTAAATTGATCGGGTATGACATCAAAGAATAGTGTACTATCTTGAAAGATAGAAATCACTACCCTATGATGGACCTAATCACTTAATAAGGACTCCTAAGGCATGATGAGTCTTCGAATGTACCAGAGATTTTTCTCCAACTTTACATAGATGAATAAAGTAGAATTTATTTAAACCGAGTTCTAAAGTTTCCTATGGGGGCAAACCCCCATAGTTAATTACATCCAAAGTAAGGTGAATTCCTTAGAAATACTCTCGATTAAAGTAGACAATTGTTATTTTTTGGATAATTCAAAGATAGTACTATCAATAAATTGGTTATATTTGAAATATCAAATGAGATATATCAAAAGGAGAGATTTATTATCGAAGCCAGATGGAGATAAATAGAGGATGCTCATGATACTATGAAACCTAGTAAACATCCCAGACTATCCTATGATTGGGTTTTATATGTTTGAAATTGAGGATAATTATATATTTGAGTTGAAATTTTATTAGAAATCTAGGACTTATAATTTCACAATACAAGATTGTGGAAATACCTGAGAAGTGAGGATTTTTGCTTATAGCCCCAAAGAAAAATAACAACCTTGGATCCTAAATCTAGGGAGATTTAACAAAGGCTAAAGCACGACCTATATCTAAGGTGAAAGTGGTATATTGTTTACCTCCACAAGAGAGGGTAAACCGCCAAACTGCTGGACTTATAATCGCATGGAGCGGCAGCCAGCTAACACCTCCCACATTTTAAAACTATGTGATCAAGTCATATACTTTGCAAGATGGCTACATTATTATTATTTAGAAAGAAATTAAAGTCATTAAACCCACTCTCTAAGAGACTTGAGCATAAGTGGTATGAATAATGGCTTAGTCTAATAAAAATTTTATCAAATTTTATTTGATTTTAGACTCTTTATTTTGACACAGGCTATATGATTTTATATGTCTAAATGTATGGCAAAGTTGATTATGGAATAAATCAAAAAAGAAAGAGTTGTTTTCCATCATAGGCTCTCAAAGGTCAAGCCTTTTTTCTATCTGACAAAGATGAAATTCTTCTCTTAACAAGACTGAAACAAAATAACATGCATGATATTAAGCATACAACATCCAGCTAAGGGGTTGCTAAATATTTTATTATCTTGATTTAATGCCTAGGCCTTATGTGAGGTTATGAATTGTTTTAAGAAAACTTAGTTGTGAGTTATAGATGGAGTAGAACATTTATTTTTCACTAACCTCCACTGACTTGTATGATGGTGTGTGACCGCAGCTGGATCTCTCCAATCTTAAGGTTCAAAGACGATCCTAAATTCAAGCTCTAGTGTGCTTTCAGGTTCTTCCAACTTTATCTAAATCCTAGAATCCTCCGCTGACATGTACAATAGTGTCAACCTCGTGACTTTAGTTCTCCCCGGTCCTAGGGTTTGAAACCCACTGTTAGAGGCACTTATCCCAAATTCAGCTCTAGTGATTCCATCATTTTTTTTTTGAGTAAAAGTTAAAATTGTCCTGGTGCATAAACCACTTTCACAAGCTTTAGTTTTATCTTTTATGTCTATTAAGGCATTTGCCCCTAGTATAAAAAGTATATATTTTTCTATAAAAATTTTGCCCCACAATGACAACAGTAATCATATATCCTTTTTCAAACTTTGACTTCAAAAGAATTATGATTTATATATCTCTTGAGATTTTTGGTATACTTATATCTTTTGAGACTTTTGCTTTTTAAAATTTTTAGTATATCTGTATCTTCTAAGGCTTTTTTCTTCTAAGATTTTTGATGTGTCTGTACCTACTAAGACTTTTTATTTTAGAGATTTTTAATATACATATATCTTCTAAGACTTTTACCTTATGAGATTTTTAATGTATCTGTATCTTCTGAGATTTTTGCCTTCAAAAATTGTTAATATACATGTACCTTCTGAGGCCTTTACCTTTTGAGATTTTTGATGTACTTGTACTTATGGGATCCGAAAATTCACCACCGACCTCTTGATAATAATTTAGAATGAAGAGAGTGATTGATTTGAACTGTCGATAATTTTCAGGAGGTAGATGAGATAGTAGATAAGATAATACCCAGAGATTTTGCCCTCATTTGGTAAGGCCTTTAGATCTGGTTCTAGGTTTCTTATAGGCGCAAGCCCCTATAGTTAATTACATCTCCCAATAAGTAAGAGAGAACTTTCGATTAAGGCTAGTCATTAGATCACTTAATGCGTATCGTATAGTAGCAGCATGTAGAGTTTTAGAGTTTAAGATTTATGAAATTCATCATTTTAGCTTAAATCGGATGGTTGGGGGAATGATAATGTACCTGATCTAGATCCCATGGTTCTGTCATCCCGGGCAGTTGCGGTCCCTAGTCTACTTAGTCAGAGGAGGTAGCCAACCCAACCTGAGAGAAGGATCTTCATCAGTAACACATGGGTTATGTCGTTCAAGAAATTCTTGTAGACTTGGGATGATGTTTGTCTAAGGAGACAGACTTAAGTCTACCTTAGCTAATAGAGGGTTGTTTTTCCTATCAAGTATACCCTATGATTCACAACTCAAAGGGAAGAGCCATTGGGGAGCATATGAGTTATGGTCGTGATCGTAATATAATGGAGCCTGACTGGCCAAACCACCCGATCAGAGGACTATTGATCTTAACTACTTCATCTGTGGAGCCTACTGGCTAAGCCACACAGTCAGAGAACACGAGCCACATTCTTACTAGTGTGAGATTGATTGAGAGTGAACATAGCAGAATACTTGATTTGGCATTGACTTCTTTGTGAGCTAGAGTTTTCTTAATTTATCAACTCCGACAAACAGTTGGGGAAGGTGGATAGATTGAGTTTTGATTTAAGCTTTTAATAATAAATTCCATTTAAGCAATTTCAGATTGTTACTTAAAATTGATTAATTAGAATATGTTTAAGAGCTTTGTATCCTGTCAACTCTGTTTAGCTGCTAATAGAGGATTAGATATACTATCACCTCACAGAATCAATTTCTCAGATATTTCACTGATTTGAAACTCTTATTATAAGTTTTTAGGTTTTGTTAACCCAAACCCAGACCTAAGACTAAACCAGAAACAAACTACCAAAGATCCTGACACTTGAATTTAAGTATTATAATAAGGCTTGGTGTATTGTAATTTTATGTTTGATTTATGAGATTAATTTGTATTTTCATTTTTTATTCTAATTTAGCCTACGTAGCCTTTTCAGATATTAAAATTTGCACTTGAAATCTCTGTATCCAAGTACATGCAGGAATTTATGGATTAGATAATTTCGCCTAATTAGTGATTTTGTTAATTTTTTGAAAATCATAATTAGTATGAAATTTCTTAATTTTGATTAAAGGATGCTCTATGATTTTGTAGATTTTGATTTAGTATCGTCTTCTGTATGCTTGTACAAAGAGTTACAGATCCGGTGACGATTTTTTTTTGTTTCAAAGCTATAAGTTCAAAGAATAATTTAGTTTGTTATTTTAAGAAGAAGATTTATCCCTCGAAGTAATTCTCATTTTCTCCCTATTTTTTATTCGAACTCTCCTACATTCGTTTTCCCCCATATTTTTTATTTGAACTCTCCTACATTCGTTTTCCCCCTTCTTTTCATTCGAATTCTCTTACATTCATTTTTCCCCCTTCTTTTTTTTTTTAAAGCAACCCACTTACTACATCTTCTAATTTCTATAAATAAGGCTAAGAGAGAGTCTCCTATTCTATTCCATTTGTTTGAAGGATTGGAGTTAGGATATTTGAAAGGAAGCTATTAGAAACTTTTGGGGCTTTCAACTCTGCTTAGATAAATTTTGTAAGTATTTTTAATCATTTTTTTATTTTGTTTTACTTTTATGTTTATCATATGTCATTTTATTCCCCCCCCCCCTTTTTGTTTGACACTTTTAGTTTAAAATTAGCAGCAAGTATTCTTACTTAGTATTCTTAAGTCAGATCATTTCACTCTCCCTTTTTTCTAAGTCAAAATATTTCACTCAAGGGCCTCTCGTTATCCCGAGGTGCATTAGTGGCTTTTAAGCGGTGTCTGCGACACGAACCATTTTTCATCTCGTCACACCCTCTTGAGCACGACGAGGCCTTCAGACCTGAAAGAAGATATACAATGCAATATATATTCATCCCTCTTTCCCCCCCCCCCCACCCTTTTTTTTGTAAGTCTAAAAATTAGATAAAATTTGAAGATTTCATCTAGGGGAACATCTAACGAGTGTTGGCTTACTGGGTACACCCTCTTGAGCATAGCGAGCAGTTTTTCATCTCGTCGCGCCCTCTTGAGCACGACGAGGCCTTCAAACCTACAAAGAAACACAAGCATGTATATATATATATATATCCATTCACAGATCTCACATATTTTGACTCATTTTTCAGCGCACTGCAATGCTCAGCAAGGGAACAAGGTTGGGTAAGCAATTGGGAATGTAAGGCAAGGAGTGCGACGCTGGAAACTGAAAGAAGAATTTGCCTCTTGACGATGTTCCTCCCCGATTTACAGCGAAACAAAAATTGGACGGGTTATATAAGGAATGCGACGCCGGAAACTGAAAGAAGAATTCACCTCTTGACGATGTTCTTTCCCCGATTACGGCGAGGCAGAAATTGGATGGATAAAGTAAGGAGTGCGACGCCAAAAATTGAAAGAAGAATTCGCCTCTTGATGATGTTTTCCCTGGTTTGCGGCGAAGTGAAAATTGGATGGGTTACTGTGGTAGGTGGTTGGTGTGGGAAGGAGGTTGGTCGGGGGAAGGAGTGAAAAAGCGGAGTGGGAGCGGCCAGAATGCGGATGGGCGGCCGACATAGATGGAGGAACCAACAATGGGTTTGCGATTGCATTTACGGACGACGCTGGAATGGGCGAAGTAGCGGGCATGCCAGCGGAGGTGTTGCTTGCAACCAGTGGGACCGGAGGTGGAGGAAGCGGAGAGCGAACGTGATTTGTGAGTCGGAGACCACGCGGCACAAAACGGGTCTCGACGATGCGGAACCGTGAGGACGCTGGTCGGAGCTTTCATGCGTGAAGACGCAGCGGCAGATGAGGCGACAAGCTACCGGAGCGCAGTAAGGAGCCGCTGCCGAACGCGCCAGATGGCTGAAGCGGAACGCAGCGACGATCGCACCAGCTAGGCTAAAATGGGTCGCCAGAGGATCAGCGCGGCATGCCAGGTCAGGCCGTGCATCAGCCGCGAAAGCGTACCGAGGCCAGAGGCGGATTTTCGTTGAGGGAGTGGGAGAAGCCCATAGAAAAAAAATGGGAAAAATGGAGAGAGAGAAAGAGCAACCATTTTTTCTTTTCTTCTTTTTTTTAGAACTAGCCAAACCGAAAATAGGGGGCGGTTGCGCATAGGGGAGTGTAATTTAGGGATTTTAAATAAATTTTAAATTGATTAAACGGTTTTAATTTGAATTTTATGCTGATAAACTCACATAGTCAATGTATATATATCAATTTAAGGTAATTTCATTGTTCTGAACGCAATGGTGCAGTCCGTTTCACGATCAGAGGCCATTTGGTTCAAGTCAACATCAAATCGAATCAATTTCAGCTCAAAATGCACATCACCGCTTTTGACCTCTCGATTTTCACACAGACTCGTCTGAATTGAGTGCGAATAGTCTTACTTAATATATTTTGATATTTCGAAGCCAATGGCACAATCAATTTTACAAATGAAGGTTGTTTGGTACTCATCGATGCCTCCTGACCTTGATATGCGTGCAGGCGCGTTGACGACTCGAGCGCTTGATCGGTTGATCATCAAGTTGTGAAATATCTATATCCAGTCAATTTTGATGCTTTGAATGTGACAACAAAGTCCGTTCATCGATGGTAGGTCATTTTAACTATTTTCATTGACGTCCAGTGCATTTTGGCCTCTATTTGTTCTTTGTCACTTCAAATCATTTGGTATTTGCATGAACTCGTCCGATTTAAGCACGGATGGTCTCATTTGACAGTTTTCAATGTTTTGAGTCCAACTGACAATCAATTTTGCAAACAGGGGTTGTTTGGCTTACGTTAGTGACTCCTGACTTCGATATATGTGCAAGCATATTAATGACTCGAGCGCTTGATTAGTTGATCATTAAGTTATGCAATATTTATATCCTGGCCAATTTCAATGTTCTGAATGCAACAGTGAAGTCCATTCATCAATCGAAGGTCATTTCGACCATTTTTAAAGATGTCTAGTGCATTTCAGCCTTGATTTACGCATCGTTACCTCTGAAGTTTGTCAGATTCGACTTGTAGGCTTAACTTTGTCTTATGACACGCATATGGAGGTCAATAAATGCTCTCAACAAATGTGATTCGCGCATGAAGTCGGTCACATTTGTTGAAAATTGGTTGACTTTTTAGTTTTCTTCTTTCTACCTCTCCTCATCTTTCTTCTTTTTTTTTCACTTCTTGTTATTATGTCTTGAGAACTGGTGGACATACTTGATTACACTGTTATTTAAATTTTTATAACATTTCTCTTATCGCTTGGCAGGAGAATGTTCAACTGGGAGGAGACGATGATCACCACTGATGAGCGAGGAGGCTATCTAGTCGGAGATTGATGGACATGATCATCGTGGAGATGTTGATATCAGAGATAGGATTGAGCAACATACTGATATGGTACGAGGATGTGACTTTTACTAGGGCTTCTTTGCACGCTCTTCCCTACTCCTTGGTTGTACTTCTGATTCCTTTGCTTTTGAGGATCTTGCAAATTGGGTAGCTACCCCTAAGCTGAAGTGTGGTGACTACAATCCTTTGGATAGTACAGTAGCGCAGGTTAGTTCCAGATATTGTGATGTCTTACAGCCTGCTTCTGATAGCATTGAGCTGACGAGACAGTCTAGACTCCTGAGCCACTATCAGCTACAGCTGGGCTCACTAGACCTACTTCGAGATTCCTTTATTGATAGGATTCCTACTCTTCCTCGTGGATATGTCCCATGGGCTAGGTATATTCTACAAGCTCACAAAGATATTTTACAGACAACCGACATTTATGAGGCAGTATATGCATATTTATTTGACTTTGGGGGTATGCCTTCTTCTTGGGCTCGTGGAGTAGTGGAGTTTTGAGATCATAGTAGTAACACTTGCTGGATTGTCCCGGAGGAGTTGACAATCACTCTTTTGGACTTATAGGCTTTGTCGGGTCTTCCCGTATTTGGTTATTGCTACGAGGAGTGTGTTCCACCTGATGGAGAGTTGTTTCATAGGCAGCCTTCAGATGATTGTGATCGACGAGATAGGCTAGCTATGCCTTCTATTTATATTGATCTCCTGGACCACTATCACCGATCTTCGTGGTCTCGTGGTGTTACGCATCAGCCGCATTATCCTGCGTGAATACATGGATTCGAGCTTGCAGATTATGCTCTATCCGAGGAGGTCAAAGACCGCATGACCCTTTTCGATTGGGTGTGTCTAAAGATAATTACTTATTCGATGTGACTACAGAGCCTATTTTACCAGTAAGAGCAACTTCTACAGCACTACTAAGATTGAGAGAGGATCTGTGCTTAGCCAGTTTTATAGTGACATGACTCTACATCTCCCAAGAGGGGCTTAGTTCTCCTTTATTAGCGGTGGTCTCTCAAGGTGAGTGAGTTTCTCTTGCCCCAGCAGTATTAGCTTTATAGATATTGGAGTCGATTTCCCTAGAGTGTAGATGTGATTTTACCTTGGCAGTACTTATATGCTTGGGCTCATCTCCATATACATGGCGCCTTTGCTTATTTTGAGTATCGAACATTCTTTTTAAAGCGAGGATATTCTACAGCCTTACACTTATATCGAGCATCCTCTACTTTGGAGATGGAGAGGATTCACATGCTCTTCTTTGCTCCCCATTTGGCCAGAGATCAATTTTGTTGGTTCACCAAATATATACTGGCTTACCCTCGACTCGAGGGATTGATCTTATTGACAGTCTTGATGAGAATGACAGATATTCCTTGCTTCATGGCCATCGGACATTGAGAGTAGCTGAGTACCTTTTCAATATACGTCCAGGATGGTTATGTTATCAGTTTGGGAAGTCAGTTTCTATAGAGGACTATCATCCAAACTGAGTTGCACGGTAGTTTGGTTTCTTCTAGTCAACTGCTCGCAATGATAGGCCACTCATCCCTAGTGTAGTGGATTTTAGGAGGATCAAGACAATTCTCTTTGAGGCACGTTACTTTGCAGCTTTAGCCATTTGGCTACATTTACCGAGGCTTGGTACTGGTGCTCATTTTCGGATAGCCTCTCCATAGGGTCGCATGAGGGTTAGTTATACTTACCTCACCTGGGTACGGTTGTCTTTTGGCCCTTTCTTGGAGCGTGGTTCCAAGAGATATGAATGCGTGAGGTCTGCCTCGAGATCGATGACCCATCGCTGGTTACCATTAGTAGGAGACTATAGCACTTGAGGTATACTTTCTATTCTCCTCTCTTTCTATACTTTTGTCCAATCTCTCCTCCCTTTTTTTTTCAAAATATGCTTAGTGCATCTGATACTCTAATTTGATTCTTGACAGATGCACCAGTTGGCAAGCAGGTTAGGGCTGAGGATACTACTTCTCCTGGCAGAGTTAGAGCTAGGGATTCTGCTCCTAGCTACATTGATGTTTCTTCACTCACTCATAGACGCAGGCGTAGCCAACCCACATAGCCTGTGTGGGTTTCAATTGATTGTTCCATAGTTTGTTTAGTACCATTTATGACTTTTGATGAAAAGCCATGTGGGAAGCATTAGAGATGTTATTGAGGACTGGAGTTGGGTTGTCGTCAAGTGTCAACCTTTGATACTATATCTTTCATGTTATTACCCCTTCCGTGGAGCCACTTTTCTACTAAGCCCTGACCGCCTTGTCCCGGGAGACTAAGGTGAGAGACCTTGTGCCTAGCAAGGCCTCTGTTGAGCAAGCATATAGCCCTGGAGTTTATCAGGTAGTGAGGGTCCCCGAGAATTATATCGCTTACGATACTCTAGTTCAGTCGGATTCATCATGTTCCGGTACTTTCTCCCTTTATTTATTTATTTATTTTTATTAACTGCACTTCTTTACATCCACTTCATGTTGATTATTTTCATTTGTTCCATGCAGTGCCTTATGTAGGTTATGAGTCTGAGATCTATCATCATATCCTATAGGTCAATCCACATGGATGATTGCGGCTTGGTGAGGGACGTGGTTTTGGATTACCTTGAACTCACCGAGTCACTGACGCCTTCATGTCTTATGCTAACACCACTTTGGACCTTTAGCTGCATCGGCTTGGACGCAATGTGCTCTCGTGTATCCGGAGACTCTTTATAGAGACATAGATCCACTGATGAGATCGCCAAGAATGTCCGCTCTAGTATCTTACCGATAAAGCATCGAGTGTCAGTCAGGAGGCACAAGTGCATGATGACTTTAAAGAGAGTGCAAAAGCTCTATGGCATGACCATTAGAGTTTGCTAGATGCTTCTTCTGAGTTAGATAGATTGACTGTCAGGCTTAGAGAGCTGTAAGTTGAGCAGGACAGAAGAGCTCAGGCTATAGAGCAGGAGCAGCATCGTTATCAGCTACGTCACTGAGCTATGGTAGATGTTGAGGCTTCTTTGATTAGAGCTACTAACGCTTTACAGTGGCTGAGAGTGAGCAGCTGTCTTTAATAGCTTATTTAGCACAGCTTCAAGAGTTACAGTCTAGGATCCCATGATCTACTTTACTTTTCTCTTTTTTTTTATCAGTCATGTATCGTCTATCCTCTTGTTGTATTAGAGGATGTCGCTCCTCTCATGACTTTTGTGAATTTGATGAGAAAATCAGCTTTGATTTGTGCTCTGGGCTTGATTTGTATGTTTTATGCTTTGGGTTTAATTTATGTGCTAGCTACAAAACTTGGATCATTTCAGCTTCGAACCATCTACTTTCTGCTTCAACGACTTTGCTGAAGATCTCTTTCTTTTATATACTTACGGATTTGAGCCTCCTATGACCCTAGCTTCATTTTTGATTGGGTTTGATGAAGGAATTGGTCTGCTTGTTTTGATGAAGGACTCCACTAGGGAATCAGTTTATCCGTGCTTGATTGGGTTTAAAATTCTTTCTCGCCTTAGCTTTTAAGTTTGAAGCTGATCATTAGGACTAACCCGACTTATCCACATGACTTTTCGTGAAGTGTATGCACCCATGAACTCGTGTTTCCTGCTCAATGACGACTTAGTTGAATGATACATAAGATAACCCGCCTTCCTTTATATGGGTCAATGCTGAAGTTGCTCAGCAACTGAATTGTCCATGTAATGAATAACCATAAAATTCCTTTACCATCACTTTGTATGAACTATTAAATTGTATCCTCGATCCGCAAGCCGCTTGGACTTGATCAGAGATAGACTGCTTGAGCTTGATCAAATCATTGAGAATATATTGAAATATCACCTGCGTAATATGAAGATTGATTTGAGGCGCTCGAATTCAGCCATTGTCTTGATCTAACCATCAAGTAGAGAGATCTCTTGATCCTCGATTGCTTGTAATCACTAAGCCGGATATGGTTTGAGATCACATCATCATTGGCGATAGGGGGGCTCTTCACCCGCTCTTTTCACAATGCTTCGCCAAGAGGAGAGCCGTTACCAATACAGTTTTCCTGAGTTTGACCTGGGAACTTACCGAAGTCCTCTACCTGCTTAAGCCAGTGGGTTGTATTATCATTATTGCAACCAAGCGGGGCTCTTTCACCCAGGCCTCTTTCTGCGCACTTTGTTGAGTGAGGAGAGCCAACAACTCGGTCATTTATGGGCTTATTGAGTTCGACTTTTAAAACCATCCGTATCCTAGAATTCAAGATGTAGAGGTTGATGTTTTTCCAACTTAATTGATTGAAGCTTCTAAAATTGAGAGTTCTTCTGT
Source organism: Cymbidium sinense (assembly GCA_021442155.1). Taxonomy (NCBI): domain Eukaryota; kingdom Viridiplantae; phylum Streptophyta; class Magnoliopsida; order Asparagales; family Orchidaceae; genus Cymbidium; species Cymbidium sinense. Next base: position 146,587,341 of record CM038222.1, read on the forward strand.
CTTAATCTCCAAAATTTGGCAAATCTAGGAGATAAATTTTTGACATTTTAGGTTATTTTTTCATGCGTAGAAATAGATTCTTGTTATTTCTGCAAGAATATGCAACTTAACAACGATAATTATAGATATATTCAGGGATTTTGACGTAATGCTCGATGTAAACCTAAATCAGAATATATTTGAGGATCTCATCTTATGGCACGTTGTCAACTCAAATAAATTTAATATAAACTAAAAAAATTCCCATATCTTACAGGGAGAATTCTAAAGCACATTTGGAAGAACTTTCAAGATGAAATTATACAAATATATCAATTTGAATTGATATGCTCTTAAGAGGGTTTCGACATGTAACATTGCTTTCGTATATGTATATATGAATCTGAAATGCCCTCTATGTAATAGGGGAATTTTCACGAAAAATCTTTTTTCATTTGGAGTGAGTATATTTATTTAGGGATCTCGGCATGAAGCACGATGTGGACCTAAATAGATATACTAAAAAAATGCCCCCTATCTTGCAGATGGATTTCTATTATACCTCGAGAATGTAGTCATCATGTATAATAATTTTTCAAGTATCGATTATTAATTGGTGGCATTGGTCTTTCACCCTTTAGGTTAATGAGTTGGTATACCCCTTCTTGATACACTTTCTCAATGATAAAAGGGCCTACCCAATTAGGCTCAAATTTGCCACCGAATTTTCGATTGGGAATAATTCATCTTCTCAGCACCAGGACCAATTCTCCTTTTTGAAAAGTTCGAGGATGCACCATATGATGGAGCTTACTTTGGACATCCTTGCTCGATAAACTTCTAAATTTTGTTGGGCTTGGAGCCTGACCTCATCAAGCATATCAAGCTCTTCCATTCGTAGATGAACATTCTCATCTTGGGTGAGATTGTATTGAATGACAATTAGGAGTGAAGGTAATTCAACTTCAAGTGGCAAGCCTATTTCATCTCCAAATACTAGTGCATAAGGAGTGGATTTTGTGGGAGTACGGTCTAGATGTCACGTCGTTGTCGTTCTGTAAGGCAATTTTCCTTCGAGATTTTAGCTTCCAAATTTGCTCACCTAATTGCCCGGACCTTTCGACGGTGGATTCTTGAACCTGTGGTCAAAGTGTCATGCATCTAGAATAAGTCAAAAAGTCCTTGGTAGACATCTCATGACCTCTTCCATACAAATAATACGTCAAATAATATTTTGACTAATACCTAGGATAGGTCAAAAGTCTTTGGTGGACTTCCCACAATCTCTTTCATACAAGTTAGTGTCGTTGAATAATATTCTGACCAATCACCTCGGATAGGAAAAAAAAGAGCAAATCACCCAAAATTTTTAGTTTACTAATGTCATTGATAGCTCTGATATGATGATATAAGAAAGAATTAAAATTTTGGATAGAAGAGAAATAAAAAAATATAAGGGAAAGAAATGCATCCTCAAGTGATATTAAATGATATCAACATCTTCCTCACCATTAGAAGATGCTCCCTTAAACTCACTTTCAACTCTTTCATCTTTTGAATCTGGTGAAGGTCTTCAGATACTTAGCTGGGAGACAGATTCTCAATACTAGCCCTAGTATTATGATGTACTAAGCAAATTCATTTTATGAATCCCGGGATAAAGCCTTCCTCCAAACATTGGTGCTCCAAGTCCTTCACTTCAACATCAAGAATATGATTACAAGCTTTTTAGATATGATCCTCGATAGCATCACGATAAGCTACAGAGTTCTTAAAGTCTTCCACTACCTTCAAGGATATGACATTTGCTTCCACTTTTGACATAGTAAGCACTTTCTCAGAAAGACGATCCTGTAATACTTTCTACTCCAGTTCAAGAGCCTTCTTCCCTGCTGCAAATGCATTGAGTTTTTTCTCTTTATGGTGAGTCTCTGTCCTCACCTCAATCAGGTCATCACGAGTACATTCCACCTCCTGACGTTGAAGAGAAAGAGAATTTGACATGTTCGTCAGCTCAGTTCTACACCGAGTTAGTTGATTTTCCAAAGCTGTTACTTCTTTGGCCTCGACACTTATCCTTCGCTCGTACTCACCTTGCAAGTATTTTACCTTCACAAATTCAGTATTTTACTCATCTAGAGTGACACCCAAATGAGCCATAAGCCCTAATTTTTGGGTTACCTACAATTAAAAAATCACATATATTACACTAAAAAAGAGAAGGAGAGAAGAAAAGAAAGAGAAAAATAAGATAACATACTAATTTGTTTGCTCATTGACACCCAGTGCATATGTATTTTAACACCTCTTCAAGAATATATAGCTTGAAGAGACGAATCTCCCCTTATGAGTTGAGATAGCTAAACTCTCAGAGGCCAACTCGGGTAGAACATCTTTTCCGTAACCTCCATAATTATTGACATAATTACTCTGGCATGTCTTTTTTTCTTAAGAGAAGAAGCATTGTTATCACCACGACTTTATAATGGGCTTCTTGAAAGAATTCTATGAATATGAGGAGACCTTTCATTACCTTTACTTAATCTCTTCAGTGGAAGAGCATGATATCTCTATGCCTGAATGGAAGGCCAACCTTGAACATTATATCTTCAATTATGACATAACTCATGCAAGCTTCCTACATCAAGAATATTGAGAGTTATTAGGATTTCATTCTCTTCAATCAATAATAGATCTAGAAGTTCATTCAATCTTCCACATCTCTCAATGAGACCCCATTTATTTTTCACAAAAAAGAACCCATTAGACCAACTTCTAGATGGATCTCATGCTAAAAATTTTATCCAATTTTTTATACCTCGATATGAAACACGTCCCTGAGCATCACATGTGAACCTACATATTCTACATAAGTACTTGATGTTCAAAGTCACATCACACTCTCTAAAGAAGACAGTCAAACCAACAATGTTCATTAGAGCTCAAAATTAAAATTGTGACAAAGCTACACCACAAATTTTAAAAATCTCAATCAATTCGGAAGCCAAAGGGAATCGCAGCCCTGCACAAAGAATCATCTCAAAAATAGTAATGTATCATTGCGAAGAAAAATATGCTCGATCAGACTTTTTGGCAACAAGAGCCACCAACTCATTTGGGAATTGAAATTTTGTATGGAGCACCACTAAACTATCAACTGTGATAGTGGATGATATATCATCTATAGTTGTCACACTATTAGTTTTATGTTGACCATCATCCTGTGAAAATGCATCATAAATATAAAATAAAAAAGTGTAGAGAAAAATAAAGGTTTGAGAAATGTATGAAGTAACTCACTTATCTCAATACTTGGGTACATCTTTTCCTGACTTTATTGCTCACGGACAGTTTTGAATATAATCTTTCACCTACAATCTGATGAAAAATATATGCATATGTATGAGTTCACAAAAGAAGTTATTTCTCTCTAATAATACTCTAAAATTATCTGCTAGATTTTTTTAGTTTTTTGAGCAATAGTTCTTATTCGATGATTTCCATCTTGGCAGTTGTCAACTGCTGAGCCATCCATTAGAGTTTCAAGAAAATTAATTTCCTACAAAAAAAGTAGAAAATGCAAGCATTGATCACCTCTAAACCTGGTTAGTCCGACGAGGACAATCGATGCCTCTCTCGAGGAAAAATCAGAGTCTCACTGTATGAAATACGGGCCTTGATCGCCTCCAAACCCGGTCGGTCCGATGAGGACATTTAACGCCTCTCTCGTGGGAAAATTGAAGCATTGCTGTATGAACTAAGGGTCTTGATCACATCCAAACTCGGCCAATCAGACGAGGATAGTTGACGCCTCTCTCGAGAGAAAATCGGAGCCTCGTCGTATGAACTATAGGCCTTGATTGCTACCAACCAGAACAGTTGACATCTCTCTCGAGGAAAAATCAGAGCCTCGTCATATGAACTACAGGCATTGATGGCCACCAAACCTAGTCGGTTAGATGAGGACAGTTGATACCTCTCGAGAGAAAATCAGAGCCTCATCGTATGAACTACGAGTTTTAATCAACAATGTAAATAACCTTCTTTTCAGAAGAAAGTCAGAGCCTTCCTAACAAAAGAAAAAAAATTATTACCTTTAGCCCATGAACTTCTACTAGATAATTTCTCATCTAACGCAGAAAAACATTAAAGCATATGGTAGAAAACTTTGTCTCCTTACTTGACCCAAAGGGTGGAGGGCTTATAGATCCACAATAGGGACAAAAAGGAAATAAATTTTGAGAATAAATTTGGAAACATTTAAATGGATTTCGAAATTTTTGTACTCCAATATATCTTTCCTTTTATTAAAGTGAAAAAATCAGAAAAAAATAAAAAATAGCCCAAATTTTCAAATATTTGCACTCAATGGTGCACGTTTGTGCACATGAGTGTGTGTTACAGATTTCACCTGACACCTGGCGCTGCAGGAACCACCCGTGACCTACTCCCGGCGCATGGCTGCGCTTCGCGTGAGTGTCCCACGTGATCATAATCTTGTGCGCACATGAACATCTGTTCTCTTGAATTATATCTAACGCAAAGGCTAATAAACCCACAAATTTCATTGAAGAAGTTGTTATTTTTAATTATTTGGCATGTATTTTTGGATGATAGAGATGATATCATCCAAAAATAAAAGGCAACTAATATGTCACTGAAAACTTTACTAATTGAAGCATGAATCTTAATATCGAAAGCAATTTGATTCTAAGTCGAGACTAAGCCCATATCAAGCACTTAAAATATCATTGAAAACTTTGGTTTCAGTCGGATCCCTAAGTAACTCCTAAATATAGAGTGTTTATAGTCAAATCGAGCGTCTTGACGAGCCAGATCTAACAAGCCTAAGATCTCTTAATTCTGACTTCATTTGAGGATTCAAATACTTAAAATACATCAGATGATCGAATGAATCATTTTGAACCGTTTGATGGAGTGTTTGAATTTTGTCTGTATTTATAGAAATGACACTCCTGTCATAAATAGCCCATTCTTCACGAGGGGAGCCAAACTAAGGAGAGAGAGCTATGAGACTCGAAGAATCTCAAAGTATAATCGACGATCAGCCGATCATCACACCCGCGATCGCCCACCACCACCGTCGGTCCCGCCATATAACCGCCATGGTGGTCGCCGCCACATCGCCGCCACGGTCATCACCGCATTCTTATCAACCGTCGCCCGACCATCTTTCAATAGTTTGCGTCGGATCATCATACTATCACCTCAAGCAAGGTCTTCGTTGCTAATATAGCTAGGCCCGTGGTTTTTCCCTTTTTGAGTTTTCCACGTAAAAATCATGAGGTCTCTCAAACTCTTTTACTGTGTATGAGGAATTTTTGTGCAATGCTAAGACTTTGAATTCTCCTACTCTACTGACCTGAATCTTTTTGCACGCAATAATATATATATAGTTGTAAGAGACACGAGAATATTTTATGTGAAAAATCCCAAAAAAGAGGAAAAAATTAAGTGACATGTAACCATTTCAAGTGGGTCAAGCCCCATGATTTTTCACTCTTTTTTTGGAATTTTCACAAAAAAATTATTATGTCTCCTATAATTCTTATTTTATTTATGTTCAAAACATTAAATATCTTTTCTATACTATCTTGAATATTCCTACACGTAATAATTCTCTTATTTTTTTAGAGTGATCAGAAAAATCAACTAATGAATAAACTATCTTGAATTTGACATACAAAAACTTTGTTAAATATTTTTAATTTACTATATAATATATTAAATTATTTAAACAATAATAAATATTAATTGATTATCAAATTTATGAAAAATATTAAAAACACTAATTAAAGTATTTGATTAATAATTATGTTATAATAGTCAAAATTATTTTGTAAATACTCATATGTATATATATATATATATATATATATATATATATATATATAATATTTTCCAGACTATTATTATTAAATTATTTTAAAATTTATTAATATTACTTGATTACAAATTTTTTATATAGATCTTAAAATTCCAACTAAATTATTTAATTATTAATTATGTTATAATATATTCAAAATTATATAACATGAATAAAATATTTAATATTAATTATATTATTAGTTATTTTGTAAATACTCATATATATTATTTAATTGTTAAATTATATTTTATAAATTAAATATTATTTTTAATTAATAAAAAATTTTAAAACTGTAAAACGAATTAAATATAAATTCAAATTATTTAAAAGGAAGAAGTGATTGAGTTTTGTGAAAACCGCAATAAAGTTTTCTTCCATTTCAAGCTATTTCAATCTCGTTTTCCACAGAAAGAACCCTCTAATTATTAAAAAAAAACGCTAATCCTAATCACGTGGAAGCTCCTTTTTATATTTTTTTTGATTGGTGCTCTTTTTACTTAAAAAAATAAACGTTGCTCCTTTTAAAAGTTTGTTCGCTAAAAATCCATCCGCACTTGGGTGTTTTTGGACAAATTAAATCCGGATTTAACTTAAATCGAGGATTTGTGTAATATGTTAAAAGCTCTTTCACATCGCATGATTAAATCCCGATTTACTAAATTTTGTTTATAGGCGAATTTACCGGACTTAAACAAGCAGAAGCACACGGAGGGCAGGAGGCAGGGAGGAAAGACGTGCGACATCTCCTTCTCTTTTTAGGGTAGCAAAAGTCCAACGAAGCAGAATGGTGGAAAGACGAGGTTTACCTTCACGACACCTCCCTTATCTTTTTCGGCAAGCAGCGGAGGGTAAAAAGACGAGTTACCTTCATCTCGCTTCCCTCTTTCTCCCCAACGAAGTTGAGCCTAAGTCATAAGATTTATGGTAGACTAGTGGGCAATGGGGGCACATATCCAAGTGCACCCCACACTCTATCCGCCAATATTGATTATAGTCGAATCGAGTGATTCGACGACATAAATTCAATGGGCTTAATATCACTCAAATTAGAAGTCATTAAGATACATAAATCATCAAGAAATCATCTATGATCAAAGAAATTAATATAGATTGACTTATAATGTGTTTTGAAATTTTGCCTAAAGTTACCAAAATTAGTGCTTTAAAAAAACTCGTTTGGGACAGCTTGTGTTCGGTTCGTTATGTAGCTCGTGTTTGACTCGTTTGTTAAGCAAGCGAGCCGAACACAAACAAATATTTCAAGCTCGATTTATAAATGAGCCAAACATAAGTAATCCTTCGTTTGATCGTATTCGGCTTGTTTTAGCTCAAAATAAAATATTATATTATATTATATATTACAATTACAAGCATGACTTAGTTGTTGGAGTTTTGTCATGCAAAAGATTAGACTATGTTCAAATCCTCCTTGAAATTTTGAGGCATTTAAAACATGTGTCGAACACGAACACAATAATTTTTGAACGAGCTGAACACGAACAAAGGTTCAGCTCGGCTCGTTTACACCCTTAACCAAAATATTCATCTAAAAATACTATAAATAGAACTCTATTCTCATCTTGAAGGAGGGAGGGAAAAGATGAAACTTCAAAGAAATGTGAGGAGTTATGCTTGAGAGTTTGAAGTCATCCACTACTAATAGTCATCATCCACCTTTGATAGCCATCACAGATCATCACTAGTGGTGATTATAATCTGACCACCAATATATTGATATTGTAATATTATTTTAAGATTATTACTGACAAATTTTTATATACAAATTTGTAACTCAGCTTTTTCATAGTGAAAGAAGTGTGAAATTTTATATCTAATAGTTGAAGCTTTGAGTCTCTTTAAGGTGATTATCAATATGAATGCCACCTCTTACGCATTTGAATGTTTTATAGAAGATTTTAAAAATTTTATTGGATATTAATTTGTAAAAAAAAAGTCTTCAGAGTAATAAGGTTGATAATATAGCAAATATGAAAAAAGAAAAACAAAATTAAGTAATTATTATTTTTAATTAATAATTTATTATTTGCATGAACTGTCATCTATTCGATTACAGCTGGCTCGCCCAATCACTACAAACAAAAAGTACCAATAAAGCATCATCCCTAGGGTGTGCATAATTCGGTTTAAACATAACCAAATTTTTTAAATTGGATCGATTTTTTAATTTTATTTTAGATTTTGGATTTAATTTTAGCTAATTTTGATTTTTGGATTATGGATTGGATTTAAAAATTTATAATATTAAAAAACCGAAAATCCGAATTAACCGACTCGGATAGTCGAAGGCCTTAGCGGCTTAGCCATCGCCCGCCAGCGTTGCTCGTGCGGCTCGTGCCCCGTGCAAAAAACCGATTAGTGACCTAGGGAGGCGAAAGGGCAAAAGCCAAACTCCAAACTCCTAAGGCAAAGGGCAAAGGCAATCGGCAAATGGCAATCCAATCATTCCATTCCTGATCGCGGTGGAGCGCTGGTTCTCTTATCGCCTTATGGTCTTATCTCTACGCTACTTCTCTAATTCCTTCGTCTTGACTTTTGTTCGTTGTTATTGTAGGGCTATCAACTGTGGGACGTTTTATTCTCATCTTTTCTACACTCTTCGACTTCTCCCTTCTCCTCTCATGTCCTTGCAAGGCCTGCCCTTCTCCCTTCTTCTCAAATTCAACAATGCAACAGGTTTTGTCTCGATTCTCATGGATTCTTTTTATTTTGTTTACTTGTTTAGTGTTTTGTTTGTGGCTTCTGGTTTGGAAGTTTGGAGACTTGGAGAGTTGGAGTTGGAATTGTTTACTATTCTGAATTTCTGATTTCCGGAGGGCGGAGGTAGGTTATGTGGTATTTCTTATTGGCCGACGGCTGCAATCTGAATGGAGTAATGGATTATTTTATTATGTTTGCTGGCTAATTTGTTTTGTGACTTTTGTTATAAATTCAGTTTCTGTCTTTCTGAACTTTTGTCTTAGTGTTTTTCTTAAAGCATGTTTCTCTATATTTTGGAAAATGCATTCTAAATGTGATTTATGTGAATGTTAAGGCTTGAAGGCTGAAGCATAACCAGCTCTTATCATTCATGATATGATATATTCTAGCTTATTAGATCATTTGAAATTTTTTGTATATATAAATTAAGCTAGAGCTGAAATTAGTTTGCCAGGTAAATCATTTTCTTCTCATCTGTTTAATTAAATTAAGTATTTTTAAGCTTGATTAAAATCTCTTGATGAGATTTACATGATGAAATAAAGGTGTAACTGTGTAAGTTATAAAAGCATGTGTTATCTAAACGATCAAGCAATGAAGAGGGTACCTCATGTAGCCCCCCAACTCGTTTAATGGCTATAATATGAGCTTAAATGATATGAGTTCAAGGAAGTTGTTGGAACTGGAATCAAGGCTTGAGAGGTAGTTTATTGGCCTCACTCAAATACTCTTTTAATATTATACCTTATCTTTCAAAAGTCACAATAGTGGAAGAGAGGGTTTGAGATTAATCTGAGAGGTCAATCTTCCTTATATCAATTCTCATTTCAGAGAGAATATTTATATGTAGTATTCTTTCTACCAGTTGATATAATATAATATATTCTCTTTAAATAATATAGGATCTTTCAAAGCAGAACACTTATGACCACATCAATCTCTAATACAACCTCACTTGCATAATAGGCATTAGCATGTCAAAGCTTGTATTGCAACCCTAATAACAACACAACCATCATTTCTAGGACTTGCATTGCAACCATTTCTCTCAAAATCTATGCACCAACCTAACTTGTGTCATAGCCTATTCTTAAATATACCTATTAAAAAAGCATATGAATTTATCAAACCATACTAATTTCAATTTTATTTTTGTAGCAAAAATAAGGAGAAGAAGCCACTTTGGAATGGTTTCTTCTGAAAATTTGGATTACCTTTCCATTACGTAAAAATTAGCTTTTTCAGTGTACAGAATAATAATGTAATTATACAATACATAATTTATTGAAAATATAATTATTTGATAGCTGTCTTATTTTTTTAAATTTCTTCTGTCATTTTTTATTATTACGATTAGAATAAGGTAGCAGTCATACTTAAGTCTTATTAATCCTTCCATTTGGCTTATTCTTACTTGATCTCTTTACACTTTGATTAGATGTCTCATTATGGAGAGAGTTCTAGCATGATTGGTTCTTCCCAAAATCAAACACCTATCAATCAAGATAATATCCATTATATTGCAAGTGCTTCAAGTAGCAAGTCATCTTTTGAAAAGAGAACAAGAAAGACAGTCCGACCAAGATCAGATGTCTGGGATCATTTTACTAAATTTAATAGTTCCATTGAAGAAAAGATGAGTAAATGTAACTATTATGGGAAGACTTATCATAGTGATACAAAGCTTAATGGTACTACAACTTTACAGACACATTTATTTGTATGTCAGAAGAATCCTCATAACATAGAAAAAAATCAAACTCTACTAGTATTGCAACCTAGTGACAAAGGTGAACAAATAACTGGAAGTCTCAAAGCTTGGAAGTTTGATCAAGAAGCTGTTAGAAAATCTTTAGCAGCCATGGTTATTATGGATGAATTACCATTCAAACATGTTGAAGGATATGGGTTTAAATCTTTTATAACTCAAAGTTGCCCAATGTTTAAAATACCTTCCCGTTGGACACTCACTCGTGACTGCTTTGAATTTTACTTAGATGAGAAGAATGCTTTGAAAAAAATATTACGAGATTCAACTATTAGGGTTTGCTTGACAACCGACACATGGACATCAATTCAGAGAATTAATTACATGTGTCTAACTGTGCACTATATTGATGAAGATTGAAAGTTAAATAAGAGAGTCATAAATTTTTATCCTATATATAGTCATAGAGGGGAGATTGTTGGGCAGGAGGTAGAGAGATGTTTGATTGATTGGGGTATTAATGCAGTATTTACAATAATAATTGATAATGCTAGCTCCAATAATGGTATTATCAATCATTTGCGTAAGAAATTTTTCTAAGAGGAAAGTGTTCTTTATTGTAAGTTCTTACACATGAGATGTGTTGCACATATTATAAATCTTATTGTTCAAGATGGAATTAAGGAGGTTGGTAGATCTATACACTGTGTAAGAGCAGCAGTAAGGTACATTAGGTAGTCTCCATCAAGACTTAAAAAATTCAAAGAATGCATTGAAATTGAAAAAATATAAAGCAAAAGCTTGTTGTGTTTGGATGTACCTACAAGGTGGAATTCTACATATCTGATGTTAAATTTTGCACTTCAGTTTCAAAAAGCTTTTGAGAGATATGAAGAGGTTGATCCTCAATTTAGAATAGAGTTGGAGAAGGAAGTGGATGGTGGAGTGGAGTTCCATGTGATGGTGATTGGGAGAATGCAAGAAGGCTTGTAACATTCTTAGAAAGATTTTATGAGCTAACTCTGCACATTTTCGGTTCCTTATATGCTACTTCAAACACTTTCTTTCATGAGATTGCGGAGGTCCAATGTGTGCTTCAAAGTTGGGAATCACATAATGATATTGAAGTTAGTACCATGGCAAAGAAAATGAAAGTAAAGTTTGATAAGTATTGGGGTTGTGTTGATAAAATGAATATTTATCTTGCAGTTGTACTTGATCCTAGGTTCAAACTTAGATATATTGAATTTGCTGTAGTAGATATGTATCCTGGCTTAGAGGGGGCTAATTTGGCACGAACAATAAGGTCTAGCTGCTACGATATGTTCTATGATTATAAGATGAAGTTAGTTAACAGGAATAGAGATGAAATTGCTCCTGAGATAAGACAAAATATTGTTGAAAGCCAATTAAGCCATCATGATCCAAGGGATGGGGAGAAAGTACATGATGGTTGAGAAGTTTAAGAGGCATAATTATGGGAGAGATGATCTTGAGAGTAAAACAGACTTAGATAAATACTTGGCTAAAGACTCTGAAATTATGCAAGATGACTTTAATATTTTAACATGGTGGAAGGTTAATGCTCCAAGGTTTCCCATCTTATCTCAAATGGCTAGAGATATTTTGGCATTCTATATCAACCTGTAACTTCGAGTCTACTTTAAATGCGGTGGCCATGTTCTAGATGCTTTTAGGAGCTCTTTATCTCCTAAAATAGTGCAAGCTCTTATTTGTGCCCAAGATTGGATGAGAGCAAAGTGGACAAATGAGCCAGTCAATGTTGAGGAGAACATTCGTGACATTGTTAAATTTGATGAAGGTATTGTTATATCTTTTAGACTTTTCCAATTACTTACAACACTTTTTTTCAGCCATACATCACTACCATACTATATTATGCATTAATTCTTTTTCTTTCAGATCTATCAAAGGTTATAGATGATCCAACTTTTTGGTAAAGAATTGAAATGATATAGTCATACAGATACAGATACAGATACAGATACAAGTTAGCCTGCTGTTGTTGCTGTTTTCCCTAAACTTAATGGCCTCTTAACTCTTAAGGATTTGCTTAGCTTTGATTTTTTTCAATTTTGTTTGGTTGTTTTCCTTTTCTTGGTTTCGGCTGGTTGTGGCTCTCTCAATCTCCATGGCTTGGTGACTTGGGATTGGTTGTTATCTTGCCTTGGATGTTTGATACTTCTACTGTTCTACATTAGCTATTGGTATTGAATCCCTCTTATAGTCTTACTTATTTTACTATTTGTATTGAATGTTAAAGACTTAAAGTCATCTTCCACCATGTTATGATTGTTAACAATGTTGGCTGTTTCCATATTTCCTGGTATTTGCTTCTTGCCATCTTGGTCGGTGACTCGGTGGTGCTGGATGTGGTGTTTTTTACTGCTGGCTGCTGCATAGCCTGCATTGGTGGTGGCTTTGATGGTTATTTCTAGTTCTGGATGCCCTCTTGGTCTCCCTATGGCTTTCGGTTTCAGCTTTCTTATTTCCTCTCTCTGTTGGGTGTTGGTTGTTGCTGCTTATATTCTACTATTTTGCAGCTTTGCTATTAGCCATTTAGCCTATTTGAGATTTTGGGTGAAGATTTTGCCTTTGGGGTCTTGGGCTGCTGTTGATGTTATGTCTTTGGGAAGGTAAATTAACATAATATGTAATACCAATATTTAGGTGAGAACAGAGACATACAAAAGTGATCTTGGTGTTTTCATTTTCATTTATTAACAACTGCTTATATTCTACTAGTTTTTTTCCTGCTACATTGGTGGTGGCTTTGAGCCTTTGATGGTTATTTCTGGATGCTGGCTGTTGGGTGTTGGCTGTTTCCCTATAGATTTCGGCTTTCATGTTTCCTCTCTTTGATGGGTGTTGACTGTTGGGTGTTGGCTGTTGGGTGTTGGCTGTTGGGTGTTGTCTGTTTCCCTTTTGATAAATAAACCTGTTTACTGTTTAGGGTTTATAAAAGATGATGGTTTTGATGTTATTTCTTGTCGAATGTGAGCATGGATTGCTCAGCTCCGACTTATCACTTATCCTGTTATCTATTGACATGCAATTCCATTTTGTTATTGGTGAAATCACGAAAGAATGATAATCTTGAATTATTTTGTAATTTGTTATCTTTGGATCCGGTGGAGTTGTTTAATGTTTACTAATCCAGAGGCAAGTTTTGTCGGTACAGTTTGGGAATGTTTGGCGGCGATTTCGGCAATGATGGCTTTGATGTTATATTTCATTTACTACTGTCGGTAGCATTGTATGTGATTGTAACCCTCCAATCTGGAGTTTAGATGCTCGATATTCGGCTCTTAGTAATTTTTTTGGAGCGAGCCTTTATTTTCTTTTGAATTTTATTTTCATTTTTTAATCTCTCTTTTGTTTAATTTTCTATTTTTAATCATAATAAAATATGTCACCCCGCTCCAATTGCTACAAAGAATAGTAGAGTTAGTCAATCATAAAGCTTTAATATTTCAAGTCATTAATCAGAAACTATGAGCATTGCCATTAAGCACAGCCTCACAGGTAAACTTCAGGTCAGGTTTTTTTCTTAAAAGTTCTTATATTTATATATTTGTTATATTTGTTGCTTTCCACCTCTTTTAGTCAGATGATTAGATCTTTAAATCTTTTAATATTATTGCTTATCAAAGTTTAATAACTACTTATATCTGTGTTTTGTAGATTATCATTTTATTTGAAAAGAAATATGCAAAGGTTAAAATGAAACTCTTTCATCGAATGCGGGCAAATGGACAATCTTGATCATGCTTCCTTTTATAAATGTGGAAGAGAATTAGTCTATTAGAGAAATTGAAAATGTTTATGAATGTTTTATGTTTATGAATGTTTATTGCGATTTGCGATATGTAATTATAATTCTTTTTAAATGTGGAATGTTTATGGATGTTTGTAATATACTAATATTGCAATTGAAAAATTTCTTTTTTTCAGCATATAAATTTTATTGGTTTAATGGAAAATGTGTTATGCTATTAAAAATAGTGTGAAAGAAAAGATATTTGAAGAAACAGTTTCTTTAAGAAATATATTTATTACATTACAGGTGTTGTGTGAGTTAATTAATGCCTTTTAAGTAATAAATTTAATATTTATTTTTTTATTAAATACAAAGTGACAAAGTCTTTCAAATCATAATTCAAAAAAATAAACCTTTTTCAAAAAATATCAGTATTTCTATTTCAAAAAATATAAATAATAAACGATAAAATGAATTCTGAAATATCAAATATATCATTTTAATTAAATAGCATTTGTTTTATTTTAATTATTTTCGGTTTTTAAAAAACCGAACCGAAAATCCAAACTTTTTTTTGGATTGGATTGGTTCGGATTATATTAAATCTTATACGGATTGGATTTTCGGATTATGAATTTCAAACCGAATGGATTATCAAATTAAAAAACCGATCCGTCCAATCCGATCGAATGCACACCCCTAATCATCCCCAACGTGGCTAAATTTTCAAATTAAGCCTAATTATTAATTAAATTAGCTAATTAATCATTTTAAAAAAAAATTAAAAATAAGCCTAAGTGATCGGGCGAGCATGATCGGCGCCCGGTCGCCTGACTAATATTTTTTAAAAAAAAATTAAATTGGCAGTCCCTTTTTTGGTCATATCAGGCTCATTAGATGCCGGATTTTGGCATACTTGGTATCGTTGGAAAGATAATGAAAGATTCTACAATTTTTATGTTGACAACTTTCGACGAATCTCGCTCGGTGAGCCACAGTTGAATCTTTCTATGTAATGTTAATTTAGTCTCGAGATATACTTACATTTGACTATTTACCATAATAAATACATATATGACAAAAAAGTTCTTCAATCAGAGTTGAAATATATGTAATTTCACGTTAAATCTTTGCTACTCATATTTGAATTAACCAAAATAAACTAATAACAAACAACACTATAAATATACAATTAGAAGAAACTGAATGAGTAAACATTAGAAATAAAAAACAGCTACAACTACATACCATTAACCATAAAAAAAAAAAGATAACACAGCTATCGTTGTCGATGCCTACGTGGTGGAATCAAATATATGACTTAAGAACTTTTTTGCCATATATGTATTTATTATGGTGCAGAGTCAAATGTAGGTATATCTCGAGACTAAATTAATATTATATGGAAAGATTTAACTGCGGCTCACCAGGTAAGATTCATCGAAAGTTGTCAACATGAAAGTTGTAGAATTTTTCATTATCTTTCCAACGATCAAACGAAAATCCGACCCACAATGAGCGATATGGCTAAAAAATAGGGACTACCAATTTAATTTTTTTAAAAAAAATATTTCAGGGTCAGTCTCTCAGTCAGCGGATGACTGGTGCTGACTAGGCCTATTTTTAAATTTTTTTTAAACTGCCTAATTATCTAATTAAATTAATAATCAGGCTTTGAAAATTTAGCCCCCCAACCTCAACTACGCACATGGAGCTTTTCACGAAATTATCCACTTTGGCCTGCTGGCTTTGACTTCAGTCAACTATTTTAACTCTGACATATTGAAAATAATCATTTGGAATTATTATTATTATTATATATATATATATATATATATATATATATATATATATATATATATATATATATATATCTACAAAAACTTTATTTTATATTTTATATATTTTTATATTATTTTTAAAAAATACTTTAAAATATTTATATTTGAAAACAAACTACATTATCTTTAAAAATTTCAACATAATTTAAAGGTATTTTTAAAAAGAATCATCACTATGAAAATATTTTATTTTTTATTAAACATTTAAATTAAACTAAAAATAAAAATATTCCAAAGATCAACTTCTATTTGAATTTATGAATTTTTTTGTTTTCAATCATACAAAATATTATCAAAATAAATGAATTACATGTATGAACCAATGGAAAGTAAAATGATATTTATCAAGTAAATAAAATTTATAATAAAATTATATTTTTCTATTTTTTAAATATATATATATATATATATTCTTAAAAATATTTAAATGAATTTAATTATAAATTCTTACACATGATGATTTAAATTTAAGATTTTTCTATTTTTTTTTTTTTTTGGAAAAAATTTGAGGGCCTAAGCCCAATTGTATTCCAAAATGAGTTTACAGAAGGACTAACATAATATCTTACAGGACTGAAAAATCTACGAAAAAACTAAGCTAAAAACAGACCATGGAACATGAACAGGACACAAGCAGAAACCGAGAATTCCTGCTAGAATAAAGAAAAAAAATATGAAAATTATATGGACTTAGAGATTCAAAATACATCAAAGATGATCAAAAATAAGTACAACAGCTGTAACATCTTGCAAGGACATAGGAAAATGGAGAATCCTCTCACGGTTATCAAACCGCCAGCCAGACGATCCCCAAATATCAATCCATCATCAGAATCTGTTGACATTCAAGAAGGGGGACCATGGTTGCAGAATGATTATCCAGGTGAGGAAGACAGTATAAGAAGCTTAAGTCGAATAGTTGTACTTGGAAAATCTCATTATCGTCCATAGCAAATAGAAAGAAGAAGAGATGAAGAAAATTCGCATCCAACAGAAATATTTAAGAGAAGTAAGATTTCAGAAGTGAAAAGTTCAGTCGAGCCATCCAGAAATAAACCGCCCAGCAAGGAGAATAATACAAAAACAACAACTTACTCATGATATAAATGGAATAAGATATTTTCAATTACTCGTGATAAAAGCCAAATGAAAGCTTTACTAATTCAACATGAACTCGCTCGGTTCCCTCCTTTATAAAACCGGCATAAGTCTATTCGGATACGCAAAGCTAAACCTAAAGCAACAATGGCGCTACCTACCGCTCTCCTCATCTCCGTCCTCTCCATCATTCTCCTCCCCTCCCCTTCCGCCGCAAACGAGGGTAACATCCTCGCCACCGGCGACGTGCTCCCTACAGACGGCCAGCTCTCGTACAAAGACACCGCCTTTGTGATCCAGGACGACTGCAATCTCGTCCTCTACAACAAAGCCAAGGGTTTCCAGTCCAACACCCACGGCTTGGGCACCAACTGCACCCTCACTCTCTCCGACCACGGCCAGCTCATCATCAGAAGCGGCGAAGGCTTACAAGTTTGGTCTTCTCTTGGCGGAAGCACTAAGGGGAAATACGTCGCCGTTCTAGGCCCCGACGGCCATGTCCACGTCTTCGGACCCTCGATCTGGTCTACCCCTGCGATCTTCTCTTCATCCGCCACCATTGATGCCGAGCTGAATAGCGTACCGCTGGTACGCAACGTGCTGTTCTCGTTGCAGGTTCTTAACGAAAACTCGAAGATGACGAGCAGAAACTACAGTTTGGAGTTAACCGACACCTGTAATCTGTAGTTCAGAAAGGCGTCGGTGGGATTGGTGTGGGAGAGCGACACGAAGGGTATGGGACAGCATTGCTTCGTCAGGCTTGACGACTACGGCCGGCTTTCCGTTGTCAATGACCGTTACAAGGTTTTGTGGGCGAGCACCCCGCGGAGGGCCAAAGGAGACTATGTTCTTATAGTTCAAATTCACGGGCAGGCCGTCGTGTATGGGCCTGTGGTGTGGTCTACTGGCAATTGATGTTTTCTACTTCTGTTTGGATCGACTTATGTTTTTGGCTTCGTCTGCTTTTTAAGAAAACGCGGTGAATAAAAGCCGGACCACAGCTGATTTGCAATTGACTTGTTAAGCTTTTTATCCTGTATTTCCGTCCGTTCCCATTTAAGGGGTCGTTTGGCTGTCAAGAAATTAAATGCACTGTATTTAGGGGTTGTTTGATTCTCTATATTTAAAATACAGTGTAAAAGAAATATAAGAGTTATTTGATTCCATGTAAATGAGGTGTAATATAATTTAAATATATGCTATTTTACTTTTCTCATATTTGGTATGCGGTAAATTAATTACCGTGTAAACTTTTACGGTATTTGAAATTCCTTCTTACGCTATTCTCCGTGAAAATGAAATCAATCGAAATTAATTAGAAGTCACGGATAAAACTGCGTGCCTCTTAGATCCGCCATAATCTTCTTCACATACCCTACGAGAACTAAGCCAAAAACCGTCGAGAGGTGGATTGCCTCGACATTGCGACGCCGAGCGCCCTGACCGCACGCGAACACTCAAGGGGATCTCGGACCTGAAGGGAAAAGTTTTGAGGTAATCAATCCCAAATATAATTTTTGTTCTTCTACCTTTGTTGATCTTCCACGTAATTCGTCTACATCCTTGTCTTCTCTTTTGCAGAAGAGATCTGATTTGTCCAACTTGCAGCTTTTGCGCTTATTCGTCGGCAAATTTTGTATGTGATTTTTTTTTTCTGCATCACTTTTCCAATCAGGTTTAGCACTATTTCTGGCTTTTACTCTTCCGATCATGCTGCTTTGAGGTTCCATGAAGTTGGACTCCCTGAATCTATTGGAAGTCTTAACGATTTATGTTTTGTGATGATCCTTGATTTAGGTTGCTCCTTGTTTTTTTTTTTTTTTTTATCTTTTGATATTCCCGATTTGTGGTGTTGGAGTAAGCCCTCCTTTTTGGTGTTCTTGTCTAGTACTCTACTATACTGAAATTTAAGCGAACAATTCAAAAAATCGATATGCAGCAAAAATAGTTTGTAAGAACAGATGTTACTATTGCCCACTAAATCGAAACGTTAGATGGGAAATAGAGTGTAGGACAGAAACAAAGTCTGCCTCTATAGGAGTGTCTAGACTAAACACCGCACAATAACAAATACTTCGATGCACTTCAATCTAAAATTATAACTTGAATTAGCTAATCAATTTTCAGTTAGTCCGCATAATTTATGGCTTAAAACTTGCCATGAAGCCACTTTCATAGCTAGAGAGAGAGAGAAAAATCAGAATTAATTATAAATCTTAAAAATAATTGCATCTCATCTAGAAAATATGAAAAAATATTCAAGGCATTTGAGATTGCTACAGAAGATAAATGAATTTTTTTGGCTATGAGAGTGTAAACAATGTTTAAGAAAAATTGCACTCTTGATAAGAACACATGGAAAATTATTTAAGCCGTTTAAGTTTTCTAAAAAAATAAAATGCTCTTTTGGTTATCAAGGTGTGAACAGTGATTTATTTATTTATTCAATAATTTTTGGTTCTACCTTACTTTATGTTCAATGCTATGTCCGTAGATACAAAAAAGATGATTCTCTTTTTATGTTTTTTTATTATGATTCCATTGTTCCTCAACTAATTTGATGGCTTTGTTATTCTCCTAATTAGTTTTCCTTATTTTCTAAGTATCAGCTTAGCGAACATTGTTGTAAAAATCAATGACCGACAAATCTGAAAAGGGTGAAGAATGGTCTTCTGATTATGATGACTTTTCATATGATCTTGAGATCAATGGAAATCAACTTTCTTCAACTATTCATGTGTGTATTGCTGGCTCAATCATTATTATATATATTTTATTGGATACACTAAGGAGAGATCAACAAAGAATAAATGTTGAGCGAAATATACCTTTCTAGATTATATCTTAGATCTAATTTAGATTGTGTGAATATGGTTCCAATGAAAAAAATACTTTTTTTCAAACTGTCTGTTTGTGAAAAGGTGCGTTCTTTCTCTTTGATGGAAAGGTGCGTTCTTCCTGGAAAAATTATTTGTTTTTTTATAGTTTTGATAGAAATGATTCTTGGTATGAAATATCCGTTTCTTTTACCAAGGTGATATATGTTAATAAATGAGTAAATTATTTGTTTCTATTTATGTCTTTTTTTACCTGCTTCGGATATTTGTTTGTGATTATGGCCATTCTCTTAAGCAAATATTTGCTTCAGGTTTTCTTTCTGTTACATCCACTTTTGCAGGTGAACTTCCTCCTTTCGAGTCATGAAATTTAATATTAACTTTCATGCGTTGATATAACAACTTGCTCTCGATGTACTTTCACTCTAGCACAGTTGCATTTCACACCCTTCATTACAGTTTCTTGTTCTTCTTGTATGCATTTAACATGTTCTCAGATTTTTGGCTTTATTTTTAAATTACGCCTGTAAATTGCTACTATACCTGATCGTATGATCATATATCACAAGTGTACCAAAAAATAGATATCCTCATCTCTAGAATATGGGTTATCTCCAATTTGAATAAGTGTTTTCACTAATTCCTATATTTATGTATTTTACTGGAATGAATATTTCTATCCATGTTCGAAATTAGGAAATATCTAACCATTTAATTCAGATCACTAAGAGCAAGTAAAGTTAAGAAAATAAGTTGTATAAGAAACACCAAGGATTTTTAAAGAAGTTTACCCAATTTAAGACTGTTTTCTATTGCAGCCTCTGCAGATTTATTATAATGATGATAATGAAGGGTTACAAAGGAGAAGAACGAACTTTTTAAAAAATATTTACCAGTTGTTTCTAAGGGTTTTTGATATAGGAAAATTTCTTGAGCAAAATGTAATATATTAATCTGGTTATCATGAACTTACAAAAGTTAGAAGTGTCTTTTTATTTTTATGTAGCTTTTTTTATTGAATTCATATTGGTTTTTGAGTCTTTTCTCTTGTAAGAATTTTTTCTCGAAAGTAACATATCGAACAAGTATTAGAAGAGTATACTTTTTTATTGGTCATATCATTAATTAATTTGTATTTAAAAATAATAATTTAATTTAATCCCCTTTCACTTTTATATCATTATATTTTTATTTTGTGAGAAAAATAATAAGACTTTGAAATCACTTTAAAAATCTATCAATCTGATTCAATTAATTCATTAATATTAACTCAAATGATATAATTTTTATTTAAATGATAAAATAAATGTGATTTGTTTATTTTAGTGTTTAAGTTATAAAGTTAATCAACATATCAAAAATAATACTTTTATTTAATTTTTAATATATAGATACACACACACATATATATATATATATATATATATATATATAGAGAGAGAGAGAGAGAGAGAGAGAGAGAGAGAGAGAGAGCTTCCTATAAAAAGAAATAAAAAAAATATTTTAAATTATATAATAGTATTCAGATATCATTTAAATAATTTATTTATCAGTTCAGGTTACATAGAGATCCTCCACAGTATTCAATTTTTCACTTTTAAAATAAATTTATTATAATCTTTTTTAACTAATTAGTAAATTTTTATTTATAATATGATTATATTTTAATATATATTTATTTTATTAATTTAATATTTCAATTAATGAAAAAAATTTCACTAATTATTTTAATTTATTAATATAATATAAAATAAAGCGAAGGTTTGACATGGTGGCGCTACAACCGGGCGGCCGCGATGGCGTGGGAGGGTGGCCGTGAGAGCGACCGTGGCCGGTCGCCGCATCACTTTTACATTGGCCACTGTATTTGGAATTCAGTCGGAGAATTTCAAATACACTATGCATTAATGTATTTGAAATGTATTACATTCTGAAATTTTACTTTCTTTGCAACCAAACGAAATATTAGCGTCATTTAAAATCTGATCAAAATATATGCAACCAAATAGCACCTCCACATGTATTTTATATTTTTCTTTATTGAGTCGAAGTAAAATAAATACAATATAAATTTTTATGGTATTTTCCTAAATAGCCTATTCTGTGCGTAACTAAAATTCTCTTAAATTGAATGAAATTAGAAATCACACATTCTCTCCAACGTGAAAGCCTCTCATCCTTCTTGCACGCAAAGTTCTTCATCTTCCGTTCATGTGTCTCTCCTATGCTAAGTACACATAACGATGCGCCATTTCAAGCAAAAGCATCTTCTCCATTCTGCGCGTGAAATCTTCCTCTCCCGTGCAGATCGTCCCGTGTGGGCATAGCTCTTCATCTCGCTCTCGAAGCTCTCCTGCGCCAATTGCTACTAGATTGACGAGTTGATTGAGGAACATCTCTTCATTTCTTCTTTCTCCTTTCTGTCATTTCGTTAAAAATGACTCATTACTCATTTCCCGCTGCTTAGAAAAAGAGGTAACATTTTAGTTTTAATGATTCATTAAATTCTCACTATGCTTCTATTTATAGTCGCCAATTTTTTCAATGCTTTTAGGGTACTTTTCTCTTTGCTCAAGTCAATATTGGAATTAATTGATTCGCAATTTGTTGCTTAAATGGATTTTATATTTCGTTGTACCAGTTTTTTTAGATTCTTGCTAATATCTGATATTTTTTTGCTATTTATGGTTTAGTTTACACTTCCCTTGTTGAGATTGTAATCGATAATTAGTATTATTCTAAAACTTTGGTGATTAAGCTTGATTAGGGCCCTAACACCACTTATGGAATTCCAAATTAGTTTATAATTGATTTTCATTTGCAGGAGCGATTAGGATTGGTGTAGAATAATTCCATAATTATGGTGATTAGTTTTGTCTTAATTTTCATTTATTGTGGATTTAGGAACTTAGTTTGATTTATTGTTTGTAGAAACAATGCAAGTACAAAGCAAATTTATGAGATATTTGGTAAATTGAATTCTAAGCTTAACAAATTTATATCAATTAACAACTGTAAGTTAAAGATGTATCTTTATATTGTTAACTTATTGCTCTTTGATCCCAAAATGCTATTTATCATGCAACATTAATTACTTTTTTTTAATTATGATATAATTTAATAAATTTAGTTCTATTTAAATATGCCTTGTAAAGTGACTATTTTATTTCAAAATAAATGTGTAGTAAACTATTTTTAAGCAAATAGCAATTTTTTGTGTGTATAATTTATTTAATTTTTAATATATATTTGATTTTTTTTTAATTTAATAATAATTATTTCTATAAAAAAATATTTCTGCAATTATTTTATAAATAAGCAAATAGTTTTAAGTATTCAGAGTACACTGCTTTATGGTTGTTTGGCTCATTATTAATAAAATTTTAGTTTTAAATAAGATTCTTAATTGCATTGCAAGACAATCTTGATAATGTTGCAATCAATCAAGTTTTATTTGTCTGATTACGTATTACTTTTCATGAAAGTTGTCTGGCTAATTTTTATGATAGTATTATTTAGTTATTTACTATTATTTAATATACAATATGTAGATTGTTAGGGAAGACATCAAGTTTGTAGAAAAGTTTTATGATTATTAATTTAAAAGTGAATTGAATCTTTTTAGGCATAAAAAAATTATTATTTTTATAAATATCAAATTTTTGATATTAGAAATATAAATACATAAAAATTTTGTGCTATGTATATAAATTTTTCTTTAAATTAATATGATTATATTTAATTCTCCGAACTTGGTCTCTCACATGCTCCACACAGCAACACTCAATAAAACAGTGCAAGAGAAGTAACTTATTGCATACCAAATTTAAAGTAAAACAAGTAAGAAAACTTCAGCCGAGAATTAATCTTGGTAACTTAGCTCCCACCGCTTGATTCTCTCTGGTTGGATTACTAATTACGTACCTTTCAACGTGAATTGAAGACTGCAAATATGCTTGCAAAGGTATTAATT
The DNA here is from genome assembly GCA_021442155.1 of Cymbidium sinense. Classification (NCBI taxonomy): domain Eukaryota; kingdom Viridiplantae; phylum Streptophyta; class Magnoliopsida; order Asparagales; family Orchidaceae; genus Cymbidium; species Cymbidium sinense. Next base: position 146,611,166 of record CM038222.1, read on the forward strand.
CTGACTTCATTGATTATGAATACTATTTTTGGATTCTTAAAATTTCCATCTGTTTAAGATCTTGAATACATTTTCATAGGGCTGCAAATGAATTAAATATTTGACAAGTTACTCTGTCGTTGGACTCAGTTAAAGCTCATCATGATTATATGATTAACTAATAGAATGTGCTTGAATGCTTCCGTAAGTACTCAGTATCTAAATGAATAAATTTGAATAACTTTGTTACGTGCTAGAAAATCAATAGCGATAGAATAAAAATTTGTGCCTTAGCTTTGTTGCGGAATCCAGCACACGTACAGATGTTTGAGGAATTAATAAGAAAACTCCATAATTTTTATGTGAAAAAATCTCGAAAAGAGAGAAAAAATCACGGGACCTAGCACAGCAAAATCTTCCACTATGTATCTATTTCAGAGTACAAAATTTTCCCGATAATGGGATTACATAATTGTATATGAGAATGGCGGCTTCAGAATCGAACACAATGGCTATGGTAGTTAGAAATTATATTAGTGGTGGTAGATGATGGTGAACAACGGGGGTCAGCAACCGACGATGACCGTCGTCGGTGGTGGTGACCGGCGGAGATGGCCGGCGATGGTTGGCGGTACGACCGGCAGCAGTAGTAAGCGATGTCGACGGTCGGCAACAATTCCGACGATAGTGACGGCGGTGATAGTGGTGGCAGTGACAACGTGGTCGGCGAGATAACCAACGAGCGAGATTGATGGCGTAGCATCTGACGGCGGTTATGCGGCGGCAGCAATGTAGTCGGCAGTGGCGGCGCGTATAGTCGGCCGGATGGTGCGGATGGTATGGAGCGGAGATGGCGCGATAATTGGCGGCCAGTGATCCGGCGGTGGTTGCGGCCTGGTCCGCGTCAGTGGTAACGATTATGCTTGGAGGATTTTTTCGCTTTAGAGCTCTCTCCCTGGCCTCCCCCATGTGAAGAATGAGGCTATTTATGATTAGAGGGTGACATTTCGCAAATACATGCAAAATCCGAACCACTCCTCCATCGGAAAGCTCAAAATGATTCCCTTGATGATCTGATGTATTTTGTGTATTTGAATGCTCAAATGAAGTCAGAATTAGGAGATCTTAGGCTTGTTAGATCTGGCTCGTCTAGACGCTCGATTTGACTATAAATACTCCATGTTTAAGACTTATTTAGAGACTTAACTGATATCCCAAAGTTTTCAATGATATTTTAAGTGCTTGATCTCGACTAGTTTCAACTGAGGATCAACTTGCTTTAGACATCAATTAGTAGGATTTAAATGTCATATCAGTTACCCCCCTATTTTTGGTTGACATTATCTCAATCATCCAAATATATATATATATATATATATATATATATATATATATATATATATATATATATATATATATATAATATATATATATATATATATATATATATATATATATATATATATGGAAAATATCAAATTCTGATGAAATTTGCATTAACATATATTTTGAAAGAATAAATCTTAAAGGGAGCACAAAATTATGATCACGGAGCGAGTGAGCTGCGGATGTGTCTGGTGCTTGAGGAGTAAGGTTTGGGCGTAGGGTGGGTGTAGCAAGCGGAATTTGCTACTGACTGCGGGTCGTGGAGTGGTCGGCGATGGGCTTATCTGGTCGATGGTGTGTGGCGATGAAGCGGCGGTGGATGGCGGGCGTGGCGAGGCGAACACCACGGCAAGCCGGCTGAGCGTCGGCGGGTGGCGCATCGCGTGCAGGCAACGCTTATTTTGCCCATTGTCGTTTGATTTTGAGCGATTTGGAAAGTTTTTCTTTAATTTTTTTACCTTTTTGCCCTTATGAAACCACATAGGGCGGAGATGGCACCTCATATGCTCGGTGTTCCTCTTCTTCTGGAGAAGGTCGTTCGGGCGTCAGTCAGCGATGACGTTGTGGTTTGTTTTCCTCGAAGAGGCATCAAGCCTCGTCGGACCGACCGGGTTTGGGCGATCAAGGTCCGCATACATCGGTGGCTCGATTTTCCCTCGAAGAGGCATCAACCGGGTTTGAGGCGTAGGCCCAGGTACATATCGTCGTGGCTCCGTTTTCCCTCGGAGCCCGGCTCGTCGGACCCACCGGGTTTGGAGACGATCAGCAACGGCGGTCAGCGATGATGATCGATGATGACGGTTAATAATAACAACGGTCGATGGTGGTGACCGACAGAGATGGTGGACAATGGTCGTCAGTAGTCAGCAGCGGTACCGGCATGATAACCGGCGATAATACCACGTGGCATACGGCCGAGGATGGTGGTAGCGACGGTGGTCGGCAACAGCGGTAGCCGGTAGAGTGCAGCGGATGACCAGCGGAGATGGGCGATGATAAACGGTAATGAAACGATAATAGCCGATGCGGTAGCAACAACGCCGATGGTGGTAGTTATGTAGTCGATGGTGGCGAGCGATGGTAGTCGGCAGTGCGACCGCATCAGTAGGCGGTGATGAAACGCAGTAGTGGCGCGTGATAAATAAGTGATTCGACGATGGTTATGATGATAAATGATAATGGCGGGACGGTCGTAGTTCTACTTCTTCTTGTAGGAAATTTGATTTTTTTTGAAACTTCAATGGATGGTTCAACAATTGATAACTGCCAAGATGGCGGGGAAGCGTTAATTAGGAACTGTCATTCGAGCAACTCAGAAAGTCTGATAGATAATTTCAAAGTATCATTCTCCATAATGTTACTTGATATCGTTAACTTGCATGTGAGGGGTAGAATCGAATCTGTTGAGGATTTTTGACCCATTTGAGGTTGTTTGTCAAAATATTACTTGATGACATTAACCTGCACAGAAGAGATCGAATTGAATCTACTAAGGATTTTTGACCCATTTGAATTTGTTTGTTAGAGTGTTACCCGATGAAGTTAACCTATATGGAAGAGGTCGAAATGAATCTGCTGAGGATTTTTGACCTATCCGAGGTTATTTGTCAGAGTATTACTCGAAGACGTTAACTTGTATGGAAGAGATTGAATTGGATCCGCTGAGGATTTTTGACCTATCTGAGGTTGTTTGTCAGAGTGTTACCCGATGACGTTAACTTGCATAGAAGATGTCAAATTGAATCCGCTGATGATTTTTGACCTATCCGAGGTTGTTTGTCAGGGTGTTACCCGATGACGTTAACCTGTATGGAAGAGGTCGAATTGAATCCGCTAATGACTTTTGACCTATCCGAGGTTGTTTGTCAGAGTTTTACCCGATGACGTTAACCTGTATGGAAGAAGTCGAATTGAATCCGCTGAGGATTTTTGACTTATCTGAGGTTGTTTGTCAAAGTGTTACTCGATGACGTTAACCTGTATGGAAGAGGTTGAATTGAATCCGCTGAGGATTTTTG
>CM038222.1:146617048-146896814 GCA_021442155.1 Cymbidium sinense
ATTTTATATTATTATTTTTTATTGCATAAATATAATATTTTTATATTTTATATTTTAATCATATATATTTCACGTGATTAAAGATGAATTATTATTTATTTTACTTTTTTTATTCTTTCTTTCTTTTTAATTTATAAATCTTCATAATTTTTTAATAACTTTATATATTTTCTTAATTTATAATATCAAAGTTATTAAAAATTAAGAAGATTTATAAATTAAAAAAAAGTCTAAAATAATAATAATAAAAAAAATATAAATATATAAAAAAATAAATAATAATTCATCTTCAGTCACGTGAAATATATATATGTATTAAAAATTATTATATATATATATTAAAATATATATATATATACTTAATTAATTATTTATTAAAAATTATTTATTTATTTATTTTTTTAATTATTAATACATATAAAAAACAGGCAAATAAAAAAAATTTTACTTTTTTATTTTTTTATTTATTAAAAATTTATTTAATTATTTAATTATTTAATTATTTAATTATTAATGCATATATGTATACCTAATTAATTAATTAATTAATTATTTATTTATTTATTTATATATTCTCTCTTCTCCGTGCAACACACACACTCTCTCTCTCTCTCTGATGGCTGTCATTAAAATTCTGACATTTTTTATTTTCATAAAAAAAAATTTTGATGCTAAAATTATTATTTAAGATTAAAAATATGTCTATTTTAAAAATTTCCCCATTTTCTTATAAATAGAAGCAAAAGCTCAAAAGCTAGATAAACAAAATCTGGGCTTCAACTACTTCCCCTTAGCGATAACCAGCCTCAATATGGCCATATTCAACTCTTCTCGCCAAGCTCTCTTCTCCCATTTTACGCCTGCTGCTGCTGTTGCCGTTCTATGGGCCCTTCTTGTGGCTGGAAGCTCCGCTCAGACGAACTATATGCTGTCCGGCGATATCCTGCAAGCCGGTCAGAACTTATCGACGGTAGATTACAGCCTCGTCATGCAGCCAGACTGCAACCTCGTTCTCTACCGCAACGCCATAGAAGCAGTCTGGTCGACCCATACCTACAAGAAAGGCGGATGCGAGCTCAGGTTGAAGACTGATGGCAACCTCGTCATCTACGACGAGGAAGAGAAGCTCGTTTGGGAGACTTAAGGCTCCGTTTGTTTAAGCTTATTTGGTGCTTATTGCTTTTGAAAATGGGTATATTTTTTTTTATAAGTGTTTGAATACTGATTTTAGCAAACGCCGTTTAATTAAAAACGGAGTTTACGGTCGGTTTTAAAACGCGAACGCCTACCTCCGTTTCTCGACAGACCGTCATTTTGAAACCTATTGTCATGATTGCCCCCATTCTCCCACTCCTCTCCCACGATCCTTATGACGCAACTCCTCTCGGCTTCTCTTCTCCGCTACCACTGTTTCTCCCTCTTCTCTCTCACTTCTTCCTTCCGCCTCTGTCCACCGAGCTCCCAGCTCCGACTTTCCTCCAGCATAAGCCGCTGTCATCTTCTGCGCTGATGACGTCCGTGGCCGCCGGAGCTACTTCCAGGCTCTTCTACCTCAACTCCACTGCCGTTGCCTCCCTCGAAAACAGCTCTGGTGGGCCCAATAGGTCACCCGCCCCCTGCTCTTCCTCCCCTTCCGACAATTCTCAGACGGAGAACAGAGATGAAGGTATTACCAATCTATTTCTGCCATATGGAGAAATTGATCTTGGCCTCCGCCCCATTAATTTCTTTAGGCGAATTTTCTCTGGTGTTTAGGTTTGATGCTGATTCTGTGAGTGAGTAGTGCTTCTTTGTTCACGTGGGATGATTCGTTGGATTTCTATTCTAGCTAGTTCTTCCGAAAGCTGAAAATTTGTTCAGTTTGAGGGTGCTATATTGCATTTATTTGTTTCTTGTGATAGCTGCACATTTTTAATGCATTTGTCAAAATTTATGAATTTTTTTCATTGATCAAGCGGGATTTTTTTTTTAAGGATTGATTGTTTCTGTTCATTTCTTTGCATTATGTTAATTTTGTTACTTAATAAAATGGTTAAGCAAAAAAAAAAAATTCAATCTCGTTGTATTTAAAGTTACTGAAAATTTGGTAATTTTTTTTGGAAGAGAGTGGGGTTCAAATAATAATTTATAAACATTTGAAGAAAAAAAATTAATTTGAGAATGAATAAAATTTTTTTTTGTCAGTAAACAATTACGATGCATATATTTTGAATAGTATAAATTCTTAAATTGTAATTGTAACTTTATAAATAGTTTTATAATGAGATGAAGGCTTTTTGGCGTTCCTATTACAATACGTCTCCTGTAAAATTTAGAATTTAAAAGCTAATTTTATCCAAACAATCTCAACTTTTCAGCCGAAAAAAAAAAATTCATATGAACCACAGCTTTTACATAAATGCTCTTAAATGAGTTTTTTAAGAATCTCATAAGCTTAGCCAAACGGAGCCTAAGACTAACGGAACAGTTGGCCACTACGTTCTTCTTCTCCAGCGCGATCGTAATGTCGGCCTCTACAGCGATACGCAATGGAATTCTGGGACGGCTTCTCTCACGAAGTAGAGGACTGAGTCCTATCGGGGATTATAACCGATGTGCAAGGAAGGAATGAATGAATGAATAATAACTTTGTTTTCTGCTGGTTTAATCTTCGATGTATGGGTTGAGTTCTTGCGGGAATATTTCTGAATATCGTTATGAAGGCTCTACTATTTAAATAACTGTTGAGTGATTTGGTTTTATATCAATATTTTTCATTTTGATTTCGCTTTACTTTGGTATTTTTGAATGTTTAATTTCAATCCTTCTTTTAAAATTTTCAATTTTTCCAAGTGTTGGTTACGTTTTATCATTAAGAAATTATTATATGCTGAGTCTAGAGATATATTTTATGTGACCTTCATTAATATATCATTATTATATATATAAATATTATATATTATTAGGTATTTAATATTATATTAATATATAATAATTTATAATTAATATAAAATAATTATGTATATTATATTATGTGAGAGCGATTGAAAATAAATTATTGTCGAACTGATTCAAATGAGTATTAATGATTGGGTCAAGTCAGTGCAATCAACGACCGCGGAAGCACTAGTGACAATTTTTAATTTGACAGTGATGAATATTTATTTCAAAATTATTTAATGATTTTGATCGCTAACTTTCTAAATACAATTTGGTCAGCAGATGAGTGCCTAAGGGCCTGTGCGATTAATTTTTTTTTATTTTAATTTATATTATTCTATATATATATATATATATATATATATATATATATATATATATATATATATATTTTAAAGATATTTTTGAATATTTTTATTTTCTACTTGAAAATTTACATTATTTTTAAAAATATCTAAAATATTTTTGGAATATTTTTAAAAAATACTTATTACTATCAAATATATTTTATTTTATATCAAAATATAAATAAAATAAATTTAAATTTAAATTTTATTTATAAAAAATAACAGTCATCTTAAATAGCCCCTAAATTTCTCATATCAAAGACCATTTTATTTAGCATTAATTGATGGGAATTCATGATTTTTAATCGCATTAATTATGCCTAGGCTACAATGACTAAAATAAATTTTAGTTGCTTGATGCTTCTAAATGTTAAGGTGCAGCCGCGGAAAGTAGGTATACTTAAAAGAGGTAAATAATTTTTTGAATTTTATAATTTCTCTAATATGATATGATATGAGTAAATTAGTCATTTATCTTTTAAATTTTATTTTTTATCTTTACACACAAATTTATCTCTCATGAGAAGAGTGGCTAGTTGCCAAATAAGTTAATTTGATGAGTGATATATCATTGAAAAATCTCCAGGTTGAAGCACGAATCTTGATGAACATCACTTAGAATCAAAATCTTAATCTTTCAAACTCTCTTTTAATCATCATAGAGTTGATATAAAATAACTTGATTATATCGAAAACAATCTGGTTCTGAGTCCACACTAGCTCAAATCAAGCGCTTAAAATATAATTGAAAGCTTTGAGATATCAGTCAGATCCCTAAATAGCTTCTAAATATGAAATATTTATAGTTAAATCGAGCATCTTGACGAGCCAAATCTAACAAGCCTAAGATCTCTTAATTCTGACTTTATTCGACCATTCAAATACTTAAAATACATCAGATGATCAAATGGATCATTCTGAGCCATCCGACGGAGTGGTTTGGATTTTGCCTGGATTTATAGGAATGTCATTCCTATAATCTATAAATAGCCCCTTATTTTTCACATGAGGGGACCTAAGCTGAAAAGGAGGGAGAGCTCTGATACTTGAAGAATCTCAAACCATATTTAGGCCACCGCCCGACCGTCGTTGGACCACCGACGGCCACCACCACTGGCTACGACCCCCCGACACTCACCGGATCACCACTAGTCACCGCCGCATTCGCCTACCACCGACCATCATTGGACCACCGCGGCCACCGCGCCAGCAGCGATCCGGATCACTCGGTAACCTCCATCGATCGGCGTGTTACCCTTCATTCATTGGATCACCTGCGACATCGACACCGACTGCGGCACTAACAGATCTCGCCCTCCTTCACCATCTGCTACATCTATCAACCACCCATTGCTCGATCGTTGTCGTTGGATCATCACTCGAAGCCTTCTTTCTTGATCGGTAAAGCTTCTCACAAAATCTACTCATGTAAGCTATCCTTTTCCAACTTTGGAGACAAGATAATAATTTTAATAAATATAGATATAGTGAAATTATTTCTAAGTGAGCTAGGCCTCGTGGTTTTCTTTTCTTGGGTTTTCCAAGTAAAAATTTGATGTCTTTCAAACTCTTTTGTTGTGTGTACGGAACTCTCGTGCAATGCTAAGACATCAAATTCTCTTACTCTACCTACCTGAATCTTCTTGTAGCTTGGCCATCATGAGAAACGAGAATCCCACAATCGTGATCTCAATAAACACCTGCATTAAGGCCAACAAGCGCAATACTCTCAATAACGGAGCCCCTTGCTCCAACTCACATCATTCCCAAAACCAATCCATAAACCAAGGATGTCAATCTTATGTCTCATTTTTCTCTGATAGGCATTACCTTATCGGGGAAGGTGCAACAAGAACCTCTCTAGAAGATCGTGTTCATCGAATGGAAGAGTCTCAAAATAAAATAATTTAACTTTTACAAAAAAATATGAGAGGTACTACTGTAACAAATGCATCTCCCCCAAGATCGATCATTAGTCAGGGGAGGTCAAAATATTTGCATAGAGCCTTCTCGCCATCAGACAAAAGATCATATGCTATTAGGCGTGATCTTCGACCTTCTTGACCGTTAGTTACCCATCCACCACTTGTAGTTCAACCGACTGCTAACCTACCAATTATTGTCGATGGCTTGGCATGCTCTTTTCTTGTTGAATCCACTCATCATATTTTATGTGTGAAATCACAACATTTAACACGAGATGAATTTTACCTTAAAGATAGAAATCATATCCCTCTCATCGTGGCTATCATGAGTCTTCACCTTTAGCTGAAACAATCCTTCAACATCCTATTCTAGTAGGTTTCAAGAGCCAGCTACTATGATGGGGCAATCTATATGAACACATCGACCATTACAAAACTATCATGCATCCATCGGCCCACGACACACTTCTTTGTCGAGTCATCACCCTTAAAGTCGGGGCACTTGGTTCTACCAAGGGGATATCCATACCTTGATGAACTTCAAGATTTTTTATAAAATAGTTCATTGTGGAAGCTCATTAGATATTTCTTCATCTCTTAGAATTCATCAAAATAAAGGTGAATCACTTAAAGAGTACTTATTCTCCATAGCTGAGATAAAGACCATATTACAGAGGAGTTTTCCTTGGAGGCTCCATCTACTTTTTACTCATCACTAATATGTGATATGGTTTTCTCATATGCTCACTTGGTTCATCGTGTGGAAGCACAAATTTTTACTAACGAGGCTATCAATGCACATCAAAAGTAGTTATGATATGTAAACAATCATGGGGGAGGACTCTTATTATAACCTCAAAATTATTCATATAAATATATGTGGAATATGATATAGAATCTCCTTGTCCACATACTTGATTACAAGTCCTAAGATAAGCAAGTCATTGAGGCAATTTCAATTACAACATTCAAATGTTAATGATTATAAAGCTTCCTCTATCATATAATTTTACATTAGATTTATGATGTGTAAGACAATATGAAGAGGATTTTGACAAATATATAAGATATCATAAGAAACTCTTAGGTGGTATCAAAATTCTACATACACTCTTCAACTAGTCTTCTACTTCTTGGGCAAGACTACAACTATGATTCTGAAATGATAATAATAGGTTAAATATAGATTAAATTGTCACATTTGAATTTATATACACATGGTAATCACCTCATTCCAATCAAGATATAGTTGATCCCAAGGGGATTCGATTTGACCCATTACATGCAGGTTAATGTCATCAAGTAACACTTTTGATGGATGGTCAAAAGGATTTGATTTGACCCATCATGAGTTAATGTCATCAAGTAACACATTGACAAATAACTTTGGATGGGTCAAAAATCTTTGGCGAATTTCTTTCAACCTGTTCTATATAGGTTAACTTCAACGAGTAACATTGTGACAAATAACTTAGGATATGTCAAAAATTCTTGATGGATTCCTCTCAAAATGTAATATACTAAGTTAGCTCATTTCTATTTTGAAAATAAAAGATAAAAATTATATTAAATTTGTAAGTTCTCATGAGATTGCATATTTTAAAGGTTTGCTTGAAAAATTCTTTTTATAAGTATATATGGCACAATATTAGAATTTATGAAATAGTATTTGCTTATATAATTGAAAGAACAAGATGTTAATGCCTTGCCCCTCCATAAGTTTGTAGCTTTTTAAACTAAAAGAATTATCTTGCCTTTGCCCCTTTTTTAAAATGTTTTTATAATTTTAAAAAAAGTTAACAAAATAAAATTTAAACAAGATCATAACTTAGACCTAACCAATTTTGAACTAATTTAAAATCAACTTGTTTTCTAAAATTGGGGCCATCAGTTTCCAACGATTTTTGCTAATTCAATATGAATCCAATTTTTAAGGTTGTTTGATTCATGATTGAACCAATATAACCATGATTTCATCACTGAAGTTTTTCGATTCTATTAGTTATGATATTATCTTGTAATTTTTATGTTTGACTTCAGTCATTTTTTATTTTTTAAAATTTTTATAATTTAAGAAATTATTTATTTAAATTTTAATTGTGTGCTCCGAAAATTCACGCCCAACCTCTCGTAGATTTTATGCTGAACGAAATTTTTGTAAGGCACATGATTGTTTATAATAGATAAATAAAGGACTACCCATAGATTTTGCACTCATTTTGGAGTACTTTAGATATGGTTCCATGTTTCCTATAAACACAAGCACCTATAATGAATTACCTCGCCCCAATTGGTGAGAGGGAACTTTCGATTAAAATTTTTCGTTAGGTCGTTAATTGGTTAACGTATAGTAGCAACAAGTTTAAATTAAATTAAATTAAATTTATAACTTTTTTACGCATATGGTTGGGGAAATAATGACGCTCTCGATCAAGATCTCATGTTTCTGTTATCTCGTGGTAGTCACTTAATTAGAGAAGGTGGTCAACTGAAGGATAATAGATGAGTTCGTCGTTCAAGGAGACCATGTAGACTATAGTTGATATTTATTTAAGAGGATAATTTTAAGTCCACCATAACTGATTGAGGGCTTTCTGCCCTATTAAGTATCCTGTGATTCACAACTCAAACGGATAGAAAATTATTACAACATCAACCGTATGGCAGTAATATAGTACTATTAAGTCAAACCACCCACTCAGGGAGCTTTGATCGTAACCGTTTCATATATAGAGCCTACAGACAAAACCAAGCGGATAGAGGATATGGGTCACGCCCTTATTAGTGTAAAAGGTTTTGAGAGTGGATTTAATATTATACTTAATATGACATTAGCTCATTTGTTAGCTAAATTTTTTTTAAAATTGTCACCATCGACAAATAAATGTGAAATGCACATGGATGGATTTTGATTTTGATTTTTAGTTGATAATTTCATTTAGGCATTTATTATTTTTTTGGGAATTTTTTTTGAATATTTAATGGTTGATAGGAACTTGATTTAACATTGAAGATTCAAAAAATTTTAATAATAATAAATTCCTCTGATTGATATTCTCAATCAACACAACCATCATGGGAATAGACCTTGTCAACTCTAATCTTTACTTATAGAGTATCAGATCTATGATTTGAATTATAAGCATTTGGATTTGAGATGGTTTAGCATTAGTATTTTTTTAAAAAAATTATTGATAATCCCCTCCGATTTTTATCAACAATCACCACAACAATCACTGGGAATTTAATTGATTGAATTGAATCTATATAAGAACTTTTGACCCTGCCAACTTTGTTTAGTTGTTAATAGATGATCAAGTCTATAGATTGTATTCTATTATTCACTTTTAATATCTAAACATGCCATAGATTCTGTCAACTTCATCCGTGCCAATAGAGGATTAAATTTGTAGAATAAAGCTTGTAGTGATAATCATGCATTTGCAATTGATTATCCTTCATATTTTAAAAAGCATTAATATTGTGAAAATTTAATGTCCAACTCTTTCAAATATTTGTATTTTCAAAATATAATTATGGAATTCAGCATATTCTCAAATGCTAAATGAATTCTAAATTTATTTATGTTTAATCCTCCCAATATTCTGAGAAATCTAAATTTAAACACTCAGCACTCTATCGGCCCCCATGCATTGTTTTGTGATTTTAAATGAATTTAGATTTTGAAAAGATGTAAAATATTGATATGCTTGAGCACCTTTGACATGCGAAAAAATTCTTTATTTAACTTAAACCGCATAACATCCTTAGATACATGAATTTAAACATTCAACACTATGTCGGGGGTCAGGGCTCATGCGGGTGTTTTGTGATTTTAAATGAAATTAGATTTTGAAATGATGTAAGATATTGATATGCTTGAGCACTTTCTCAAGTGAAAAAAAAAATTCTTAATTTTAGTTAACTTAACCTGTGTAGCATCCTCAAACAACCTGAATTTAAATATTCAACATTTTGTCAGGGCTTATACAGGTATTTTGAATTTTAGGCAACTTTAAATTCAATTATGATCGTTTATAGATCTTCAAAGTTGATCCTTATAACACTCAACTCAACTTTGAATTCAGCCTTAGCAATCTTTTCAAGTTTTAGGATTTGCACCTTTGATCTTTTAAGTCCGAGTGTATGCAGATATTTCACTTGATGATTTGCACAAACTTTGATGCACTTGCGTAATGCATTGATATTATTCTTGTCATGTTCATATAATGCCTTTGCTAGTTGTTCAATCTACTTTGCACAATTTTCAAGGTATTATAATTAAACTTGAAAATTGACTCGTAAGCTATGCAAGTATGAAAATCACTCAAAATTTTAGATATTTGTGCAAAGATCTTATTGTTAAGTTGCACATAATATTTTATTTTCGAATTTTATCTATGCGCTCATAGATGAATAATCCGAATCCGATGGTGAGATTGAGGGAGCAGAACTAGGTGAGGATAAGACATATTTTTTACATATCGTACCCATCATAATTGTCACACCCCATATGACCCCCTTATCCTAGGGTCAACCTGAAGTGGAACAGAATAGGATGACTCGATTGGACACAGATTTCACCGACACGTTCCAACTGCCCTGAGCAGCAAGTGAAAGGTGTATCTAATCAAATCATCACTAAACTATTTACAATTCATATACTACTTAACTTAATTCATATCACAAATCGGAAGCATGAAATCTTTAAATAAATACTGAGCATAAAGACATTTAATTTATGCATAAAAGCCTTTAAGCTTCCCAAAACTATACAATTCAACAAAACAGACTAGCTTCTACCCAGCTCGTCTTTTCCTGAAATTTTCAACAGTAATATCATAAGCTAAAAGCTTAGTGAGACAAGAGTGCTAAAACAAGCTCAGTACAAGACAGTAGAGGCAAACGTGCATGTATATGTAAATTTGCAAGCTGGTAAAACTGTAGGTAAACTATACTCTCAGAATGTACATTTATCGAACAATATGTGTAAGTCTTTGTAGAAATGTAATAATGTAACTGAATAATATGCTGTAAGTTCATACTGTATCAATCAATGTCGACATGATTTTCATTTCGTCGGTTATATCAAATCATTTTCATTTTCTAGAAATGTCATTTATAATTGCTTAGGTTTTGACTTTCATTCATAAGTCGTCACCGGCCCGTCGACTAAAATAAGGCGTAGGTAAGGCGGGGCTCCATACTCTAACACCCCACACCGGTTAGACGACTAACGACACCAACCTCAAAATGCGAGTCGGGGATACTAAGATCCCTAATCCTCATCTCGTCGAACTTTTGCTTTATCTGCGCAGATCAGTATTATATATCTATCTTTCACGACATTTCCTGTTTATCACATTCGCATTTAACATGTAAAACATTTCTATATGCTCAATGAAATCATATGCTACAAACTAATGTCTTGTAATCATTGTAAATCATAAATCTGCGGTCAAATACTAAACATTTGTATTTACATTCAAGATGACAAGACATTCAATATGTAATCATGTCATTCATACAATTTATACAAGCGATTAGCGGTAAGCATACATAGGCATAGGCGAATTTACATTAGCAATAATGTCTCACCTTGTCTAGGTCGATTAGTGATGTGCCTCGATCCTCCTCGGTACACAACCTATAATAAAATAACTCTTCTAAATCCTTCTACTGAAAATTCATAAGTAACTTAACCTGAAATCTTGCAATCTTACCTGAAACTAATGTCTCCTCATAAGCTTTGGAAACACCGGAGTACGACTCCAAAGTAATCTCCAAAGAAATCTCCTAACGTCACTATTAATTACCTGCTTCAATCAATAAACTAAAATTAGCAAACACTGTCAATCCAAATCTCCCCTCAATAATTCTACCACTCACCTAGCAGCCAAAACGGTTCAGAATCCTTCAAACACGCATTTCAATGCCAAGGAAGGCTGCTAACTGAAAGAAAAAGGGAGAGGGAAAGAAATTAGCAACTTACCAAACTTCCCTAAGTTTCCGTCGACGGAGCAGAATTCCCTAGCGAGCCGATCGGTTCCGGACGAACCGATCGGTTCACGGATTCCAAACCGGCGTTCTGAGACTTTCCCAACCCGTCGTCTTACGGAACATACTGTCGGCGTTTCCAATGATGGCGTAAATGACGACGAACTAGCGAAGCCGGAAGGCGATGAAGAGCGCGTTCGGTGAAGGCTGAACGGATCGTCGCGCGTCGTCACGGGAGATCATCCGGGAGAATCCGGCGAAGGAAGGGGCGGCGCTCAGGTCCGCAGGAGCGCCGATTCGGAGGAAGGAAAGGAGGAAATCCGTCGATCGAAAGGCGGTCTCGATCTCTGGCGTCGAAGAAATGAAATAGCTGCGGCTTAAGGAAAAATAAATTACCTTCGATCCGTAGAACAGCGTCGGCTTAATCCGTGTTGCATCCAGTAAAGTGGATTGCTTCTGATAAATGCTACGGAAATAGTTAATTAACAAAACTTAATTAGGAATTAATTAAATGGGATATTACAATTTCCCCTTAACAAAATTTAGTCTCGAAATTTCTTACGAATCATTCAAACAGAAGGAAACTTACGCCTCATCTCTTGTTCAACCTCCCAAGTAGCTTCTTTGATTGGTGCATTGCTTCCATTTAATTTTAACATAGGAAATTTGTACATTTTAATCTCTTGACATCAAATTCTAAAATCTTTTTGGTTCCAATACATAAGTCAAATCGGTTGTATTTCAAACTTGGTATATGGAATCTTTTCTGCGCATCAGATCCATTTTCTCAACATTGAAATGTGAAAGACATTGTGAATGTCCTTAGTCAATGGGTAAGGCAACTGTAAGCCATTTTGCCGATCCTTTCAATGATTTCAAAAGGTCCATGTATCAGGGCTCAATTTACCTCACGTGACCAAATCTAATTCCTTTCATAGGTTTGACTTTCAAAATACAAATTCTCCAACTTGAAATTCTACTCGGTGCTTTTAAATCGTAATATTTCTCCTGGTCTGGCGACTTTTCCCATCCGATTAATCGATTTTCTCAGAGCTTGATCAACCAACTGGACCTAAGTGTCTTTCTCCCACTTACTCAATGGAGTTTACACTTTCGACCATATAATGCTTCATACAGCCATTTGAATACTAGATTGGTATTTATTATTGTAAGCTTCGATCATAGGAATATGATCTTCCCATACCTCAAAATCTAAAACACATAACCTCAACAGGTCTTCTAGGACTTGAATTGTTCTTTCTGATTGTCCATCGGTCTGAGGATGAAAAGGTACTTAAGTGTAGCGTAACGAATTCCTTGCCATAATCTGGAAGTAAATCTACCATCTCTGTCAGAGACAATCACTTTTGGTACACCATGAAGTCTTACAATTTCCTTAACATATAATCTGGACAATTTATCAAGCAATCAATACGTTTAATGGGTAAGAAATGAGTGACTTGGTCAATCTATCCACAACAACCCGGAATCTATCCGCTTTCTAGATCTAGGAAATCCCATAACAAAATCCATAGCAATTTCTTCCCACTTCCACTCCGTATAGGTAATGATTGTAACAATCCGGGTCTTTGATGCTTTCGGCTTAACAATCGACTTGACGTTTAGAGACATATTTATGTCTTTCTTCATACCTGACCACCAAAATGTTGCTTTTAAATCTTTATACATTTTTGAACTACCTGGATGAATAGTATATCCAGCTTGATGAGCTTCCTGTAAAATTTCATGTCTCAACTCCGCATCACCAGGTATCCATAATTGTGAATTCTTCCGAATAATACCCTCTGCATCTACAATAAAATCTTGCTTCTGACCAATCTGGATTTGTTCAATGAATTTCTGATATCCACGATCTAGTTTCTGTGCAGCTTTGATTCTGTCAAATAAAGTCGATTGCACTGTCATTTGAGATAAATGCCCAGTATCACTGAATTTTCTAACTTCCAGCTGTAGAGCCTCGAATTCTCTGATTAACTCTGACTTTTGAGTAATAATCCAACTGGCATTTCCCATGGACTTGCGGCTTAATGCATCAGCTACCACATTAGCCTTACCTGGACAATACTGAATGTCTAAATCATAATCTTTAATAAACTCAAGCCACCTTCTTTGATTTAGTTCTTTTTGTGTAAAGATATACTTAAGACTCTGATGATCAGTAAAAATTTCGCATTTCACTCCATATAAGTAATGTCTCCAAATTTTAAGAGCAAAAACCACAGCTTCTAACTCTAGATCATGCACGGGATAATTTCTTTCGTGGGGCTTTAATTGTCTCGAAGCATAAGCAATTACCTTACATTGCATTAAGACACCTTTTAAAGATGCATCACTAAATATTTGGAATCCTCAGGTCGATGGAATAGCTAAAAGCGGGGCGGTGGTCAAATGCTTTTCAATTCTTGAAAACTTCGCTCACATTCGTCCATTGGAATTTGATATCCTTTCTCGATAAATTAGTTAGAGGCATTGCAATGAGAAAATCTCTTGACAAACTTCACAGTAATAACTGCTAAAGAGCTGAACTTACGTAACATTCTTTAGTGCGGACCATTCTAAAATTGCTTTTACTTTTGAGGATGTGAAACTCGCCATGCGGCGATAATGTGACTGAAATTGCGACGTGCATCCAAAATTCACATTTTGAAAATTTGGCATATAATTGATTTTGTCTTAACAATTCTAAAATAATCCTCAAATGATTTGCATGCTCTTCATCAGTTTTAGAATAAATCAGAATATCATCAATAAAGATGATAACAAACTGGTCCACCAAGGGCTTAAAAACACGATTCATTAAATCCATAAAGACTGCAGGAGCATTAGTTAAACCAAATGGCATAACAAGAAATTCATAGTGTCCATACCGGTTCCAAAAGTCGCTTTTAAAATATCGATCTTTAACCCTAATGATATCCATCTCAAATCAATTCGGAAAATACGGGTTCTCCAACCGATCAAATAAATCATCAATCCTCGGTAGTGGATACTTGTTCTTGATTATCACTTTATTTAACTCTGTAATCAACACATAATCGCATAGACCCATCCTTTTCTTAACAAATATCCGGTGCACTCCACGGTGAGTTGGTCAATAAATCCTTTGTCTCCAATTCTTGTAATTGGCACTTCAATTCCTGCAATTCTTTAGGAGCCATCCTGTAAGGAGATTTATGTATAGAAGTTGTACCAGGTTGTACATCAATCCCAAACTCTACTTCTCGAGTTGGTGGCAACCCTGGTAATTCCTCAGGAAACACATCAGAAAATTCCGCAACAACTGGAATATTTTTCAGTTCAAACACCTCCTTATTTAACACATCTAATTTGGCTAGAAATACGATTTCACCGCTTCTTAAATATTTACTCAACTTCACTGCACTAATCAAAGAAGAAACGACATTCTTATCACAAGAAAAATAAAATGATTTTCCACCAGGTATGCAAAATTTCACTCTCCTCTCCCAACATTCAATTGTTGCAAAATATTTGATCAACCAATCCATACCTAGTATAACGTCAAAATGTCTGATTGATAAGATAATTAGTTCTGTAGGAAAGTGTTTATCTTGAATGTTAATGTCAACAACACATTTCTTATTTGTATTCAAACTATCACCAGAAGGCATTACCACATTCAATACAGGTGTGAAATAAATAGCATCAATGTAAAGCTAAAAGGAATCAGAAATGAACGAATGCGAAGCGCCGGAATCAAACAGAACTGAACCCAAATGATCTGAAATTTTAAGCATACCTGACACCACTTCATTTGATTCCTTTGCTTCTTGAGGAGTGATAGCAAAAACTCTTGCTTTTACAGGAGGATTGGTTTTTCGTTCTGAAGCTTCTCCTTTTTCTTGAATTGAAGGTCTTCCCAAAAATTGTGTGTTACCTGGCTTCCTGGCTTCCAAAAATTTTCTTTGTTGACCCTGTCCCTGATAATTGTATGGCTTTACATCCTTCTTCTTCTCCATTGGGCTAGTGGCGTCCAATCACCACATCAAACATCTCCCCGACTGCCCATACATTAAAATGTCTTTTCCCACACTTATCACAAATAGGTTTATCCAACTGAATTTGTTTTTGTCTATCATCAAACTTAAATTTCTTGCTAGGCAAATCTGGCCTGTTAGAGAAATCTGGCCTTCTTTCAAAGCTTTTGCGCTTGCTCGCCTGTGAATCCCACTGCTGCTTGGAAAAATTCAACTCATTCTCAATTCTTCTAGCCCTTTCAACTAGCACTGAGAATTCACTGATATCAAAGGGAGCCAATCTCAATTGATCTCTGAGGCCTCGCAGAAATCTATGACATTTCTCTTTCTGTGTACTGACATAATGTGGAGCATATCTAGAAAGAGAAGTGAATTCAGCCTCATACTGCATTATCGTTTTTGAGCCTTGAGTTAAATTGAAAAATTTATCTTGTAAAGCCAGTCTGGCTGATGGAGGAATGAACCAATCTTTGAAGACTTTGACAAACTCATCCCATTTGATCTGAGTAATGGGTATCAGGTCAAATCTTTCCCTATGCTGAGCCTGCCACCACCTTTCTGCCTCCCCTTCTAACACAAAAGTAGCCAGTACTACTCTTCTATTTTCAGGGCAAATCATCCCATCCAAAATTTTTCCAATCTTAAGCAGCCAATCTTCCGCCACTATAGGATCACTGGCTCCCTTGAATGCTGGTGGTTTAAACGTTTGAAATATCCTCAAATGTTGGTCCACTCAACCATACTCGACTGTGCCCGTGGATTTTTCCATAGAGGCTAGCTTATCAACAACCTGGAAATCAAGAACTACCCTTGCAATTCATCGATCTACCTTCACCACTTGCTCAGGTTGTATTTCACTCTGTTAGAATTATCTTCAGTGTTGGTCGCATTTAGTCTGAGAGGATCAATTCTAACCTTTCTGGCATTTCTTCAGGCAAATTAATCTGAAATTAACAAAAAGTATTTATATGATACCGATTTATTCAATATCATACATGCATGAAATTAAATATCATACATGCATGAAATTAATAACATATGGATTCCTACCCCCAACATTAATCATCCTATAGCTCAGATCAATTCAACACTTATCCCTAAATCCAAATCATGCTTCCATTACTATCAATCTTTTGTTCTGTTTCAACCTTATTGCTCGATACCACTTTTCACACCCATGACCCCTTATCCTGTGGTCAACTGGTGGAATAATAGATGACTGACACGATTTCACACGCTTCCAACCTGTGGCAATGCGAACAAAGTGAAAGGTGTATCTAATCAAATCATCACTAAACTATTTACAATTCATATACTACTTAACTTAATTCATATCATCACGGAAGCATGAAATCTTTAAATAAATACATAGCAGCTAAAGACATTTATTTTGTACGTACCCAAAAGCCTTTAAGCTTCCCAAAACTATACAATTCAACAAAACAGACTACTACCCAAATTTTTCACGAAATTTTCAATAAGATATCTAAAAAAGCTTAGTGAGACAAGAGTGCTAAAACAAGCTCAAGACAAAAAGAGGCAAACGAATGTATATGTAAATTTGTAAGTCGGTAAACGTAAACTATACTGCAGAATGTACATTGAACAATATGTAAGTAGTCAGGTAGAAATGTAACAATGTAATCAATAATATGTCAGTAAGTTCATCAGATCAATCAATGTCAAGGAACGTTGATTTTCATTTCGCCTTTATCAAATCATTTTCATTTTCTAGAAATGTCATTTATAATTGCTTAGGTTTTGACTTTCATTCATAAGTCGTCACACCGTCGATTTAAAACAAGTAAAAGTGGCTCGAACCATACTCTACATACCTAAAACCGACACAATTAACGACACCAACCTCTTAGAGGGGGATACTAAGATCCCCTAATCACGGCTCATCTCCGAACTTTGCCTATCTGCAGAGATCGAGCATTCTTCCTATCATAATTTTCCGACATTTTTATCACATTACTGCATTTAACATGTGTAAAATATTTCTATATGCTCAATGAAATCATATGCTACAAACTAACTGTCTTGTAATCATTGTAAATCATTAATCTATGCAAGGTCAAATACTAAACATTTGTATTTACATTCAATATGACAGTACATTCAATATGACAGAAATCTATGTCATTCATACAATTTATAAATGTAAGCAAGAGAAACAAGGCATGGCAATATTAAAACCGAATTTACAATAATGTCTCACCTCGTTCAGGTCGATTGTCGGATGTGCCTCGATCCCTCCTCGAGTACACAACCTATAATAAAATAACTCTTCTAAATCCTTCTAATACGTGAAAATTCATAAGTAACTTAACCTGAAATCTTGCAATCTTACCTGAAACTAATGTCTCCTCATAAGCTTTGGAAACACGAGTACTCCAAAGTAATCTCCAAAGAAATCTCCTAACGCCACTATTATTAATTCGCTTCAATCAATAAACTAAAATTAGCAAACATCAAATCCAAATCTCCCTCAATAATTACCACTCACCTACCAAACGTTCGAATCCTTCAAACGCATTTCAACGCGAAGGTCGCTAAAAAAGAAAAAATTAGCAACTTACAAAACTTCCCTAAGTTTCCCCGATCGGCCAGGAACAGGAATTCCCTAGCCGAGCCGATCGGTTCACGGGAGCCGAACCGATCGGTTCACGGGATTCCAAACCGAAGGACGGACTTTCCCAACCCGGTCTTCTGGAACATACTGTGGCGGCTTCCCAGAAGCGGCGAAGCCGACGCTAGCTGGCCGACGGCGAAGAAGAGCGGCGTTCCGAGTGAAGCCGACGCTGAACGGATCGTATCGTCGTGCTCGTGTCGGGAGATCTGCGGTCACGGAGAGGCCGGGGGAAGGGACGCTCGCTTCCGGGTCAGCGGCCTTCGACCCGGGGGAAGGAAAGGAGGAGGAAATCCGATGCGAAGGGAAGAGCCCTCGATCTCGCAATGCGTCGAAGAAATGAAATAGGCTGCGGCTTAAGGAAGGAAATAGAATTACCTTCGATCGATCCCGGCCGAACACGCGTCGAGGCTTAATCCGCCGCAGTAAGCAAAGTGGATTGCTAAAATGCAAATAGTTAATTAGCTTAAACAAAACTTAATTAGGAATTAATTAAATGGGATATTACAATAATATATTATTCTTATTTTCAATCAAAGATGAGCCCCCACATTTACTTCTCATATCTATAAATTGGATGCTATGATGACTCTCATTTTTATGCCAATTGAGTTCTTTCAATAATTTGAGAAGTTCTGATTTTCAATATGAGAAGTGGGAAAAAACACTTATTTTTCATTTTTTTTATTTCTTTTTTATTCAAATTAATGACATTTAATGTGCTTGACAAAAGAAATTCTAATGGGTTCATAAATATGTTAAACGGGATAATTTTAATTTTTGATATAATCAAAGACAATGAGATTTCAATTAATTTAACTAGCTTTTTTATATTTACTTTCAATAATTATTTAATATTTTATAAAATTATATATATATATATATATATATATATATATATATATATATATATATATATATATATATATATATATATATATATAATTCAAATTTGTTTAATAATAGTAAAATAATTTTATCATTTATCTTCCCATAAAAATCATTATCGCTGTGTTTTAGGTATTAGATTGCTCAATAATATTATGAGTCTTTATTTGTTAATTCCGTTATGCATTTTAGCTCAGATTAGAAGAATAGGAGTGAGGATGAGCATTAATATTTGATGAATTTTAAAATGATTATTGGATCATTTTTTGTTGAGTTCCAAAGACCGTTTTCCATTATATTGGTGGAAAATCAGGTTAGATAAACATTAGATGAGATTATTTATAAAGAACAGAAACTGAAGAATTTCTGCCAGTTTAGAAAAAGACTTGATCGAACAAATTGATATCGCTCATGATTTAGAGTTAATTTCGGTTGAAAGATAAGAAACATTTTTTTTTTTTTACTTTGACTGATAATTATGAGTTGCGTGTGTGTACGCTATAAAAAATAAAAAAAATAAAAAACTTTTGTAGTGGTTTTGAACTATAATATTGATTTAAATTGCTGCTAAGTTCATTGTAGTGGTTCTAACATTTCTATAGAACTACTTTAAAAATTGTTAAAAAAATTTATAGCGATAGAGTAAAATTTCTTGCTTTAGCTTATATAGAAATTCATTACACACACAGATAGTTAAAAATAATAAAAAATTCCATAATTTTTATGTAAAAAATCCACAGAAAGAAGGAAAAAAATCACGGGGAATAGTTCAGTAAAAATGATCCACTATATATCTGTTTTGGAATACAAACTTTAAATTACAAGATTGTATATAAGAAATCCTAATAATGAGAATTTCAGAATCATGCTACAATAGCATGCTATCAGAATGTATTATGGTAAATAATCAGATGGTGATGATGGCATCGGGATGACGGCTTTAAACTTCTAGTATTCTTAAATCTTTCTCACAAGTTCGCTTCTAGCTCACTCCTCCTCTTCATGACAAGAATGTGGTCCTATTTATATGATTCTGAGAGGGGCATTTTAGTCATTGTAACCAAAATCTCAAAACACTACATTAGACGGTTTATATCAACTCATTTGATCATTGATATTTTTTTTTGGTGATTTGTTCATTCAAACAATCTTCGATTTGAGTGATCTTAGGCTTGTTTGATTCATCTCATCGAGCCGCTCAATTCAATTATAAGCATATCAAATTTGAAAGTCATTTGATCATCTAGTCAGTATTTCAAAGTTTTTATATGTAGCTTTTGGGCTTGATTTGAGCTCATCTAGACTCGATTTGATCCAATTCTAGCGTTATTGGACATATCTCACTGAGTCGTTTAATTTGATTGTATACATGTGCGATGTTTATTTTGGGCTTATGTGTGTTGTGTGTATATATGGGGGGACATCACACAGATCTGAGGATATATTTATTAAGGTGATCGGGTATGACATCAAGGAATAGTGTACTATCTTGAAAGATAGAAATCACTACCCTATGATGGACCTAATCACCTAATAAGGACTCCTAAGGCATGATGAGTCTTCGAATGTACCAGCGATTTTTCTCCAACTTTACATAGATGAATAAAGTAGGGTTTATTTAAACCGAGTTCTAAAGTTTTCTATGGGGGCAAGCCCCCATAGTTAATTACATCCAAAGTAAAGTGAATTCCTTAGAAATACTCTCGATTAAAGTAGACAATTATTATTTTTGAATAATTCAAAAATAGGACTATCAATAAATTGGTTATATTTGAAAGATCAAATGAGATAGATCAAAAGGAGAGATTTATTATCGAAGTCAGATGGAGATAAATAGGGGATGCTCATGATACTAGGAAACTTAGTGAACATCCCAGACTATCTTATGGTTAGGGCTGAGAAATTTACCCGAAGATCATGGCTCGCTCGATAGTCGACTCGAATTTGGGCTCGAATCGAGATCGAGTCAAAGCAACGAATGACTTTCGAAATTTGGCTCGAAATTATTTCGAGTCGCCGAAACGCTTGAATCACGACCGGATCGGGCGAATTGGGCCACCGTCATCGAAGGAATCGTTAAATCAACGGGGAGATGAATTCCGTTACTCTAAGTCTCTAATATGTACCGCCGATTGAGTCCTCGACACTTGATTCTCCATCCGCCTTCTTCTCTTCTTTCTGTTCTTCTTGGCTTATCGACGTTCTCGTGCAGCTCATGACCTAATTTTTGAAAGCCAACAGTGTCGCTCACTCGCTCACGATATCATCGATCAGCGACTTTAATTTCGATCTCTATTGGTTGAGGTGTTTCTTTGTCACTATCATCTTCGTTCGACCTAGCTTGTTCGATCTATACGTGCTCGGTTTGCTTTTTTGCTCCAGAATCACTACCTACTTGTTTCATTTCTTGATTCTGTAAGTATTTCATGCTATGAGCCTACTGGGGATGTTTTGGTTCTTCAATTGTTTGAGTTCAGAGATTTCGTTAAGTTACTTTTATTTTTATTACCTAACTAAGTGTCCAAGGGACCAAGCTCAACTGCTCAAGATGGTTTGTTGTGGTGCTTCATGATGTCATGCATGTGTATCTCTATTTTTTGTAGTTGCGACTTGCAATCCTTGCAATTGCGGTTACAGGCTTGCTCGACCTATTTTTTTTACCTGCATGTTACAGGGTTACAGCCGAGAAGTTATCCACTTAGCCTTCTATTCTGGGTTTTGATTTCTGAACATTTCACACTTCTATAGTTGTAATGTGCAGTGAGAAATGATTTCTGAATGTTGTGATTTTGAGCCGGCTCATTTCACTTTCGATCCGGATCGAACTCGATCTAGAATCGATCTGACTCAGCTCAAAATTGAAATCTTCGAGCCACGACTCGATTTCGAGCCAAAATTTTTTTTGTCGAGCCGACTATAGTTCGGCTCAAAATCGGATCGCAAACACCCCTACTTATGGTTGGGCTTTATATGTTTGAAATTGAGGAGAATTATATATTTGAGTTGAAATTTTATTAGAAATCTAGGACTTATAATTCCACAATACAAGCTTATGGAAATGCCTAAGAGGTGAAGATTTTTGCTTATAGCCCCAAAGAAAAATAACAACCTTGGATCCTAAATCTAGGGAGCTTTAGCAAAGGCCAAAGCACGACCTATATCTAAGGTGAAAGTGGGTATATTTTTTACCTCCATAAGAGAGGGTAAACCACCCGACTGCTGGACTTATAATCGTATGGAACGGCAGCCAGCTAACTCCTCCTACATTTTAAAATCATGTGGTCAAGTCATATGCTCTGCAAGATGGCTATATTGTTATTATTTAGAAAGAAATTAAAGCCATTAAACCCACTCTCTAACATACTAGAGCATTAGTGGTATGAATAATGACTTAGTCTAATACAAATTTTATCAAATTTTATTTGATTTTGGACTCTTTATTTTGACACAGGCTATATGATTTTATATGTCTATATGTATGACGAAGTTGATTATGGAATAAATCAAAAAATAAAGAGGTGTTTTCCATCATAGGCTCTCAAAGGTCAAGTCTTTTTCCTATCTAGCAAAGATGGAAATCCTTTCTTAACAAGACTGAAACAAAATTACATGCATGATATTAAGCATACAACATCGAGCTAAGGAGTTGCTAAATATTTTATTATCTTGATTTAATGCCTAGGCGTTATGTGAGGTTATGAATTAGTTTAAGAGAACATAGTTACGAGTTATAGATGGAGTAGAACATTTATTTTTCCCTAACCTCCACTGACCTGTATGACGGTGCGTGACCCCCCTCGCAGGCTCCAGATCTACCCAATCTCGAGGTTTGAAATTGACCTGGTTAGGCGACACGTATCCTAAATTCAAGCTCTTGTGTGCTTTCAAGTTCTTCCAACTTTATCTAAATCCTAGAATCCTCCACTGACATGTATGATAGTGCATGACCCCACTTCGCTTCTCCCAATCGGGGTTTGAAAGACAGAGGCACGTATCCCAAATTCAGGCTCTAGTGTGATTCCATGATCCTTCATTTTTTTTGAGTAAAAGTTAAAACTTTCTTTGATATGCGGTGCATAAACCACTTTCACAAGCTTTAGTTTTATCTTTTATGTCTATTAAGGCCTTCGCCCCCAGTATGAAAAGTATATATTTTTCTATAAAAATTTTGCCCCACAATGACAACAGTAATCATATATCCTTTTTGAGACATTGACTTCGAAAGAATTATGATTTATATATCTTCTGAGATTTTTGGTATACTTATATCTTTTGAGACTTTTTCTTTTTAAAATTTTTAGTATACATGTATCTTGTAAGGCTTTTTTCTTCTAAGATTTTTAATGTGTCTATACATGCTGAGACTTTTTCCTTCAAAGGTTTATAATGAGATTTTTAATGTATCTGTATCTTCTGAGATTTTTTCCTTCAAAAATTTTTAAGAGAGAACTTTCGATTAAGGCTAGTCGTTAGATCACTTAATGTGTATCGTATAGTAGCAGCATGTAGAGTTTTAGAGTTTAAGATTTATGAAATTCATCATTTTAGCTTAAACCAGATGGTTGGGGGAATGATGACGTACCTGATCTAGATCCTATGGTTCTGTCATCCCTGGCAATCGCGGTCCCCAGTCTACTTAGTCAGAGAAGGTAGTCAACCCAACCTTACAAAAGGATCTTTATCAGCAACACATGGGTTATGTCATTCAAGAAATCCTTGTAGACTTGGGATGATGTTTGTCTAAGGAGACAGTCTTAAGTCTACCTTAGCTGACAGAGGGTTATTTGCCCTATCAAGTATACCCTATGATTCACAACTCAAAGGGCAGAGCCATTGGGGAGCATATGAGCTATGGTCATGATCGTAATATAATGGAGCCTGACTGGCCAAACCACCCGAGGATTTTTTATCATAACTGCTTCATCTGGAGCGTCTGCTGGCCACTCGAGAACACGCCACGCCCTACGGCGTGAGATTGATTAAGAGTGAACATAGCAGAATACTTGATTTCACATTGACTCCTTTGTGAGCTAGAGTTTTCTTAATTTATCACCTCCGACAAACAGTTGCGGAAGATGAATAGATTGAGTTTTGATTTAAGATTTTAATGATATAATTCCATTTAAACAGTTTCAGATTGCTACTTAAAAATTGATTAATTAGAATATGTTTAAGGCTTTATATCCCGTCAACTATGTTTAGCTACTTATAGAGGATTAGATCTACTATCACTTGACAGAATCAGTTTCTCAGATATTTCAATGATTTGAAACTCTTATTACAAGTTTTTAGGTTTTGTTAACCACCACCCTAAGACTAAACCAGAAACAACCCGCCAAAGATCCTCGATTAACTTGAATTTAAGCATTCAAAGATAAGGTCGTATTCATGTATTGTAATTTTATGTTTGAATTATGAGATTGATTTTGTATTTTCATTTTTTTTATTCCAATTTAGCCTGCGCAGCCTTTTTAGACAATAAAATTTGCACTTGAAATCTCTATGTCCGAGTACATGCAGGAATTTATAGATTAGATAATTTCTCCTAATTAGTGATTTTATTGATTTTTTGAAAATCATAATTAGAATAAAATTTCTTAATTTTGATTAAAGGATGTTCTATGATTTTGTAGATTTTGATTTAGTATCGCCTTCTGTCTGCTTGTACTAAGAATTGCAGATCCGACGACGATTTTTTTTGTTTCGAAGCTATAGGTTCAAAGAATAATTTAGTTTGCTATTTTAAAAAGAAGATTTATCCCTCGAAATAATTCTCATTTTCTCCCTCTTTTTTATTTGAACTATCCTACATTTTTTCCCCCATATTTTTTATTCGAACTCTCCTACATTCGTTTCCCCCCCTCTTTTTATTTGAACTCTCCTACATTCATTTTCCCCCTTCTTTTCATTCGAATTCTCTTACATTCATTTTCCCCCCTTCTTTTTTTTAAAGCAACCCACTTACTACCTCTTCTAATTTCTATAAATAAGGCCAAGAGGGAGTCTCCTATTCTATTCTATTTGTTTGAAGGATTGGAGTTAAGACATTTGAAAGGAAGCGGTTAGAAACTTTTGGGGCTTTCAACTCTGCTTAGATAAATTTTGTAAGTATTTTTCACCCTTCTTTTTATTTTGTTTTACTTTTATGTTTGTCATATGTCATTTTACTTTTCCCCCCTTTTTTTGTTTAACGCTTTTAGTTTAAAATTAGCTGCAAGTTTCCTTACTTAGCGTTCTTAAGTCAGTTCGTTTCACTCTCCCTTTTTTTCTATGTCAAAAGATTTCACACAATTTTGTCAGCCTCTCGGCATCATCCCCGCAGGGTGCATTAGAGTGTTTACTCGCGCCTCTTTGAGTGGTGTGGACACCGCCTAATTTTCATCCTCTCCCCTCTTGAGCACGATGATTTCGCACTGAAAGAAGATATACAATGTAATATATATTCATCCCTCCTCCCCCATACTTTATATATATATATATATATATATATATATATATATATATATATATATATATATATATATATATATATATATATATATATATATATATATATATATATATATATATATATATATATATATATATATATATCCATTCACAAATCCCACATGTTTTGACTCATTTTACAGCACGCTGCAATGCTCTGCAAGTGAACAAGGTTGGGTAAGCAATTGAGAATGTAAGGCAAGGAGTGCAACGCTGGAAACCGAAAGAAGAATTCGTTTATTGATGATGTTCCTCCCCGATTTACAGTGAAGCGAAAATTGGACGGGTTATGCAAGGAATGCGACGCCGGAAACCGAAAGAAGAATTCGCCTTTTGACGATGTTCTTCCCCCGATTACGGCGAGACGAAAATTGGTCGGATAAAGCGAGTAGTGCGACGACGGAACCGAAAAGAAGAATTCACCTCTTGATGATGTTCTTCCCCGGTTTACGGCGAAATCGAGCACGGCTACTGCAGAGGTTATGCGGGAAGGAGGCTGCTACGCGGGAAGGAGGCGGAGCGGAGGCGAAAGTGGGAGCTAGAACTTGATCTGATGGGATGGAGGAACGAGCTGTTCTGGATTGCGTTCATGGACGACGCGTCTGAATGGAAAGCAATTTTGTGGGCCATGAGGGGCATATTTTTTATGCTGCGCCTGGATTTGGGCGGGATCGAACGTGCGAGCCAACAGTTTTGTGAGCGGAGACACACCGCGTTCGAACCGTCACGGACGCTTGGCGGATCTGGAGGACGGGTGGCGGTGGCGGAGACTGGTCAGCGAGAAAAGATGGCAAAGAATGGAGAGCGGCGTATCGCCGAGCAATGGTCGCGTCAATCGGCCAGAAAGCGAAAAAATGCTGAGGGCTGGAACGTCTGACGCGATATTACTGAAGGCGAACATGGGTCAGAAAGGGCAGTCGTATGGCGCGTCGCGTGGATGCGCCAGAAGAGCAGACCGCGGGATGCGGCCGGAGGCACGGAGGCGGGATTGCCGTTGAGGGAGTGGGAGAAGCCCAGAGATAAAAAATGGGAAAAATGGAGAGAGAGGGAGAGGAACCATTTTCTTTTTTTTTTTAGAACTAGCCAAACTGAAAATAGGAGGGACGGTTGTGCATGGGGGAGGGTAATTTAAGGATTTTAAATAAATTTTAAATTGATTAAACGGTTTTAATTTGAATTTATATTGGTAAACTCACATATTTAGTATATATATCAATTTAAGGTAATTCCATTGTTCTGAACGCAATGGTACAGTCCGTTTCATGATCGGAGGCCATTTGGTTCAAGTCGACGTCAAATCGAATCAATTTCAGCTCAAAATGCACGCCGTCGCTTTCGACCGCTCGATTTTCACGTAGACTCATCCAAATTGAGTGCGAATAGTCTTACTAGATATATTTCGACGTTTTGAAGCCAATGACACAATCAATTTTAGGAACGAAGATCGTTTGATCCTCATCGGTGCCTTCTGACCTTGATATGCGTGCAGATGCATTGACGACTCAAGCGGTTGATCGATTGATCATCAAGTTGTGAAATATCTATATCCTGGTCAATTTTGACATTTTGAACGTGTCAACGAAGTCCGTTCATTGATAGGAAGTCATTTTGACTATTTTCATTGACGTCCAGTGCATTTTGGCTTTGATTTGCGCTTTGTCACTTCAAATCATTTGGTATTTGCACAGACTCATTCGATTTGAGTGTGGATGGTATCATTTGATAGTTTTCGATGTTTTGAGTTTAACTGAGCAATCAGTTTTGCAAACGAGGGTCGTTTGGCTTACGTCGGTGCCTCCTGACTTCGATATATGTGCAAGCATATTGATGACTCGAGCGCTTGATTAATTGATCATTAAGTTGTGCAATATGACGCGAAATCAGCGCTATCACGCGGCGAAGCACGCCACGGCGCACACGCGCTACCCCGCGGAGCCGCGAAGCCGTTCTCATACCCGGATGGGTCCGTAACCTCCAAATCTCGCAGGCATACCTTCACACATCGCGTCTCAGACTGCCAGTAGTCATAATCTTGTGCTTCCATAAAGATCTGTTCTCTCAAAATGTGTGGTTAATGGACCCTCAAATTTCACTGAAGAATTTATTATTTTCAAGTATTTGACATATATATTTTTGGATGATTGAGATAATGTCACCCAAAAATAGCGGGCAACTGATATGACACTTAAAATACTACTAGTCGAAGCACGAATCTTGATGCTAAAAGCAAGCTGATCCGAAGATGAAATTGGTCGAGATCAAGCACTTAAAATATCTTTGAAACTCTGGGATGTCAGTTAAATCACTAAATAACTCTCAAACATGGAGTGTTTATAGTCAAATCGAGAATCTCGACGAGCCGGATCTAACGAGCCCAAGATCTCATAATTCTGACTTCATTTGAGCATTCAAATACACAAAATACATCATATGATCAAGAGAATCATCATGAGCCGTCCGATGAAGTGGTTCAAATTTTACATGTATTTACAGAAACTCCACCCCTCTAATCTATAAATAGCCTCTCATTTCTCATATGAGGAGGCCCAAGCAAGAGAGAGGAGAGAGCTCTAAAGCTTGAAGATCCTCCAAGCACAATCGCCACCACTGACGGTCACCAACCGCCGTCCGCCACCACCGATCCTCCCATCAATCTCTTGCCGGTCTCATCATGACCTTCATCGTCCGATGTCCCTCGTTTCACCATCATCGCTACCACTAAGAACTATTACCAAACGCATTGATTAGTTGTTCCCTTCTCATATACAATTTTGTAATCCTGTTATCGGGAAAAACTTTGTACCCTGAAATAGATATATAGTGGAAGCTTTTTACTGGGCTAGACCCCGTGATTTTTTCCCTCTTTTCGAGGTTTTCTATGTTAAAATTTTTGGAGTTTTCTTGTTCACTCTTTAAATACCGTGTGTATGCTGGATTTCACAATAAGGCTGTGGCGTAAACTTTCACTCTACCGCGACTGGTTGTCTAGTACACAACAATAAGAATTATATGATATGTATATAAATACTCCTATTTTAGAAATAATTTTAGGAATAAATCTATCTTGCATATTATTAAATCTCAATGAATAAATATAATTGCTCCTAATATTTTAAAATGACAAAAAGATACATTTTTTTTTCCTTTTTGAATCATTTAGTATGAAGAAAAATATTTCTTAAGAACATCAAGTCTCTCTCTCTCTCTCTCTCTCTCTCTCTCTCTCTCTCTCTCTCTCTATATATATATATATATATATATATATATATATATATATATATATATATATATATATCAACAGTATGTTATGATAAATATAAAGTCACACACATTGAATAATAGAATGATTAAATGAAATTTAGAGGAAAAAAAAAAGCTATGGATATCTTAAATCAATTTTCATCATAATAAACTTCCAATATTAACATGTGACATGAAATAATGTGAAATAAATTCTCACATGATGTGAAAATCTGACATGAAATATCTCACGAAAAAAAATGATTCTTATTATTTTATAATAGATTTTATGATAAATATTTTCATACATGTTTATTTTATCTGTAAAATTATTGTATGCATTTGGGGGTTTTCACCTTCTATAATATGTAGCCTAATGATTATTTGTAAATATATAATATTTATTATTTCATTATATATTTTATAATAAATATCTCCATCATTTGTGAATTGTCAGTAAATTGAAAATGAGTGATTTCATATCATTTAAATACAATAAAAACGATAAGGAGCAGTTTTTTGTAGTATATCTTAATGGGTATATAGATGTGTCAATAATTGGCTATATTCGATAATTTAATAGGAATTAGACCCTAAATAATTGGGTTTGGATTGAACCAAATATTTTTGGGTCCGATTTGAGTTAAAGTACTGCCAAATAAAATTTTACTTAATTTTGACCCACCAACACGAGATTAACCTAATTTTGACCTACAAACTTGAATTCGACTCAATTTCGACCTATATTTAATTTGAAATGCATATTTAAATAGATCAATCGGGTTGTGTTCTAGTTTGCTAAGTTCAGTTGAGTTGGGTTCGGCCTATGATTTTGAACCCGTATAATATTCGGATTAGGATTTATAGCTTAAACTTTTAATTAGGAAGTCATGAGTTTAAACCATTGCAGATAAATTATATGAGTTCGATATTAAATTCCATCAAATATCACTCAAAAAAATGTATAATTTGATGAAAAAATAGATCAGAATATTTTAATTTATTATTTTTCAAAATTAAATCAGCCCTATTAAAAATGTTAAAGGGTCCTTAATTCTTGCCGATACTTGTTATATAAAATTTTCTTTAAATTAATTTCTGATATTATTTATATCAAAAATAATATCATGATTATTAATTTAAAAGTGAATTGAATCTTTTTAAGCATAAAAAATTATTATTTTTATAAATATTAAATTTTTAATATTAGAAATATAAATACATAAAAATTTTGTGCTATGTATATAAATTTTTCTTTAAATTAATAAGATTATATTTAATTCTCCGAACTTGGTCTCTCACATGCTCCACACAGCAACACTCAATAAAACAGTGCAAGAGAAGAAACTTATTGCGTACCAAATTTAAAGTAAAACAAGTAAGAAACCTTCAGCCGAGAATTAATCGTTGGTAACATAGCTCCCACCGCTTGATTCTCTCTGGTTGGATTACTAATTGCGTTCCTTTCAACGTGAATTGAAGACTTCAAATATGCTTGCAAAGGTATTAATTCTGACTTTATTGATTATGAATACTATTTTTGGATTCTCAAAATTTCCATCTGATTAAGATCTTGAATACATTTTCATAGGGCTGCAAATGAATTAAATATTTGACAAATTAGACTCAGCTAAAGCTCATCATGATTATATGATTAACTAATCGAATATGCTTGAATGCTTCCGTAAGTACTCAATAACTAAATGAATAAATTTGAATAACTTTATTGTGTGCTAAAAAACCAATAGCGATAAAACAAAAATTTGCATCTTAATTTTATTACGGAATTCAGCACACACACAGATATTTGAGGAATTAATAAGAAAACTCCATAATTTTTATGTGAAAAAATCTCGAAAAGAGGGAAAAAATCACGGAGCTTAGCACAGTAAAAATCTTCCACTATGTATCTATTTCAGAGTACAAAATTTTCCCGATAATGAGATTACAGAATTGTATATGAGAAAATGACAACGGAATCCTGAATCAGAAACAATAGCTATATAGCCAAGAGTGTAATATGGCAGTAGTAGATGATGGTGAACAAAGTCCGCGACCACAATGACGGCCGTCGGGTGGTGACCGCGGAGATGGCACGATGGTCTGCTGACCGCGATGAATCCGGGCGGCGGATCGGCGACGGTGAGCAATGCCCGCAATGCATGACGATAGGTCTACGGCTGACCGATGAGCGGTCAGGCGATAGCCAACGACATGGTTGACGGCGACGGTGATTGATGGTGGTGGCACCACGCGGCCGGCGACATTAATGGCAATCGGTTAGTCGACGGCGATAACGCCTGTAGCCAGGGATGACCCACGACGGGTGGTGGATCGGCGATGGTCGACGGTGGCCTACGGTGACGCGACGAAAGTCGGTGGTGGTGACCTGCGACGGTGATAACCGGCCAGAATGACCGGTGGCGGGCCGACGCTGGCCGACGGCGCGGTGGTGGTCGACAGTGGGTGGCACCGCCGAGTGGTGGAACGATTATGCTTGGAGGATTTTTTTCAAGCTTTAGAGCTATTTGCCCTCTTTAGCTTGGCCTCTCCTCATGTGAAGAATGAGGGGCTAATTATAGATTAGTGGGATGACATTTCTGCAAATACATGCAAAATCCGAACCACTCCTCCATCGGACGGCTCAAAATGATTCCCTTGATCATTTGATGTATTTTGTGTATTTGAATGCTCAAATGAAGTCGAAATTAGGAGATCTTAGGCTTATTACATCCAGCTCGTCAAGACGCTCGATTTGACTATAAACACTCCATGTTTAAGAGTTATTTAGAGATTTAACTGATATCCCAAAGTTTCTAATGATATTTTAAGTGCTTGATATTGACTAGTTTCAACTGAGGATCAACTTGCTTTTGACATCAAGATTCATGCTTCGACTAGTAGAATTTAAGTGTCATATCAGTTGCCCCCTATTTTTGGATGACATTATCTCATTCATTCAAAAATATATATGTCAAATACTTGAAAATATCAAATTCCTCAGTTAAATTTGCGGGTCCATTAACTATACATTTTGAAAGAAAAAATCTTCATGAGAGCACAAGATTATGATCACGGAAGCGAGTGCAGGGCCGCAGATGTGTACGGGTACGCGCGGGCACATGGTTTCGGGGTTATAGACTCATCCGGACATTTACGGGCGCAGACGCGTTCATGGCACCACGGCCCGAGCACACACCAAAAGGCGCTACAGGTCGCGACAAATGTCATGAGCATTTACATACATAGCATAGCAGACAATTCTTAAATATTTATATATCTAAAATCAATATTTGATATTTACATATTTAACATATAAATTTATAGCATTATATCAAAATTTATACATTTAAAAGTTTTTTCAAAATGATATACACTTTTTCAAGTATAAAAATGATATTATATTTATAAATATTAAATTTTAGATATTATATATATATATATACATAAGAACTATGTGCTATGTATATAAATTTCTTTTTTTTTTAAATATTTTTTTTAATCTCATGCATATTATATGAGTTTCTTATTCATATTCAATAATTTTAATGTTATTGAGGTCGGCACTAATGTCCAAAGGTATTTCTCAAATTAAAAAAAAAAAAAAAAAAAGCTGAGTAGTTCAGTTTGCCTATTGGAAGAGTCGTACGTCTATACGCACAGCCGTCTTTCCTCTTCTAATATTTAATGTTTGCAGTTAACAAAGAAAATATAAAAATTTCCTAGTAAAAGTCAACGGCCGAATTAATAATATATAATATTCAAAAGTTCATATATAATACTTTTTAATTAATACATAATAATTATATATTATTTGAGTATTATATATGATTATATTATTAGAATATAAATGTAGAAACTATATTAGGAATCTGAAAATTAATAATTTTCTTTTTTAAAAAATATTTAAAATTTCGATTTTTTTTCCATGGTATAAGCTAACGCATTTAATTTAATAATCGCTTTAGCAATTTTCTTATA
This sequence comes from Cymbidium sinense, assembly GCA_021442155.1. Classification (NCBI taxonomy): domain Eukaryota; kingdom Viridiplantae; phylum Streptophyta; class Magnoliopsida; order Asparagales; family Orchidaceae; genus Cymbidium; species Cymbidium sinense. The sequence continues at coordinate 146,649,483 of CM038222.1, forward strand.
AATAGAAGCAAAAGCTCAAAAGCCAGATAAACAAAATTTGGGCCTCAACTACTTCCCCTTAGCAATAACCAGCCTCAATATGGCCATATTCAGCTCTTCTCGCCAAGCTCTCTTCTCCCATTTTACGCCTGCTGTTGCTGTTGCCGTTCTATGGGCCCTTCTTGTGGCTGGAAGCTCCGCTCAAACGAACTATATGCTGTCCGGCGATATCCTGCAAGCCGGTCAGAACTTATCGACGGTGGTTTACAGCCTCGTCATGCAGCCAGACTGCAACCTCGTTCTCTACCGCAACGCCATAGAAGCAGTCTGGTCGACCTATACCTACAAGAAAGGCGTCAGAGGCGAGCTCAGGTTGAAGACTGATGGCAACCTCGTCATCTACGACGAGGAAGAGAAGCTCGTTTGGGAGACTAAGACTAACGGAACAGTTGGCCACTACGTTCTTCTTCTCCAGCGCGATCGTAATGTCGCCCTCTACAGCGATACGCAATGGAATTCTGGGACGGCTTCTCTCACGAAGTAGAGAACTGAGTCCTATCGGGGATTATAACCGATGTGGAAGGAAGGAATGAATGAATAATAACTTTGTTTTCTGCTGGTTTAATCTTCGATGTATGGGTTGAGTTCTTGCGGGAATATTTCTGAGAATCGTTATGAAGGCTCTACTATTTAAATAACTGTTGAGTGATTTGGTTTTATATCAATATTTTTCATTTTGATTTCGCTTTACTTTGGTACTTTTGATGTTTAATTTCAATCCTTCTTTTAAAATTTTCAATTTTTCCAAGTGTTGGTTACGTTTTATCATTAAGAAATTATTATATGCCGAATCTAGAGATATATTTTATGTGACCTTCATTAATATATCATTATTATATATTATTATGTATTTAATATTATATTAATATATAATAATTTATAATTAATATAAAATAATTATGTATATTATATTATGTGGGAGCGATTGAAAATGGGTAGGGCTGCAAACAAACTGAACCGAACCGAGCAGAGTACTGTTCAAGTTCAAGCTCGTTTGCCAGTATGGAGCTCGAGCTCGATTCGAGCTTTTACGATGGTGTTCGAGCTTGAGCTCGTTAAAAAAAATTGTGTTCGCGAGCTTCTTAACGAGCCTTAATCGAGCCATTATCGAGCCTTAACCGCCTTTTATACGATTTATGCATAAGCTTAATCGAGCCTTAATCGAGCCAGTATCGAGCCATTATCGAGCCTTATATAGTATTGTTTATGAACAAGCCTTAATCGAGCCTTAATCGAACCTTAATCGAGCCATTATCGAAGCTCCTAACAGTTCGTTTTAAATGATCGTCACTAACATAATGAATCAACAATAACTGTTCGCTCGTTTCATTTAACAATCGAGTATTTATAAAAGTGTTCAAGCTCGTTCGATTAATTAAATGAACGAACATAAAGGAGCTCTAATCGAGCCGAGTCACAAGTAGCTTGTTGAACGCTCGGTTCGTTTACACCCCTAAAAATGGGATGTAAAGCTATATAAGTACTCCACATGTAATAATTCTCTTTGACTTTCGATGAGTTTTAAATTCACGAGAATAAATTTTTTTAATGATTTTTTCTAATCAAAAAGCCACTTTGAACTTAGTTCTATGAGCTAAAGATAAATGATTACTAAAAATAAACAGTGCAATCAACGACCGCGGAAGCACTAGTGACAATTTTTAATTTGACAGTGATGAATATTTATTTCAAAATTATTTAATGATTTTGATCGCTAACTTTCTAAATACAAATTGGTCAGCAGATGAGTGCCTAAGGGCCTGTGTGCGATTAATTTTTTTTATTTTAATTTATATTATTCTAAATATATATATATTTTAAAGATATTTTTGAATATTTTTATTTTCTACTTGAAAATTTACATTATTTTTAAAAATATCTAAAATATTTTTGGAATATTTTTGATACATCCTCAGAAAATTAATCTGATCAAGCACGAATCTCAAGACATTTTCAGAAATGCTTCGATCTAATCACCGATTTCAGCAAACTTACTAACCGACCGCCTCGACGAGCATCTAACATAAGAACATCAGATACCGATCCGAATGAATCGACTCGATCGTTTATCGAGACGAAAATGGATCCCGATCCGCCAAATGGTCACCAAAACCGACATATTTATAGTCGATCGAGCGCTGCCGCAACTAATCCAACGAATCCAAGATCACCCAATTCGACATCATTAAGGCACCTGATCATCAAAATACACCGTCGATCGAGGGATCGTGACCGTCCGTCCGATGTGAATGGTTGGAGTTTTCCACGAATTTACAAGGCCGCCACTCCCAAAATCTATAAATAGAGCCTCATTCTCACCTTAGAGGGAATTTGAAGACCAGAGCTCGAGAACCACCACCGACCTCGACGCCGACGATCTATCACACCGCTACCACCAAGAGTTCAAGATCGAGAGTCGCCTTAGAAGATCGCCTCAGAGGACTAGAAAAGACCGCTGCCGCTCCTTTCTCCAAGATCAAGAGGTTGCTAAGATCGCCTCGCTTTTGGAAAACTTCCCCGGAGTTGACCGATATTGTATCTTTCTACACTCAGAATATTGTTTCCGCCCCTATAAACACCTTCTTCTCTGAACTAATGAGAAGCAAGGACTGACCTTGAACACATAGTGAAAGTTCTGACGGGCGCCCGTGGTTTTTTCCCTTAACGGTTTTCCACGATAACCCCTGTTCATATCCCCGCTGTGTTGGATAATTTTTGGGCTACGACGAAGATCTCGCATCTACCGGAATAAAATTCTCTAGCACGCAACAATTTTAAAAAAATATTTATTACTATCAAATATATTTTATTTTATATCAAAATATAAATAAAATAAATTTAAATTTAAATTTTAGTTATAAAAAATAACAGTCATCTTAAATAGTTCCTAAATTTCTCATATCAAAGACCATTTTATTTAGCATTAATTGATGGGAATTCATGATTTTTAATCGCATTAATTATGCCTAGGCTACAATGACTAAAATAAATTTTAGTTGCTTGATGCTTCTAAATGTTAAGGTGCAGCCGCGGAAAGTAGGTATACTTAAAAGAGGTAAATAATTTTTTGAATTTTATAATTTCTCTAATATGATATGATATGAGTAAATTAGTCATTTATCTTTTAAAATTTATTTTTTATCTTTACACACAAATTTATCTCTCATGAGAAGAGTGGCTAGTTGCCAAATAAGTTAATTTGATGAGTGATATATCATTGAAAAATCTCCTCGTTGAAGCACGAATCTTAATGAACATCACTTAGAATCAAAATCTTAATCTTTCAAACTCTCTTTTAATCATCATAGAGTTGATATAAAATAACTTGATTATATCGAAAACAATCTGATTCTGAGTCCACACTAGCTCAAATCAAGCGCTTAAAATATAATTGAAAGCTTTGGGATATCAGTCAGATCCCTAAATAGCTTCTAAATATGAAATGCTTATAGTTAAATCAAGCGTCTTGACGAGCCAAATCTAACAAGCCTAAGATCTCTTAATTCTGACTTTATTCGACCATTCAAATACTTAAAATACATTAGATGATCAAATGGATCATTCTGAGCTGTCCGACGGAGTGGTTTGGATTTTGCCTGTATTTACAGGAATGTCATTCCTATAATCTATAAATAGCCCCTCATTTTTTACATGAGGGGACCTAAGCTGAAAAGGAGGGAGAGTTCTGATACTTGAAGAATCTCAAACCATATATAAAACGCGCGTCGTTGGACCGGGCCACCACACGGCTACGACCACACTCACCGGATCACCACTAGTCAGTCTGCCATTACTACCCACCATCATTGGACCACCACGGCCACCCGTACCACCGGATCCGGATCACTCGGTAACCTCCCGCCGATCATGCCGGTTCTGTTCGAAAGTCTCCGGATCACCGTTGGTCGTCGCTTGATCAAGACCGGCCCATGACAGCCACCGGATCACCCCTTCGCCTTCGATCTCCCGTTAGGTGCTATCAACCACCACCCGATTATTGCTCGATTGTTGTCGTTGGATTGTCAGACTACCACCTCAAGCGAAGCCTTCTTTGTTGATCTAGTAAAGCTTCTCACAAAATCTACTCATGTAAGCTATCCTTTTCCAACTTTGGAGACAAGATAATAATTTTAATAAATACAGATATAGCGAAATTATTTCTAAGTGAGCTAGGCCTCGTGGTTTTCTTTTCTTAGGATTTCCAAGTAAAAATTTTGATGTCTTTCAAACTCTTTTGTTGTGTGTACGGAACTCTTGTGCAATGCTAAGACATCAAATTCTCTTACTCTACCTACCCGAATCTTTTTGCACGCAACAGTTTGGCGCCATCTATGAGAAACAAGAATCCCACGATCGTGATCTCAATAAACACCTGCATTAAGGCCAACAAGCGCAATACTCGCAATAACGGAGCCCCTTGCTCCAACTCACATCATTCCCAAAACCAATCCATAAACCAAGGATGTCAATCTTCTGTCTCATTTCTCTTGATAGGGGTTACCCTATTGGGAAAGGTGCAACAGGAACCTCTATAGCAGATCGTGTTCATCGAATGGAAGAGTTCAAAATGAGATAATTTAACTTTTACGAAAAATATGACAGGTACTACTGTAACAAATGCATCTCCCCCAAGATCGATCATTAGTCAGGGGAGGTCAAAATGCTTGCATAGAGCCTTCTCACCATCAGACTAAAGTTCATATTCTATTAGACTGTGATACCGACTTTCTTGACATTATTAGTTCTACCCATCCACCGCTTGTAGTTCAACCGACTGCTAACTTACCAATTATTGCTGATGGCTTGGCACGCTCTTTTCTTGTTGAATCCACTCATCATATTTTTATGTGTGGAATTACAGCATTTAACACGAGATGAATTTTACCTTACAGATAGAAATCATATTCCCTCTCATGTGAGTCTAATCCTTCAACATCCTATTTTAGTAGGTTTCAAGTTTCCAAGCATCGACTCCTATGATGGGGAAATCGACCCATATGAACACATCGACTACTACAAAACCATCATGCAAATCTAACGAGCCCCTGACACACTTCTTTGTCAGGTCTTCCCAGTCACCCTCAAAGGTCAGGCTCGCACTTGGTTCTACTCTCATCCAAGGGGATCTATCCATACCTTTGATGAACTTGCTAAGATTTTTATAAAATAATTCATTGTGAATCAAAAGCTCATTAAAGATTTCTCTCTTCTCTTAGGAATTCATCAAAATAAAGGTGAATCACTTAAAGAGTACTTCCAGAGATTCTCCATAGAAGCTTGCTAGATACCAAGGGTAGACCATGAATTACTAAGAGGGCTTTATCCTGAGTTTTTTTACTCATCACTAATATGTGATATGGTTCGCTCATATGCTGACTTGGTTCATCGTGTGGAAGCACAAATTTTTACTAACGAGGCTATCAATGCACATCAAAAGTAGTTCGAGTAATATGTGGGGAACAATCATGGACTTGGGGGGACTCTTATTATAACCTCAAAAAATTATTCATATAAATATATGTGGAATAATTATGATATAGAATCTCCTTGTCCACATACTTGATTACAAGTCCTAAGATAAGCAAGTCAAGATTGAGGAGCAATTTCAATTGCAACATTCAAATGTTAATGATTATAAAGCTTGTTTCCTCTATCATATAATTTTACATTAGATTTATGACGTGTGAGACAATATGAAAAGGATTTCGACAAATATATAAGATATCATAAGAAACTCTTGGGTGGTATCAAAATTCTACATACACTCTTCAACTAGATTTCTACTTCTTGGGCAAGACTACAATTATGATTTCGAAACGATAATAACGGGTTAAATATAGATCAAATTGTCACATTTGAATTTGGATACACAAGGTAATCACCTCATTCCAATCAAGATATAATCGATCCCAAGAGAATTCGATTTGACTCATTCCATGCAGGTTAATGTCATCAAGTAACACTTTAACAAACAGTCTCGGATGGGTCAAAAATTATTGGGGGATTTGATTTGACCCCTTCCATACAGGTTAATGTCATCAAGTAACACTTTGACAAACAACCTTGGATAAGTCAAAAATTCTTGGCGGATTTCTTTCAACCTGTTCTATATATGTTAACTTCAACAAGTAATCATTGAAACAAATAACTTAGGATATGTGAAAAATTTTGATGGATTTCTCTCAATCTCATCCATACAAGTTAATGTCATCGAGTAACATTCTAACGAACAATCTTCGATAGGCCGAGAAATTTTGATAAATTCTTTTCGACCTCTTCCATTTAGGCTAACGTCATTAAGTAACATCATGACAAACAATCTGAGATAAGTCAAAAAATTCAAGATGGATTTCTTTCAGCATGATTCATATCGATTAATACCACGACGAATAACCTTGGATGGGTTAAAATTATCGATAAAAAATTAGAGCCTTAACATATGAACTACGAGGCTTAATCGACTCTAAACTCGGTCGGTCTGATGAGGACAGTTGACGCATCTTTTGAGGGAAAATCAGAGCCTCGTTGTATGACCTACGGGCCTTGATCGTCTCCAAACCCGGTCGGTCCGACGAGGACATTTGACGCCTCTTTCGAGGGAAACCCGGAGCCTCGTCGTATGAACTACGGGTCTTGATTGCCTCCAAATCAGGTCGGTTCGACGAGGACAGTTGATGCTTCTTTCGAGGAAAAATCGGAGCATCGTCATATGAACTAAAGACATTTATCGCCTCCAAACCCGATCGATCATTGTGTATTGCGATGCAGATTGCACACGCGGGCAACCGCAACCCGGCGACCCTTCACGCCCGGGGCCCCACGCATCCTCGACCCTACGCAGCTTTGTGCTCATAGCCCCCGGCCCCGCGGGCCTCTTGGCCTCTCAGCGGCGCCAAAGAACTTTGCGATCAATCTCACAAAAGAAAAGCTAAGCTTAGCCAGCAAGGATTAACACAGAAAAATAAATTCTACAAAGTTATTTTATCATTCTAAAGTTGTTAAATTTTATAACATATTAATCTTATTTATAAAGATTATAATGACCATCATTCAAGAAAAGAAAATAATTTTTTTACTAAGAAAAATTGTGGATGATGATTAATGGAAGAATATACCATCACTTTCATCAATTTATTTTATTTTCAATTATTTTAGTAATGACCAAGCCATACAAGTTTCCAAAGTAAAAAAATTATGATTTCTAGAATCTACATATAAAATTTAAATAATAAAGTATAAAAATCTAATTATTTCTTTCTAATTGAGCTTTTATGATGTGTCTTAATAATTGGACCTCCTTTTGCCTATGTTTCTTGATATTTTTTAGCTTTACTTAGATTTTCATAATTGGGTCTTCTCTATCTTGATGATATCTCATTATACTTCTCAATTTTTCTTCATGTAAAATATAATCTTTATTAATACAAATAATCATATGTTATTCTACATCAATTCTCCTCTTCTTCAAGAATTATACATCATTAAATTAATTGAATGATAAAGGTAAAAGAAAGCATGCAATATGAGTACAACACAATATGCAAACACTTCAATATAATCTAAAATAGATAAATTCTTTTTCAACAAAAAAAATAATAATCTAACTTATCATTTAAAAGTAATAACTAAATTCTCCGAACTAAGAATTACCACAAATTAAAGTTGTGGTTAGAAAACAAAATTGTAACATATTATTGAAGAATAAAAAGTGAAGGGAAGGATATCTTGAAAAAAAAAGAATTAGGAAAACACATAAGATAAAGTTTGGAAAACTCACCAGAAGTTTACAAGAAGAAAATCAATCACTAAACTCTTCTTCACATGCATGTAAATGAATTCTCCTTAAATCTTGGATGCCAAAAACAATGAAAGATGAGAAAAATGATTTCATAATTTTAATAGTTGAATCATCAAACAATCCATTTGGAGGAAAATAATAATATTAATTACTTTATAAAATCCAGTTTTAGCACTCATACCAAAAATGATGGTTGTGGGAGATATTTTCGATGGGAATAACAAATGAAAATTTTTAGTTTAATATCTTAAAAAGTGATTTAGAGTTTCAGGTGAAAAGGTTAGTGGTTTATATTAGTTTAGTGATAGGAATGCCAATAAGAGTTAAAATTGGATTATTTAAGTTAATTTAAAATATCATTTTTATAAGAAAAAACTTTAAGTAATGTAAATAGCTAAAATTTATAGTAAACAATTAGCTTAGGTTCTTAACTTCGGATCTAGAGTAGATGATTAGGTGGTAAGATTGTTTGTCTAGATCCACTTAAGTTAGATTGGTTTGAAAAATCTATTTTGATAAAGCCTAAAATAATCTAAATGACAGAAATGATGTTGGGGATTAATTTAAGATGTGAACTTATTTTCTTGAGTTTTGATGGATTTTGCTAAGGTTCAAGATGTTGTATTGGTGGAAAAAAAAGAAGAAGATAATTATGCAGCTATACAAGTTATGAGACTTAATAAAAGTTTTAGATGGACTTTGAGAACTTGGGTATTGGATAGTTCAACTTAGAGGTTAATTAGGATGTATAGGGAGATGTGAAAATAATTTAGGAGTTTTGAGAGAGGTTTAAGAGCACTTGTAAGCACTAAGGAAAGACTAAGATACACCACCAAACACTAACAGAAACATAAATAAATTTTATAAAGTAATTTTATCATTATAAACTACAAAATTTCATTGCATAACAATCAATATCTTTAAACATTATAATGATCATCATTAAAAAAAAGTAAGAGTAATTTTTATTGGAAAAGGTGTGGATGATCATTAATGGAGGTTGTTGCCAAGCACCATCATCAATTTATTTTATTTTTCATTATCTTAGTAATGATCATCCCATATATATTCCCAAAGTCAAAAATTACAATTTTTAGAATCCACATCTAAAATTTAAATAATAAAGTATAAAATTTAATTATTTTTTCTTAATTGGACTTTTATGATGAGTCAGGATTGGGATCTCGGATACTTTCTTAGATTCTTATAATTAGACCTCTTTGCTTGAGTATGTTGATATTCATGGGAACTTACTTGGATTTTCATAACTGAGCTTTCTTGATGATATCGTATTATACTTCTCAATTAGTTTTAAAATAAATTATTGTTTCTATTAATGCAAATAATCATATGTTGCTTTGCATCAAACCAGTAGGTGTAATTTTATTATAAACTACATTATAATATGTAAAAATGATGGTTTACTACGGCTAAAATTTTCAAGTGTATGATTTGATATGGCATATCTAAGTTAGAATTAAAACATTGCAATTCCTGACCTTTCAGTAATGAATTCTCAAGCATAACTACATCAAAATAAGGAAAAATGACTTTAATTATATGACACATAAATTATGAAGTCCTATAAATTTATATTTTTTTTCATGACTGCATAGGGATCAAATAATTCATTAAACTTTAAAAAATGATACTTAGAGAGATTGCACATGAAAAATCATAATAATAAATAAGGACATATATTACACTCTCTTTAAATAAGAACAAAATTTCACTTTTTATTTAGTCACATATAAAGAGAAAATGGCATCACCTGTTGCAAAGACAGAATGATTGTAGGAGAGAAGCTTATTAATCTTTCCCTTTTTTATTGCATAAGTTCAATCGAAAGCTCCTCATTATGATCAAAGTCGAACCTAGCAACATCTTTTTTTTCTTCACACAGCATAAAAATTTTTCTCGTAAAGATATATGAATAAATTATTTCTACTTCATGGGTTCTTACCCTTAGCCACCAGTATAAAACTTTTTTCTCGTAAAAGATAAATGAAAATAATTGTAATGCATATTTTTAGGCTCTATTATTCAAAATGATGGTGAAATAGATGTGGATGTTATTAGTAGAATTCAAATTGGATGATTGAAGTGGAGGAATGCATCTGGCCTATTGTGTGATAAAAAAGTACCGCTTAAATTTAAGAGAAAATTTTATAAGATGGTGGTAAAACTTGCAATGATTAATAGTGCAAAATGTTGACCAATAAAAGAGAAGCATAAGATTAAGTTAAGTGTTGCAGAGATGAGGATGCTCAGGTGGATGAGTAGCTTTACTCTTAGAGATAAAATGCGAAATAAGTATGTTTGGGAAAAAATTGAAGTAGCTCAGATAAGATTAGAGAGTCTCCTTAGATGGTTTAATCATAAAGCATCTACCGTCCAGAATGAGAGAGTAGATGCATTAGATTTGTCTTATGTTAAGAAAGGTAGAGGTAGACCTAAAAAGACTTGATTAAGATGCATAAAAAATGATCTTAGTATACTTGAATTAAATGAGAATTTGACATATAATAAGACACAATGGAGACAAAGGATTTATGTAGCCGACCCAACTTATTGGGATAAAGGCTTGTTGTTGTTGTTATACTTTTATTTATTTTTAAAAAATATTTTAAATTAATTTGAATGTTTTTAAGATTTTTAAAAATAATTATCATCATCAAATATATTTTAATTAAAATTAAAATACTAAAAAAATAAAATAAAAAATAAAGGTAAAAAAAAATCTAAAAATAAAAGTGATTTCAAATGGCCTCTTAATTAATTAATAACAAGCTACATTTCACTTTTGAAAAATTAACCTCTGTGAAAATTTACTTAAATTATCATAAAAAATCTAAATAACATATATAAAATTAAATAAAAATAACAAAAAAAGGCTAAAAAAAAGAGTTCCATATAGATATATAAAAAGAAATAAAATTATTAATTATGTAATAGAAAATATTTCTTTCATCCAATGCAACACTTCTAAATTCCTAATGTTGCTAACAAGCGTAAATCCACTATATTCTCATCTATTTTTATGACATATATTCAAATTTAATTTATGAAATATTGATCAGAAGCTTCAAATGAGCATCCAATAACTATGCAATTCTAAAAAAATTGTTGACTGAATATGCAAATGTGAGGAAATATACACACCACTTCTAGAAACACGTGGAACTAAAAAATTCCAAGATACAAAGACGAAGGATATGTTTGCAAGAAGCACTTGAAAAATCACCATTTTGCAGAATTAAAACTTTAATGGTGGTAGCCATAATTGCATGAATAGATTTCTACATAATATGCTGAGAATTTAGAGATTAAATATGCTGCAATAAAATTAGTCTAATCAATATATTTAGGGCTGAAATTAGCTCGAAGATCGGGTGCTCAAAGTGACTCAATTTGGGCTAATCGAGATCTAAGCAAACGAGCATTTTCGAGTAAATGTGGCTCAATTTAAGCGACTTCGAGCGGCTCGCTCAGCGTGAAATGATCGAAGAAGGCGCTCATACCGGCCCGGCAAAGAAGCGAAAGGATCGCCGTCATTAATTGACGCGAGATTAATTCTCTAACGAGGAACGAGCGGCTCGTTGCATTTCGAGCCGCTCGTTTGGATTTCGAACCGGCGATGAAATCGTTTCAGCCGAGGATCGAAGTTCGAGCGATGACCGACTCGAACTCAACCGAGCCAGATATTTCGAGAATTACGATTTTCGAGCCGATTTGACTATGGCTCGCTCAAATCTCGAACACACCCTAAATATATTTGAATGGATTTCATACCACGAGCTCTTAAGTAGTAGGCCTACAAATGAATAAGCTTCTAACTAATCATGTAAAAAGCATGAAGCAAAGTATACAAAATTTAAATCTTAATATGCCTATTTTAAAACTTTTGAACTAACAAAGAAGAAGTTTAATACATTAATACATTTCAAGGATTAGTGCTTCAGTGCCAATCATTCCTTATAAGATTGTTAAAATTTGATGAAAATAATGAGAAACATATCAAGTTTGAAAGCTACTTTGGCCATAAATATCAATTCATGATGAAGCTTAACATACTTACAGCTTAAAAATCTTTTCTTGTCTTGCATTTTTTAAGTAGATGAATGGTAGGAAAATATCTCCATTTTTGCATCATGAATGCACATATAATCTAATCTTATTAAGGAGCTATTTAGTTGACTATCTTATGAGTTATGCATCAAAATTGAAAATTTATGAATTTTCAAGTATTTGAGTGATTATAAAATAAATCCGTTATATTGCTCTAAAGAATTTTGAGTACCTACAATAGTTATTTTTTAATAAATTCTAAATTCATTTGAATCAAACAAATTTTAAATCATTGTTGTCAGACTTTGGGTCTGAGAAGCAGTACATCCCAATAACATAAGACATGATAAGATGAATGAAGGAAGATACCCTATTTTATACTCATCGAAGGATGAAATCAATAAAATTAAATTTACATCATAACTTCATCATATCTTTTTTATTCATAAAAATTCCCCAATTAACATTAGCTTCAAATGGCTATTAATCTTTTTATTTAAGTTATGGGATAAAAGATGATGAGTTAGCACAACCTCTCCAAGGATAAATGATAAGAACTCAATTGAGATCCTAAGAAAGGGATAATGTTCATTTGAGGATGCTGTAATTACAAAGGCATTAAATAATTAGTAGACATAAGGGGAAAAAAAAAAGAACAACAAAGAAAGAGAGGGAAAAACCTTGTGGTTGCCTTAGGGCCAAAGGAAGGAGATGCGATGAAAATGATTCAACGTAAGAAGAGTCTCTGTCATCACCTTTGATCGAGGGAAAAATGGAGGCAAGGAAATCGGCTAGGGTTTTGAAACAAGAAAGAAGAAGGAGGTGGCAATTGTGAGGAGAGGAGGGTATGCCCTAGCCTCAACTTTATTATTTTATTATATATTTTATGATATTTATCTTCATAAATTCATTTTCTTGATAAAATTATTGTATGTGCTATATATAAATATCAAAATATTTTATTACATTGTCAAATACCTTCTTTATTTATGTACTATTTGCTAACCAAAATCAAGCAATTTAATGTCGTTTAACGATAATAAAAATATTATTTGTCAATTTTTATAGATAAAACTTATTATTTATCGCCTTAATTAATTTACTCTATAATTTTCTACTTAGTAATCCCATTTCCTTTTTCGGATATGTTCTCTTTTACCTATTAAACTTTATATTTATATTTCCCTTGTGCCATCTTTTGTCTCTCATATTAGGGATTCAGAGTTTCTATAATTATTGTTATCTTATATAATAATTTTATGTACTATTCAGAGTTTCTTTCTCTATGGATTCACTTTTTGGATTATAGAGATCGATATCAACTGACGCTTTGTTGGACAAAGTTTAAAAAGAATAATTTTTTAAAATAATTAATTATCTAAAATAGCCAGATTAAAATATAATTTTAATCAATCAAGCTTTTTTTCTAATTAATTTTTAAAAATATGATTATTTTTTAAAATTTGACTGATTTTGTTTAAATTTGGAACTATTCTGATTATATTTTAATTCGCTAAAAATTTAAATGGAATGTCTTTCTTTTCTTTTCCACACGCCAAAATTATTTAATCAGTGAAGCGAAGAAAAGTTCGATGACCGGCTGGTGTGTGGATTGAAGACGTCAGATCTGCTCGGGATCAATTTTATTTTGGTTTTTTAATATTATTTTAAAAATATATTTGTTTAGTATATTGTTAAATATTTTTATTTTTATTTTTAGATTGTTAAAATAATTATCATCTAACATGTTGTATATTGTTGTATATTTAAATATATTTGTTTAGTATATTATTAAAATAATTTTTAGTTGATTTGAATTTTTTTAAAAATAACTATCATCTAATATGTTGTATTTCTGTTCAAAATATAAACAAAATAATATAAAAATATATAAATTATCTCAAACTGACAGAAGAATTAATTTCATGGAAGGTAGAATTAATAATAAATACAATAATATTTCATAATATCACTTATTTTTTTTAAGTCTATATCTTATTATTCGATATAATGTAATTAAGGTCCCTTTGCCAATTGGAGGAGCCGCCAACCTTCTTTATAATATTTAATATATGAATGTAGCTAATAAAATATAAAAATTAATTTAAATCGACTAAATAATGCGACCTAATGAATTATTTTTCATTTTTATAAAATTTTGTGAAATCAATGGAGTTGAATATGGCGTGCGCACTTTTTCTCTCTGCTTTTATAAAATATTTGAATTTAAAAATGCAATTACATATATTTAATATTTAAAATATTAGTATTTAAGAAATTAGCATTTTTTGCATGTATTTTTTAATTTCTACCTATACATCATAATTCAAAATAAAAATCTAACTTTGTATTTTTTTAACAAATTCTCAATGATTTAATTTTGATATACATAAAAATATGGATTTAGTAGTTTTAAAAATAATATGAATATTAATTTTATAAATATATAAATTTAAATGTTAAGTTTATAATTATCCCTTAAAAATGAGCATTTTCAAAGGCCAAGTCCATTTGGAGATTAGCTGAGCCTGAGCCCTTCGCTTATAAAAAGCAGCAAAAGCTTAAAAGCTACCATAAGCCTCAGCTACTAATATCAATATGGCCGTGTCACTCTCCTTCACTCATGCTTCCTTCTATTTCATGGCTATCCTCGTCGTCCTCCTCGGCCTCTTCGCAGGCGGAAGCGTGGCTCAGACTAATCACATGTTATCCGGCGATACCTTAACAGCCGGTCAGAATTTAACGAATCCAGATTTCACCTTGGTGATGCAACCAGACTGCAACCTCGTTCTCTATCGCAACCCGTTGGAAGCAGTCTGGTCCACCGGAACCACCGCCAAAGGCAAGGGATGCGAGCTCCGATTGAAGACTGATGGCAACCTCGTCATCAACGACGAGGACGGGAAGGTCATTTGGGAGACTAAAAGCAACGGAACAGTTGGTCATTACGTTCTTCTTCTCCAGCGCGATCGTAACGTCGTCCTGTACAGCAAGCCAATCTTTGATTCTGGGACGGGAACAGTTCTAACTCCGGTTTCTATCACAAATTAAAAATTAAGCCACATAGTTGTGAGCAAGATGGAAGAATGAATAATAACTTGTTTTCAGCTCGGTGGAAGCTAGCTTGGTTTAAGTTCTTGCGTTTGTATTGCGGGCTGAGTTTGCTTCTGGGGTATCATAAAGAGTTGTGTGGGTAATTTCAGGTCTTTGTTATTTCAATAAGTATTGCAGTAGTAAAATGATTATGTGTCTAAAAAAGCTTGATTGTTATCAATATTTTTTTTAATTTTAACTACTATATTTTCTATTTGCTGTGAAAATCAAATAGGATAAAACATTGAATAACATAATAAATATTAAATTTTTTTAAATATAATTTAAATGATGCAATGATATATATATATATATATATATATATATATATATATATATATATATATATTAAAATGTAATATACTAAGTTAGCTCATTTCTATTTTGAAAGTAAAAGATAAAAATTATATTAAATTTGTAAGTTCTCATGAGATTGCATATTTTAAAGGTTTGCTTGAAAAATTCTTTTTATAACTGATGTGTTATAGTGGCACAATATTAGAATTATGAAATAGTATTTGCTTATATAATTGAAAGAACAAGATGTTAATGCCTTGCCCCTCCATAAGTTTGTAGCTTTTTAAACTAAAAGAATTCTCTTGCCTATGCCCCTTTTTTAAAATGTTTTTATAATTTTAAAAAAAGTTAACAAAATAAAATTTAAACAAGATCATAACTTAGACCTAACCAATTTTGAACTAATTTAAAATCAACTTGTTTTCTAAAATTAGCCATCAGATTTCAACGATTTTTTAATCCAATATAATCCAATTTTTTAATTTCATCTTGATTTCATGATTGAATTAGTTATGATATTATCTTGTAATTTTATGTTTAACTTCAGTCATTTTTATTTTAAAATTTTTATAATTTAAGAAATTTATTTAAATTTTAAATTTTTAATTGGCGAATGAGAGGTATAGAGGAGCGAGAATTTTGTAAGGCAGATTTATAATAGATAAATAAAGGACTTTTGCTCATCACTTTAGATATGCTTTTAGATAAAAGATAATGATTAATTTAATTGGTCGGAGAGAACTTTCGATTAAAATTTTTTATATTAAATAGTAAATTTAAATTAAATTTTAAATAATACGCCATATCTAATGTCTCCATCTCGTGCCGTTGTCCCTAGTCCACTTAATCAAAGAAGGTGGTCGACCCAACCTGACCGAAGGATTCTAGTCAGCAACTATGAGTTGTGTCGTTCAAGGAGACCATGTAGACTATAGTTGATATTTATTTAAGGGGATAATTTTAAGTCCACCATAACTGATTGAGGGCTTTGTGCCCTATTAAGTACCCTATGATTCACAACTCAAAGGGATATAAAATCATTAAGGAACATACGGGCTACAACTATAACCGTAATATAGTGGAGCCTATTAGCCAAATCACTCAGTCAGAGAGCTCTGATTGTAACCGTTTCAAATATGGAGCCTACAGACAAAACCAAGCGGATATAGGATATGGGCCATGCCCTTATTAGTGTAAAAGCTTTTGAGAGTGGATTTAATATTATACTTAATATGACATTAGCTCATTTGTGAGCTAAATTTTTTTTAAAATTGGCACCATCGATAAATAAATGTGAAATGCAGATAGATGGATTTTGATTTTGATTTTTAGTTGATAATTTCATTTAGGCATTTATTATTTTTTTTGGGAATTTTTTTTGAATATTTAATGGTTGATAGGAACTTGATTTAACATTGAAGATTCAAAAATTTTTAATAATAATAAATCCCTCTGATTGATATTCTCAATCAACACAGCCATCATGGGAGTAGACCTTGTCAACTCTAATCTTTACTTGTAGAGTATCACGTCTATGATTTGAATTATAAGCATTTAGATTTGAGATGGTTTAGCATTAGTATTTTAAAAAAAAAGTATTGATAATCCCCTCCGATTTTTATCTACAATCACCACAACAATCACTGAGAATTTAATTGATTGAATTGAATATATTTAAGAACTTTTGACCCTGCCAACTTTGTTTAGTTGCTAATAGATGATCAAGTCTATAGATTGTATTCTATTATTCACTTTTAATATCTAAACATGCCATAGATTCTGTCAACTCCACCCGTGCCAATATAGGATTAAATTTGTGGAATAAAGCTTGTAGTGCTAATCATGCATTTGCAATTGATTATCCTTCATATTTTAAAAAGCATTAATATTTTGAAAATTTAATGTCCAACTCTTTGAAATATTTGTATTTTCCAAATATAATTATGGAATTCAGCATATTCTCAAATGTTAAATGAATTCTAAATTTATTTATTTTTAATCCACCCAATATTCTCAGAAATCTAAATTTAAACAGTCAGCACTATGTCGGCCCCCATGCGGTTGTTTTGTGATTTAAAATGAATTTAGATTTTGAAAAGATGTAACATATTGATATGCTTGAGCACCTTTGACATGCGAAGAAATTCTTTATTTAACTTAAACCGCATAACATCTTTAGACACATGAATTTAAACATTCAACACTATATCGGGGGTTAGGGCTCATGCGGGTGTTTTGTGATTTTAAATGAAATTAGATTTTGAAAAGATGTAAGATATTGATATGCTTGAGCACTTTTCACAAGGGAAAAAAAAATTCTTAATTTTAGTTAACTTAACCTATATAGCATCCTCAAACAACCTGAATTTAAATATTCAACATTTTATCAGGGCCTATGCAAGTATTTTGAATTTTAGGCAACTTTAAATTCAATTCTGAACATTTATAGATCTTCAAAGTTGATCCTTATAACACTCAACTCAACTTTGAATTCAGCCTTCGCAATCTTTTCAAGTATTAGGATTTGCACCTTTGATCTTTAAGTCCGAGCATATGCAGACATTTCACTTGATGATTTGCACAAACTTTGATGCACTTGTGTAATGCATTGATATTATTCTTATCATGTTCATATAATGCCTTTGCTAGTTGTTCAATCTACTTTCACAATTTTCAAGGTATTATAATTAAACTTGAAAATTGACTCGTAAGCTATGCAAGTATGAAAATCACTCAAAATTTTAGATATTTGGGCAAACATCTTATTGTTATGTTGCACCTAATATTTTATTTTCGAATTTTATCTATGCGCTCATAGATGAATATTGCGGATCTGGTGGTGAGATTGAGAGAGCAGAACTAGGTGAGGATAAGACATATTTTTTACATGTCGTACCCATCATAATATTTTATTATTATTTTCAATCAAAGATGAGCCCGCACATTTACTTCTCATATCTATAAATTGGATGCTATGATGACTCATTTTTATGCCAATTGAGTTCTTTCAATAATTTGAGAAGTTCTGATTTTCAATATGAGAAGTGGGAAAAAGCACTTATTTTTCATTTATTTTAAATTTCTTTTTTATTCAAATTAATGACATTTAATGTGCTTGACAAAAGAAATTCTAAAGGGTTCATAAATATATTAAACGGGATAATTTTAATTTTTGTTATAATCAATGACAATGAGATTTCAATTAATTTAACTAGCTTTTTATATTTACTTTCAATAATTATTTAATATTTTATAAAATGATATATATATATATATATATATATATATATATATATATATATATATATATATATATATATATATATATATGTATATATATTATTATTATTAGTAAAAGTTTTGTAAGTATGAATCCAAAGACAAAGTATTTAAAGAAACAAGAAAACTCCATAATTTTTATGTGGAAAATCTCAAAAAAGAGGGAAAACCATGGCTAGCCCAAGAAAAGCTTCCACTATGTATGTTTTTGAGTACAAGATCTTCCATAGGATTATATAATAGTGTAAAGGAACAAGCGGACAATATTAGCGTTGTTGAAGTAGTAGAGATGATGGTGAAGCGGAGCAATCACCGGTGAAAATGCGAATAATTACGCGAAATGAGGAATAATCAGCGAAACGCAGAACAATCATTGGTAGAAGTCATCATGATGGAGACCGGCGAGATTGACGGCAGGACGATGGATCAACGGCGAGACGGCGGCCGGCATGGTGGTCGACCGTCGAGTGGCGCGATTGTGCTTGGAGGATCTTTAGAGCTCTCCTCTTCTCTTCTTGCCCCTATGAGGAATGAGAATTTATTTATAGGTGGATGAGGCGTCTAAATATATGCAAAATCGAACCACTCCTCTCCATCGGACGGCTCATGATGATTCCCTTGATCATATGATGTATTTTGTGTATTTGAATGCTCAAATGAAGTCAGAATTGTAAGAGCTTTGGCTTGTTGGAACTGGCTCGTCGAGATGCTCGATTTGACTATAAATACCCCATATTTGAGAGCTTTTTAAGAATTTAACTGATGTCTCAAAGTTTCCATGATATTTTAAGTGCTTGATCTCGACCAGTTTCAATTTCTGATTAGCTTGCTTTCGGCATCAAGATTCGTGCTTTGACTAGACGAATTTTCATGGTCATATCAATAATATATATATAATTCAAATTTGTTTAATAGTAGTAAAATAATTTTATCATTTATCTTCCCATAAAAATCATTATCGCTTGTATGTAAGTATCATCAATCTCATGTGTGGATTGCTCAATAATATTATGAGTCATTATTTGTTAATTCCGTTATGTGTTTTAGCTCAGATTAGAAGAATTGGAGTGTGGATGAGCATTAATATTTGATGAATTTTAAAATGATTATTGGATCATTTTTTGTTGAGTTCAAAGACCGTTTTCCATTATGTTGGTGGAAAATCAGGTTAGATAAACATTAGATGAGATTATTTATAAAGAACAGAAACTGAAGAATTTCTGCCAGTTTAGAAAAAGACTTGATCGAACAAATTGATATCGTTCATGATTTAGAATTAATTTCGGTTGAAAGATAAGAAACAAATTTTTTTTTTTTTTTTTACTTTAACTGATAATTTTGAGGTGCGTGTGTGTACGCTATAAAAAATAAAAAATAAAAAACTTTTGTAGTGGTTTTGAACTATAATATTGATTTAAATTGCTGCTAAATTCATTGCAGTGCTTCTAACATTGCTATGGAACTACTTTAAAAATTATTGCGTGTCAGAAAATTTATAGCGATAGAGTAAAATTTCATGCTTTAGCTTATATAGAAATTCATTACACACACAGATAGTTGAAAATAATAAAAAACTTCATAATTTTTATATAAAAAAACTTCATAAAGAAGGAAAAAATTCACGGGGAATAGTCCAGTAAAAATGCTCCACTATATATCTGTTTTGGAATACAAACTTTAAATTACAAGATTGTATGTAAGAAATCCTAATAATGAGAATGTTATAATCATGTTACAATAGCTATGCAGCAGCAGTTGGACTGTAATGGTTATTGGTGGCAGTCGGTGACGACAATTGGTGGTGATCGACGATAACGGTGGTGATGACGGGCTTTAAACTTCTAGTTTTCTCACATCTTTCTCCCAAGTTCGCTTCTAGCTCACTTCTCCTCCCCATGACAAGAATGTGGTCCTATTTATAAGATTTTGAAAGGGACATTTTGGTCATTGTAACCAAAATCTCAAAACACTCTATTAGACAATTTATATCGATTCATTTGATCATATATAAGTTTTTTTGGTGATTTGGCCATTCAAACAATCTTCGATTTGAGTGATCTTAGGCTTGTTTGATTCATCTCATCGAGCTGCTTAATTCAATTATAAGCATGTCAAATTTGGAAATCATTTGATCATCCAGTCAGTATTTTAAAATTTTTATATGTAGCTTTTGGGCTTGCTTTGAGTTCATCTAGACTCGATTTGACCCAATTCTAGCATTATTGGACATATCTCACTAAGTCGTTTAATTTGATTGTATACATGTGCGGTGTTTATTTTTGGCTTATGTGTGTTGTGTGTGTGTGTGTGTGTGTATGGGGGGACACCACACAGATCTGAGGATATATTTATTGAGTTGATTGGGTATGACATCAAAGAATAGTGTACTATCTTGAAAGATAGAAATCACTACCCTACGATGTACCTAATCACCTAATAGGGACTCCTAAGGCATGATGAGTCTTCGAATGTACCAGAGATTTTTCTCTAACTTTACATGGATGAATAAAGTAGGATTTATTTAAACCGAGTTCTAAAGTTTCCTATAGGGGAAAGCCCCCATAGTTAATTACATCCAAAGTAAGGTGAATTCCTTAGAAATACTCTCGATTAAAGTAGACAATTGTTGTTTTTGGATAATTCAAAGATATAAAAAACAACATAAAAAAAAAAAAAAAAAAAAAAAGACTATTAATAAATTAGTTATATTTGAAATATCAAATGAGATATATCAAAAAGAGAGATTTATTATCGAAGCTAGATGGAGATAAATAGGGGATGCTCATGATACTAGGAAACCTAATTAACATCCCAGACTATCCTATGGTTGGGTTTAATATGTTTGAAATTGAGGAGAATTATATATTTGAGTTGAAATTTTATTAGAAATCTAGGACTTATAATTCCACAATACAAGATTGTGCAAATGCTTGAGAAGTGAGGATTTTTGCTTGTAGCCCCAAAAAAAAATAACAACCTTGGATCCTAAATCTAGGGAGATATAACAAAGGCCAAAGTACGACCTATATCTAAGGTAAAAGTGAGTATATTGTTTACCTCCACAAGAGAGGGTAAATCGCCCGACTGCGGACTTATAATCGCATGGAGCGACAGCCAGCTAACACCTCCCACATTTTAAAACTATGTGGTCAAGTCATATACTTTGCAAGATGGCTATATTGTTATTATTTAGAAAGAAATTAAAGTCATTAAACCCACTCTCTAAGAGACTAGAGCATAAGTGGTATGAATAATGGTTTAGTCTAAAATTTTATCAAATTTTATTTGATTTTAGACTCTTTATTTTGACACGCTATATGATTTTATATGTCTAAATGTATGGCGAAGTTGATTATGGAATAAATCAAAAAAGAAAGAGGTGTTTTCCATCATAGGCTCTCAAAGGTCAAGCTTTTTTCCTATCTGACAAAGATGAAAATCTTCTTTTAACAAGACTGAAACAAAATAACATGTATGATATTAAGCATACAACATCCAGCTAAGGGGTTGCTAAATATTTTATTATCTTGATTTAATGTCTAGGCCTTATGTGAGGTTATGAATTATTTTAAGAGAACTTAGTTGCGAGTTATAGATGGAGTAGAACATTTATTTTTCGCTAACCTCCACTGACCTGTATGACAGTGCGTGACCCCCCTCGCAGGCTCCAAATCTCTCCAATCTTGAGGTTTGAAATTGACTTGGTTAGGCGGCACGTATCCTAAATTCAAGCTCTAGTGTGCTTTCAGGTTCTTCCAACTTTATCTAAATCCTAGAATCCTCCGTTGACATGTATGATGTGTCACCTCTGGACTTTAGTTCTCCCCGGTCCTAGGGTTTGAAACTGACTTGGTTAGGAGGCACTTATTCCAAATTCAGGCTCTAGTGTGATTCCATGATCCATCATTTTTTTTGAGTAAAAGTTAAAATTGTCCTGGATATGCGGTGCATAAACCACTTTCACAAGCTTTAGTTTTATCTTTTATGTCTATTAAGGCATTTGCCCTTAGTATAAAAAGTATATATTTTTCTATAAAAATTTTGCCCCATGACAACGTAATCATATATCCTTTTTGGACTTTGACTTCAAAAGAATTATGATTTATATATCTCTAAGATTTTGATATACTTATATCTTTTGAGACTTTTGCTTTTAAAATTTTAGTATACAGATCTTCTAAGGCTTTTTTTCTTCTAAGATTTTAATGTGTACTCTTGAGACTTTTTCTTTTTGAGGTTTTTAATATACCTATACCTTCTAAGACTTTTACCTTATGAGATTTTTAATGTATCTGTATCTTCTGAGATTTTTGCCTTCAGAAATTTTTAATATACATGTACCTTCTGAGGCATTTACCTTTTGAGATTTTTAATATACCTGTACTTATGGGCTCAGAAAATTCACCACCGACCTCTCGATAATAATTTAGATTGAAGAGAGTGATTGATTTGAAGTGTCGAAAATTTTCAGAAGGCAAATGAGATAGTAGATAAGATAATACCCAGAGATTTCGCCCTCATTTGGTAAGGCCTTTAGATCTGGTTCTAAGTTTCCTATAGGCGCAAGCCCTTATAGTTAATTACACCTCCCAATAAGTAAGAGAGAACTTTCGATTAAGGCTAGTCATTAGATCACTTAATGCGTATCGTATAGTAGCAGCATGTAGAGTTTTAGAGTTTAAGATTTATGAAATTCATCATTTTAGCTTAAACCGCATGGTTGGGCGTGCATCTAGATCACATGGTTCATCCCGGGTCTAGTCCTCTACTTAGTTAGAGGAGGTACCCTGACGAGAAGGATCTTCATCAGCAACACATGGGTTATGTCGTTCAAGAAATCCTTGTAGACTTGGGATGATGTTTGTCTAAGGAGACAGACTTAAGTCTACCTTAGCTGATAGAGGGTTGTTTTCCCTATCAAGTATACCCTATGATTCACAACTCACAGGGTAGAGCCATTGGGGGAGCATATGAGTTATGGTCGTGATCATAATATAATGGAGCCTGACTAGCCAAACCACCCGATCAGAGGACTATTGATCTTAACTACTTCATCTGTGATTCCTACTGGCTAAGCCACACAGTCATAGAACACGAGCCACGTTCTTACTAGCGTGAGATTGATTGAGAGTGAACATAGCAAAATACTTGATTTGGCATTGACTCCTTTGTGAGCTAGAGTTTTCTTAATTTATCACCTCCGACAAACAGTTGTGGAAGGTGGATAGATTGAGTTTTGATTTAAGCTTTTAATAATATAATTCCATTTAAGCAGTTTCAGATTGCTACTTAAAATTAATTAATTAGAATATGTTTAAGAGCTTTATATCCTGTCAACTCTGTTTAGCTGCTAATAGAGGATTAGATATACTATCACCTGACAGAATTAATTTCTCAGATATTTCACTGATTTGAAACTCTTATTACAAGTTTTTAGGTTTTGTTAACCCGAACCCAGTCCTAAGAGTAAACCAGGAAACAACCCGCCCAGCATCCTTTGACACTTGAATTTAAGCATTCAGCATAATATCGGGGCCCATGCGGGTGTATTGTAATTTTATATTTGAATTATGAGATTGATTTGTATTTTCATTTTTTATTCCAATTTAGTCTACGCGGCCTTTTCAGACATTAAAATTTGCACTTGAAATCTCTATATCCGAATACATGCAGGAATTTATGGATTAGATAATTTTGCCTAATTAGTGATTTTGTTGATTTTTTGAAAATCATAATTAGAATGAAATTTCTTAATTTTGATTAAAGGATACTCTATGATTTTGTAGATTTTGATTTAGTATGTACGCTTTACAAAGAGTTCTGGATCAGATGATGATTTTTTTTTGTTTGACTGGTTCAAAGAATAATTTAGTTTGTTATTTTAAGAAGAAGATTTATCCCTCGAAGTAATTCTCATTTTCTCTCTCTTTTTTATTCGAACTCTCTTACATTTATTTTCCCCCATATTTTTTATTCAAACTCTCCTACATTCGTTTTCCCTCCTCTTTTTATTCGAACTCTCCTACATTCATTTTCCCCCTTCTTTTCATTCGAATTTTCTTACATTCATTTTTCCCCCTTCTTTTTTTTTTAAAGCAACCTACTTACTACCTCTTCTAATTTCTATAAATAAGGCTAAGAGGGAGTCTTCTATTCTATTCCATTTATTTGAAGGATTGGAATTAGGACATTTGAAAGGAAGCTATTAGAAACTTTTGAGGCTTTCAACTCTACTTAGATAAATTTTGTAAATATTTTTTTCACCATTTTTTTATTTTGTTTTACTTTTATGTTTGTCATATGTCATTTTACTTTTCCCCCCTTTTTTGTTTGACATTTTTAGTTTAAAATTAGCTGTAAGTTTTCTTACTTAGTGTTCTTAAGTCAGTTCATTTCACTCTCTCTTTTTTTTCTAAGTCAAAAGATTTCACACAATTTTGGCAGCCTCCCGGTGTTATCCTCGTATAGGGGGCTGCATTAGGGGTGTTTTGGCTTACTCGGTACGCCCTCTTGAACGTAGCGAGCGGTGTCTTGCATCACCGCAACCAATTTTTCATCTCGTCACACCCTCTTGAGCACGACGAGGCCTTCAGACCTGAAAGAATACATATAATGCAATATATATTCATCCCTCTTCCCCCCCCACCCTTTTTTTTTGTAAGACTAAAAATTAGATAAAATTTATTTCTTCGGGGGCGTCCCAGCAGTGTTGGCTTTTCATGCATCCTCTTGCGTGAGCATAGTTAAGTTTTCATCTCATCAGCCTCTTGAGCATGTGAGAGACCTTCCAAAAAACCTGACATATATATATATATGTATATATGTATATATATATATATATATGTATACATATATATACATGTATAATATATATGTAATATGTAATATATATATATAATATATGTAATACATATATGTATATATATACATATATATATACATATATACATATATATATATATATATATATATATATATACATATATATATATACATATATATATATATATATATATATATATATACATATATATATATATATATATATATATATATATATATATATATATATATATATATATATATATATATATATACATATATATATATATATATATCCATTCTGAACTCACATGTTTTGACTCATTTTTGGTAGTGCTCAATGAAAGAGAGAACAAGGTTGGGTAGCAAATTGAGAATGTAAAGGAGTCGACGTTGGAAACAAAAAAGAATTTTCTCTTGATGATGTTCCTATTCTGATTAAAGAGAAAAATTGGGCGGGTTATGTAAGGAATGAGGAAGGAAAGAAGACCGCCTTTGACGATGTTCTTCCATTAAACGAGGCGAAATGGATGAAGCAAAAGGCTGACGCCAAAAGTGAAAGAAGAATCACTGATGACGTCTTCCCATGGGCGGTGAAATTGGATGAGGCGGGTAGGAGGTTGGGGCTGTGGGAAGGAGGTTGCGGGCTGGCGGGCAGTGGGAAGGAGGCGGGTGCAGCGCGGAGGCGGGTGGGAGCGGCCGGCGGAATGCGGATTGGGCCGGCGGCATAGATGGAGGAACGAAACAGAGGGTTTGGCGGGACGACGTGCAGCGGAATGGGCTGTAGCAGTTTTGTGGGCCATGCGCAGCGGGCCGGAGCAGGTTTTGCGCTTGCACCAGTGAGACGGCTGGAGGTAGGACGCGGGAAGTGCGTAGCGGGCCAAAATAGATTTTGTCAGTCGGAGAGACGTACAGGCCAGTGCGCAAAAACGGGTTGGCGGGATGAGCTTGCGGTGGACCAGAGGACGCAACGGAGCGGGTCTATGAGACGCGGGCTAGACCTGCGGTAGGAGAGAGGCGTGCGGGTTGCGGGGCAGCATGCGCGTACATGTGCCGCGGCGGAACGCGGGTGCGGGATGGGTTGGAAGCGGTGGAACGTGCTGCACGCATGGGGTACTAGCTGCAGAAGTGGAGGAACGTGGGCTGCGCTAGAGCGACGGGTCGTGCGGCACGCGTGGGCCGTGCCGGAAGAGCGGAGCTTGGGATGCGGCCAGAGGCGTGGAGGCGGGATTGCCGTTGAGGGAGTGGGAGAAGCCCATAGAAAAAATGGGAAAAATGTAGAGAGAGGAAGAGGAACCATTTTTTCTTTTCTTCTTTTTTTTAGAACTAGCCAAACCGAAAATAGGGGGGCGGTTGTGCATGGGGGAGGGTAATTTAGGGATTTTAAATAAATTTTAAATTGATTAAACGGTTTTAATTTGAATTTTGTGCTGGTAAACTCACATAGTCAATGTATATATATCAATTTAAGGTAATTCCATTGTTTCAACACAACAATTGCTTTACGAGGCCATTTTCATTGAAGTCGCATCAAATCGAATCAATTTCAGCTCAAAATACACATCATCACTTTTGACCGCTCGATTTTCGCGCAGGCTCGTCCGAATTGAGTGCGAATAGTCTTACTTAATAGATTTTGATGTTTCGAAGCCAATGGCACAATCAATTTTATTAATGGACGTTATTTGATACTCATCGGCACCTCCTGATCTTGATATGCTGCGGCGGCGAAATCGGTTGATAATCAAGTTGTGAAATATTTATATCCGGTCAATTTTGATGCTCTGAATCTGACAACAAAGTCTGTTCGTCGATGGTAGGTCGTTTTGACTATTTTCATTGACGTCCAGTGCATTTTGGCCTCGATTTGCGCTTTGTCACTTCAAATCATTTGGTATTTGCATAGACTCGTCCGATTTGAGCACGGATGGTCTCATTTGATAGTTTTCAATGTTTTGAGTCTAACTGACAATCAATTTTACAAATAGGGGTTTGGTAGTGACTCTAACTTCAATATGTGCAAGCATATCAATGACGGCTTGATTAGTTGATCATTAAGTTATGCAATATTTATATCCTGACCAATTTCAACGTTCTGAACACAACAGTGAAGTCCGTTCATCGATCAGAGGTCATTTCGACCATTTTCAAAGACGTCTAGTGCATTTCAGCCTCGATTTACACGTCGTTACCTCCGAAGTTTGTCAGATTCGACTTGTAGGCTTGACTTTGACTTATGACACACATATGGAGGTCAACAAATGCTCCCAACAAATATGATTCGCGCATGAAGTGAGTCACATTTGTTGAAAATTGGTTGACTTTTTGGTTTTCTTCTTTCTACCCCTCCTCGTCTTTCTTCTTTTTTTTTTTTTTTTCACTTCTTGTTATTGTGTCTTGAGAACTGGTGGACATACTTGATTACACTGTTCTTTAAATTTTTATAACATTTCTCTTATCGCTTGGCAGGAGAATGTTCAACTGGAGGAGACCTGATGATCTGTCACCTGATGAGCCTAGCGAGGAGGCTATCTGGTCGGAGATTGATGGACATGATCATCAGGAGATGCTGATATCAGAGATAGGATTGAGCAACATACTGATATGCTATGAGGATGTGATTTTTACCAGGGCTTCTTTGCATGCTCTTCCCTACTCCTTGGTTGTACTTCTGATTCCTTTACTTTTGAGGATCTTGCAAATTGGGTAGCTACCCTAAGTCAAGTGTGGTGACTACAATCTTTGGATAGACAAGTAGTTAGTTTCGATATTGTGATGTCTTACGCTTACAAGATTGAGTGATGAGACACCTAGACTCGAGCCACTATCAGCTACAGCTGGGCTCACTAGACCTACTTCGGGATTCCTCTATTGATAGGATTCCTACTCTTCCTCGTGGATATGTCCCATGGGCTAGGTATATTCTGCAGGCTCACAAAGATACTTTACGGACAACTGATGTTTATGAGGCAGTACATGCATATTTATTTGACTTTGGGGGTATGCCTTCTTCTTGGGCTCATGGAGTAGTGGAGTTTTGGGATCATAGTAGTAACACTTGCTGGATTGGCCCGGAGGAGTTGACAATCACTCTTTGGGACTTACAGGCTGTGTCAGGTCTTCCCGTATTTGGTTATCGCTACGAGGAGTGTGTTCCACCTAATGGGGAGATATTTCATAGTCAGCCTTCAGATGATTGTGATCGACGAGATAGGTTAGCTATGCCTTTTATTTATATTGATCTCCTGGACCACTATCACCAGATCTTCAGAGTCTCAGGGCATTTTATACCATCACGAGCCGCATTACCTGTGAGTACATGGATTCAGAGCTTCTTGCAGGATTATGCTCTATCCGAGGAGGCTGTAGCACTGCATGACCCTTTTCGATTGGGTGTGTCTGAAGATAATTACTTATCCGATGTGACTACGGAGCCTATTTTACCAGCAGGAGCAACTTCTACAGCACTACTGGGATTGAGCGAGGATCAGTTCTTAGCCAATTTTATAGTGACATGACTCTGCATTTTTGTGCTCCCTATTACAGAGGGCTTAATTCTCCTAGGCGCTTTATTAGCAGCCAGCAGGGTCTCTCAAGGTGAGTGAGTTTCTCTTGCCCCAGCAGTATTAGCCAGGCTTTATAGGATATTGGGGCTGATTTCTACGACAGGTTCCCTAGAGTGGCGAGATGTGATTCTACCTTGGTAGTACTTATATGCTTGGGCTCATCTCCATATACATGACACCTTTGCTTATTTTGAGTATTGAACATTCTTTTTAGAGCGAGGATATTCTACAATCTTACACTTATATCGAGCATCCTCTACTTTGGAGATGGAGAGGATTCACATGCTCTTCTTTGCTCCCCATTTGGCCAGAGATCAATTTTTGTTGGTTCACCAGCCGGATATACTCGGCTTACCCTCTAACTCGATAGGGATTGATCTTATTGACAGTCTTGATGAGAATGACAGATATTCCTTGCTTCATGGCCGTCGGACATTGAGAGTAGCTGAGTACCTTTTCAATATACGTCCAGGATGGTTATGTTATCGGTTTGGGAAGTCAGTTTCTATAGAGGACTATCAGCCAAACTGAGTTGCACGGTAGTTTGGTTTCTTCCAGTCAACTGCTCTCAATGATAGGCCACTCATCCCAAGTGTAGTGGATTTTAGGAGGATTAGGACAATTCCCTTTGAGGCACATTACTTTGCAGCTTTAGCCATTTGGCTAAATTTACCGAGGCTTGGTACTGGTGCTCATTTTCGGATAGCCTCTCCATAGGGTTGCATGGGTGTTAATTATACTTACCTCACCTGGCTACGGTTATCTTTTGGCCCTTTCTTGGAGCGTGGTTCCAAGAGATATGAATGCAGGATTAGATCTTTAGGCGTTCCTCGAGATCAGATGACCCATCGTTGGTTACCATTAGTAGGAGACTATAGCACTAGAGGTATACTTGCTATTCTCCTCTCTTTCTATACTTTTGTCCAATCTCTCCTCCCTTTTTTTTTCAAAATATGCTTAGTGCGTCTGATACTCTAATTTGATTCTTGACAGATGCACCAGTTGGCGTGTTATCGAGGATACTACTTCTCCTGGCAGAGTTAGAGCTAGGGATTCTGCTCCTAGCTACATTGATGTTTCTTCACTGACTCATAGACGTAGGTGTAGCCAACCCACATAGCCTGTGCGGGTTTCGATTGATTGTTCCACGAGTTTGCCTACACAGCCATTTATGACTTCTGATGAAAAGCCATAGGTGTTAGGAAGCATTGGAGATGTTATTGAGGACTCTGGAGTTGGGTTGTCGTGTGTCAACCTTTGATACTATATCTTTCGATGTTATTACCCCTTCTGTGGAGCCACTTTTCTCTACTAAGCCTAACTCCGCCCCTTGTCCTGGGGAGACTTCTGAGGTGAGAGACCTCGTGCCTAGCAAGGCCTCTGTTGAGCCAGCACATAGCCCTAGAGTTTATCAAGTAGTGAGGGTCCCCGAGAATTATATCGCTTACGATAATCCAGTTCAGTCGGATTCATCATGTTCCGGTACTTTCTCCCTCTATTTATTTTTTTTTATTAACTGCACTTCTTTACATCCGCTTCGTGTTGATTATTTTCATTTGTTCCCTGTAGTGCCTTATGTAAGTTATGAGTCCGAGATCTATCATCGACATCCCTATAGGCCGAATCCACGTGATAGGAGCATGCAGGATTGCGGCTTGGTGAGGGACGTGGTTTCTCGGATTACCTTGAACTCACCAGAGTCACTGGACAGCTTCATGTCTTATGCGAACACCACTTTGGACCTTTTAGCTCGTACTGGCTTGGACGAACAGGCTCTCAGGTATCTGGAGACTCTTTATAGAGACATAGAGTTCTTAATCCACTGGATGAGATCGCTCAGTAATGTCCGTTCTAGTGCCTTACTAACAGAGCATCAGGAGCAGGTCAGGCTTCATAGGGAGGCAGCTGACCTAGTGCATGATGACTTTGAAGAGAGTGCAAAAGCTCTATGACATGACCATTAGAGTTTGCTAGATGCTTCTTCTGAGTTAGATAGATTGACTGTTAGGCTTAGAGAGCTGCAAGTTGAGGTGACGAAGAGCTCGGGCTATAGCAGAGCGATCGTTATCGCCTACGCCGAGCTATGGTAGATGCTGAGGCTTCTTTGATTAGAGCTACTAACGCTGCTTGGTCGAGTGAGTTATCTTTAGTAGCTTATTTAGCACAGCTTCAGGAGTTACAGTCTAGGATCCCATGATCTACTTTACTTTTCTCTTTTTTTTATCAGTCATGTATCGTCTATCCTCTTATTGTATTAGAGGATGTCAGTGTTCCTCTTTTACTTCTGCACATTTGTGCTTTTGTGATTTGATGAGAAAATCAGCTTTGATTTGTGCTTTGGGCTTGATTTGTATGTTTTGTGCTTTGGGTTTAATTTGTGTGCTAGCTACAAAACTTGGATCATTTCAGCTTCAAACCATCTACTTCTACTTCAACGGTTTTGTTGAAGATCTCTTTCTTTTATATACTTACGGATTTGAGCCTCCTATGACCCTAGCTTCATTTTTGGTTGGGTTTGATGGAGGAATTGGTCTGCTTGTTTTGATGAAGGACTCCGCTAGGGAATCAATTTATCCGTGCTTGATTGGGTTTAAAATTCCTTCTATCCTAGTTTTAAGCTTGACGGACTTGATGAAGGACTAACCTGATTTATCCCTATTGACTTTTCAGGAAGTGTATGCACTCCATGAATCCTGTGCTTGCTCCTTTGACGGATTCGTTGAAGGATACATACAAATGACCCAGCCTTCCGACTTATATAGGGTCAATGCTGAGTTATTAGTCTATCAACTTGATCTTTAACAAACTGAATAACCACAAAATTCCTTTAGTTCAGCCATCGACTTTGTATGAACTATGGAATTGCATCCTCGATCCTGTGCTTTCTGCTTTGATGGACTTGATGAGGAGATAGGCTTTGATCTATGCTTTAAGCTTGATCAGATCATTTGATAATATATTGAAATATCACCTTGCAGGTAATATGAAGATTGATTTGAGGCAGCCCTGAATTGAGCGCTTCCTCAGATTGCCTTGATCTATCGATCAAGTAGAGAGATCTCTTTGATCCTGATTATTGTAATCACTAAGTCGGATGGTTTGAGATTGAGCCTATCATCTTGATGAGTGGGGGCTCTTTCACTGTGGTCTTTTCTTATGGCTTGTTGAGTGAGGAGAGCGTCAGCAACTCGGCCACATTTGGGCTTGTTGAGTTCGACCTTTAGAACCTACTCGAGTCTTCGACTTAAGCTATAGTGGGTTGGTATTATTATCATGAATCGAATCTTTCCTGCTCTTTCTCTGACTTGAGTGAGGAGAGCGCCAACAACTCGGCCATTTATGGGCTTATTGAGTTCGACCATTAGAACCATCCGTATCCTAGAATTCAAGATGTAGAGGTTGATGTTTTTCCAACTTAATTGATTGAAGCTTCTGAAATTGAGAGTTCTTCTAACTTAATCTCCAAAATTTGGCAAATCTGGGAGATAAATTTTTGACATTTTAGGTTATTTTTTCATGCGTAGAAATAGATTCTTTTTATTTCTGCAAGAATATGCAACTTAACAATGATAATTATAGATATATTCAGGGATTTTGACGTAATGCTCGATGTCAACCTGAATCAGAATATATTTGAGGATCTCATCTTATGGCACGATGTCAACTCAAATAAATTTAATATAAACAAAAAATGCCCCTATCTTGCAGGGAGAATTCTAAAGCATATTTGGAAGAACTTTCAAGATGAAATTATACAAATATATCAATTTGAATTGATATGCTCTTAAGAGGGTTTCGACATGTAACATTGCTTTCGTATATGTATATATGAATCTAAAATGCCCTCTATGTAATAGGGGAATTTTCATGAAAAATCTTTTTTCATATGGAGTGAGTATATTTATTTAGGGATCTCGGCATGAAGCACGATGTTGATCTAAATAGATATACTAAAAAAATGCCCCCTATCTTGTAGAGAGATTTCTATTATACCTAGAGAATGTAGTCATCATGTATAATAATTTTTCAAGTATCGATTATTAATTGGTGGTATTGGTCTTTCACCCTTTAGGTTAATAAGTTGGTATACCCCTTCTTGATACACTTTCTCAATGATAAAAAGGCCTACCCAATTAGGCTCAAATTTGCCATCGAATTTTTGATTGGGAATAATTCATCTTCTCAGCACCAGGACCAATTCTCCTTTTTGAAAAGCTCGAGGATGCACCATATGATGGACATTACTTTGGACATCCTTGCTCAATAAACTTCTAAATTTTGTTGGGCTTGGAGCCTGACCTCATCAAGCGTATCAAGCTCTTCCATTCGTAGATGGACATTCTCATCTTGGGTGAGATTATATTGAATGACAATTAGAAGTGAAGGTAATTCAACTTCAAGTGGCAAGCCTATTTCATCTCCAAATATTAGTGCATAAGGAGTGGATTTTGTGAGAGTACGGTCTAGATGTCACGTCGTTGTCTTTCTGTAAGGCAATTTTGCTTCGAGATTTTGGCTTCCAAATTTGCTCACCTAATTGTCGGGACCTTTCGACGGTGGATTCTTGGACTTGTGGTCCAAGTGTCATGCATCTAGAATAAGTCAAAAAGTCCTTGGTGGACATCTCAGGACCTCTTCCATACAAGTAAGACGTCAAATAATATTTTGACTAATACCTAGGATAGGTCAAAAGTCTTTGGTGGACTTCCCACAACTTCTTTCATACAAGTTAGTGTCGTTGAATAATATTCTGACAATCACCTCGGATAGGGAAAAAAAAAAGAGCAAATCACCCAAAATTTTTAGTTTACTAATGTCATTGATAGCTCTGATATGATGATATAAGAAAGAATTAAAATTTTGGATATAAAAGAAATAAAAAAATATAAGGGAAAGAAATGCATCCTCAAGTTATATTAAATGATATCAACATCTTCCTCACCGTTAGAAGATGCTCCCTTAAACTCACTTTCAACTCTTTCATCTTGAATGGTGAAGGTCTTGATACTTAGTGGAGATGATTCTCAATACTAGCCCTAGTATTATGATGTACTAAGCGAATTCATTTTATGAATCCCAGGATAAAGCCCTCTTCCAAACATTGATGCTCCAAGTCCTTCACTTCAACATCAAGAATATGATTACAAGCTTTTTAGATATGAGATTCACCCTTGAAATCAAGTTGATCTTATGAGAAAGCATATAATGCCTCAGTTTCTGAGGAGCAAAAACTAAGGTTAAACAATGTTTCTCAATAGGAGGATAATTCTTTTCTGTTGGGATAAGCCTGCGACATAGATAATAGAGGGCATTTTCCTTGCCTTCTTCATTTATTTGGGCTAATAAAGCACCAAGAGATTCATCCATAGTCGCGGTATAGAGGATTAATGGCTTTCCTGGAATCGGGGAAGCCAAAATAAGAGGATTCATTAAATATTGCTTTAGATTTTCAAAGGCATCCTGACATTTTTCATCCCAAATAAATTTGGAGTCCTTTTTCAATAATGCTGCAAAGGGGTTGACATCTTCCAGATAAATTTGATATGAATCTTCTTAGGTATGCAAGCCTTCCCTAGAATGATCTTAGCTATGTAAGACTTCTAAGTGGTAGCATTTCTATAATAGCTTTTATCTTTTCTGGGTCAATTTCTATCCCACAACGTTGCACTATGATCCCTAAGAATTTCCCTAAAGTCACTCCAAAGGCACACTTTAGAGGATTCATCTTTACGTTATAGTGGTGAAATCATTGAAAAATGCCCCGTAAATCATAAAAATATTCTTATTTTATTTTGCTTTTAATGACTAAATCATCGATATAACATTCAACTTGATTATGAATCAAGTCATCGAATATTCTAGTTATAGCTCTTTGATAAGTAGCTCCAGCATTTTTGAGACCAAATGGCATGACCATGTAACAGAAAATCCCTATTGGAGTTCTAAACACCATATGTTTTTCATCTTCAGGGGACATCTGAATTTGATTATAACCAGATGATCCATCCATAAATGAAAAGATCTCATGCTAGGAAGCTATGTTGACCATGAGTTCAGGTATATGCAAAGGGAACTCATCTTTGGGACAAGCTTTATTTAAGTCTCTAAAATCAACGCAGATGCATATTTGACCATTCTTCTTTTTTACTGGAACTATGCTGGCTACCTAATTAAGGTATTGTTCTTCTCATATAAAGCCAGCTTCAATTAGTTTCTTTATTTCAATAATTACTTGTTGTTATACTTTTAAGCACATTCGCCTAGGAGGCTGATTCACTAGGATGGCATCGGGTTTAATTCCTAGTTTGTGAACAGCCACATCCTAGGATTAAACCTGGAATTTCATCATAACTCTAGGCAAAGTAATCTTTATATTCAAAGAGTAAAGTGATTAACTCTTTAGAATCTTCTAGACCCAATAAAGAGCTAATAAAAGTCAATTTTGAGTTCTCAGGAGTTCCTAGGTTAACCTCCTTTAATTCATCCATAGTAGATTTTATCTCTTCCTCATATTCAGGAGGTGCATTCTGAAGTGAATCATCTTTGGATTCCTCTAGAGTAGAAGAGACTTCAAAGAGTTGATCTATTTTATGATTATTTATCAATAAATAATGCTCTATATCGTTAAATGATTCAATAGTGCCAAACCCAATGCTGGCTTTGGAATGAAAATTTATATATTTTTGATTCCATAAGCTCTCCATGTGTTGGGAAGATCTTTAGGCCAAATATTTATGATAAAATCATTTTTTATAGAATTCTTTACACAAGTTGAATACTAGTCAAAAGGAAGTTCTATTATTTCATTAAAAGATGGCTCTTCAAGCTTTACATCTCCTTCTGAGCTTGAAGGACCGGCTACAAAATAAAATTTTGTTGACCTCCCCACTTTTCCTGATTAGTTAGGGGCAACTTTGACCTCTAATTAAGATATTTTATTTTGATTTAAAGGAGTCAAAGTTAAGGTATCAACATAGTTTTTCAATTTTTCATATGTGGATAGTTCAGACTCTTCCTTTAATGCTTTGATTTCTTCCTCATCAGTGTCTGATTCTAAGGAAATCTCAAACCTTTTTGAAACACTTCTACGATGGCAATCTTCATCTAAGCTCGATTCCAAATCAATATGAATTATTGGAGGTTCTTTTTCTATTTATTTTTCTTTTTCCTCATTTTCTATCTTTTCATCTTTCTTGATTATTATATTTCGTGTTTCAATAATAATGTATTTCATTGAATCAAATCTAGGTTTCTTAAGTATATAATAAATAGCATCTTCATAAAGCTCAATCTCATGAATAGCAAATGGTTATATATCTCCTTTTATAACATATTTCACTCCATCCCTAGTGTACTTAATACACTGGTGGAGTGAAGATGGAACCATTCTATACTCATGGATCCAAGGTCTGCCTAAGAGAGCATTAAAGGAAGTTTCTGAATCTATAATGTGAAATTTAGCATCAGTTTTTAATCCTTCTATTTCTAATAATAGAGTGATTAAACCTAAAGCTTTTTCACCTGTTTCATTAAAGCCCCTTAACAACATCTTATCAGAACTAAGTCTTCTACTATCAATTTTTAAGAATGTCAATGTTCTAGAATTCATTATGTTAACAGATGCACCAGGATCTACTAGAACTCTTATCAATCTTATATTTTTAATTTTTAAAGCAATATAGAGAGGACGGTTATAGTCACTGGTTCCCAAAAGTAGATCCTCATCAGAGAAAGTAACCCCTGGGATCTCCTTAAAGTAACAAGCCTCTTCTAAGAAATTAGCTGCTAGTTGAGTCAGGAATATCTCTAGATCAAGTAATGCCTATACTAGTGACTGTCTCATTTCTTTTGAAAGAATGAGAGCATCATAAATGCTTAATCTAGCAGGGAGCTTCCTAAGATGGGATAGAACATTATAATCTATTTTGGTAACCTTTATTTCTGCTGGTATCTCTTTAAGTAGAGAATCTAAACTTGTGCTTTCATCCATGATTTGCTTCCCTTTTTCTTGAGTAGGAGGTAAGCAGGGCGGTAAGACTCTTCCACTACGGAGATTTATTTCAGCAATATCTCTAGGGTTTGAATCAACCTGTTCCTCATTTTGACCATCCTTTTCTGATGAATGATCAGAATCTGACATTTCTATATCTATGATAAGTGGATCACCATGTAAATCTTTCATGTAAGTTTCTGACCTTGAGTCATGTGAAACATCATGAGATTCTTCTTTTTTGATATTTAAATTCTCAATATTTTCATTCTCATTTTCATCAGAAATAGCACAAATGTAAGAAATGTCATCAGAGATAGATTTTTTATTCATTCTTTTGAGATAAGTACATAAAGATAAAGTCTTATATGGTACTGTGTTTCCATCTTTATTATACAAAATTCTATTACTAGATACAGATGTCCCTCCCTCACCATACTTTTTTTATCTTCTGTGTAGTTGAAGATGATGAACTAGGCTAAGGTGGAACTCATACTCTAGACTCTAGTGGATCAACCTGGGTGATATCCTCCCGGGTCTGACTCTGATCCTGCATGGAAAGTTTTAAATTTTTCATCATATATTTCTTTGTAGAATGGGATTAAACTATATCCCATTCATTTTGAAATGAAGAACTTGAAGAAGAGGTACCTGTTATAACCTTAATGGATCCTTGTCCAGGGTCCACCTGGTACTCCTTTAGAATAGTTACAAATCCCTTCCTAAAATTTATTTCTAGCTAGTCTTTGAAAGAAAAGCAATCCTCAATAGTATGCCCCAACATCTGATGATATGAACAATAATTGGGATCATTTACCTTTCCAACCTCTCCTGGCTTTCATATATCAGGGAGTTTAAAAGTGCACTCCTTTTCCATCTCACAGTTGTCCTATGTGAAGAGGTGGGAAGAAGGAGAAGGAATTTGACTTCTTTTATTCCTTTTCTTGCATTAGTTTTCCTTATTTGGATTTTATGCAACAAGCAATAGAAGTCTAAGTAGCTTGATTAGGGATGTAAACCTTCATTAGAAGGGTTTAAGGAAGTGTCACCCCCATCCCATGTGATTTGGTTGGAAGTGGTTTGATATTTTCTTATTTCTTTTGCCTTGCTTAACTCACTTAACCCAAATTGGGTTAAGTAAATTTCTTATGGGTCAAATGACCCAACTACACCCAATAGGGAGTTAAGTTATGTCTTGGCACCATCCCCATATGATTTAGGACAATCAATTTAGAGTTATTTTGATTTTTCTTAGATTTGAGGTTAATGTGGCTTATTTAGGTTATTTTGATTTAAAGGATTTAATTTACCTAATCTAGGCCTCCATGGACTCAAATTTCTTTGTCATTGTGATCACACATATTCATTTGATTATTTAAAATATTTTTTTGGTGATTTAATTTAGTCAAATTTAATGGGTTGACTTGTTTGATCAAGTGGGCCCACTTAAGTCAATTCTAGGTTGACTAGAGTTGACTTTAGGTTTGACTTTGAATTTTTATTTTATTTTCATTATTTTACTTGATTTAATTTTTGTTGGATATTTGACTTGATTTTGCATTGAACGAAGTAAATTGGATTTAACTCAAAAATGTATTTCCTAAGTCACTAAGCATAGTAGCTTGAATATTGAATTAGGAAATCCCTATTTAAACTTGAGCTCTTTTCATTGCTAAAATGATGTCTTAAAAAATGAGGTCACCAAGGTGTGCTGCTAAGAAATCTGCTAGTACTTATCCTTTCACCGCATGGAGGGGTACGAATGTGATATCAAACTACGAGATAATCATGGGCCAATATGCCAAATGTTCGGATAGTGTTTGTCATGTCATGAGATACTACAGTGGATTGGTTCTAGAATTCAAGTTCACTTTATGAGAAAGCACATAGTGCTGTAGCTTTTGGGATGCAAAGATTAAAGCTAGGCAATGTTTCTCAATAGGTGGGTAGTTTGCTTCAGCAGAAATCAAATGATGACCGAGGTAGTAGAGAGCATTCTCCTTTCCTTCGTCATTGGCTTGGGCCAACAAAGCATCGAGGGAGTCATCCAATGCTGCAGTGTAAAGGATGAGTGGCCTACCCGAGACAAGGGCTATTAGAACTGGTGGCTTCACCAAATACTATTTGATATCTTCAAAGGCATGCTAGCATTTATCAGCCCACTTGAACTTGGCATCCTTTTTGATAAGTGCTGAAAATGGCTTGCATCTCCCTGATAGGTTAGAGATAAAGCATCTTAGATACGCTAATCACCCTTGAAAAGATCTGAGTTGAGTTAAACTTTTGGGAGGTGCCATTTTTAAGATAGCTTTGATCATTTTCTAATCTATTTCTTTTCCCCATTGTCAGACAATGAACCCAAGGAATTTCCTCGAAGCTACTCTGAATGCACAATTCATGAAATTCATTTTAAGGTTATATTATCTTAACCGTTCAAAAACTACTCTCAAGTCAAAGAGGTGGTCTTCCTTTTCTTTGCTCTTGACTGTTAGATCATCAACATAACACTTAACTTGATGATCAATGAGTTCATTGAAAAGTTGAGTCATGGCTCATTGGTATGTAGCCCAAGCATTTTTAAGGCTGAAAGGTATGACCTTATAATAATAGATTCCGATCAGGGTTTGAAAAGTAGTATTTCTTTCATCCTTGGGGGCCATCTTGATTTAGTTGTAGCTAGATGACCCATCAATGAAGGAGAAAACTGCATGAGATGAGGCGATGTCCAACATTAATTTTAGTATAGGAAGAGGAAACTCATCATTAGGACATGCCTTGTTTAAGTCCCTGAAATTGACGCATATGCAAATTTGGCCATTCTTTTTCTTAATTGGGATGACATTGGCTAACCAAATAGGGTATTTTTTTTCCCTGATAAAACCAGCATCGATCAATTTCTTGACTTCAAAAATGACCTGTTGTTTAATTTCTAATCACATGCGTCTAGGAGCTTGCTTTATAGGGTTGGCACTAAGATCTATTGCTAGTTTGTGGACTACTATGTTAGGAGATAATCCAGACATTTCTTCATAGCTCCATACAAAGCAGTATTAAACTCAATCAGTAGCCTAACTAAGTCATTGGTTTCTTCTTCATTTAGCAATGAGCTAATATATGTTGGGTATGGATTTTCTTCTGCTCCAAGGTTGATTTATTTAAGCTTATCAATTATTGAATGGATCTCGTCTTCAAATTCTAGTGGTGTATCATTGATTTGGAGATCATTTGGATCATCTAAAGTTTCTAAACACACATTCTCATAAGAGCTAGTGTGGTTTGAGAAGAACCAATAAGATTCTAGATGGTTGGTGATAAATAAACAATAATTATCGCCATCGACTGGACCCATATAACTGAATCTTAGTCTTGACCTTGATTGTGCATCCCTACCTCTGTTGTTCCAAAGCTTCTCGAAACTCTAGCCTATGCTTAGATCATGTATAAGGAATCAAACCCTTCTTTGCAAGATTACGAACACAAAAGTTAATTCTATTAATTCTTTATATGAATTATCCTCAAGTCCTACATCAGTTTCTAGACTTGAGGATAATGATCCTAATAGGAATCTCTTTGGCTTGACATCCCTGGAAGATTGAGGGGCTTCCTTAACTACTAAACCTTCAACTTTTTCAGAGAAAAGTGAGGTTAGAGCTAAGATTCCTAACTGATGCCTGATAGTTTCACATAAGCTTGATTTAAATACTTTCGTGCTTTGTTTGAAGGCCTAGTCTTCGTCGCTGTCCAGCTTGAGTGTCACCTCCAATGAAACTTGTTGAGAGGGGTTGACTGGTATGCTAATAACATTAGACTCATCCTTTGAACTGGATTCCTAACCTATGTGAATAGTAAGGGTACTCCAATGAATTGAACATAACCATTGTTGGTTGGTGGCCAACTAGGGGGTCTTCCACCTCTAAAATTACCTCTGTTTCTGCCTCTGCCTCTGCCTAGTGGAGGTCGAGTCATCCTACCCATATGTCCATATGATGGAATGAATAGTGGGTGGAATGTGACATGTGGCTCTACTTATTCCTTGATATCCTTATCTCATTCACTTATACTTTCATTTTTCTTTTCTTTCTCTTTTTCTTTTTTTTTTTTTTTTTTTTTGCATTTGAATTTTTACCAAGTTCATGAGAAAAGGTATTTTGAGGAAGATAGTAGGTCGCATCTTTATATATCTCAACCTCTTTGACTGAAAATGACTTTTCATCTCCTTTAACATAGTATTCAATTACATCCCTACTAAACTTGATGCACTAGTGAAGGGAGGATGGAATCATCTCGTTCTGATGTATCCAAGGCCTACCGAGCAAAGCAGCAAATGAAGTATTTGAATCAATGATGTAGAACTTAGCTTTAGTCTTCTAGTCGCCTATTTCTAAAGGTAATACTATGGAACCTAAAGCCCTCTCACCTTCTTCATTTAATCATCTCAACATCATCTGATCTCCTCGAAGCATTGAGATGTTGATCCTCAAATAGGCAAGGGTCCTTAGACTCATAATGTTCACTGATGCACCTGGATAGGCAAGAACCCTAGAATGTCTGAATCTGCCCATGTCCACTACAATGTAGAGTAGGCAATTGTGTTTCATGCCCCCTAGAAGAAGGTTTTCATCTGTGAAAGTGACTCCTTGGGCTTCTCTAGAATAATGTGTCATCTCTCCAATAGTGGTCAGTTGAGCTAAGCATATTTATGGATCAAGAAGAGCCTTGATTACTGATTCCCTCATCTCTTTGGATAGGATAAAGGCATTGTATATGCTTAACTTAGATGGAAACTTTCTCATGTGAGAGAGTACATTGTAATCCACTTTGGTTTGATCCTCCACAAGCATATTCAAGGGTGGATCATTTTGTGGAGGGACATCTTGATCATCTAAACCAATGACTTATTTCCCCTTATCTTGAGGTGCTGTCCTAGGAGGTAGAACCTTGCCACTACGAAGATTGATCTAAGTGATCTCTTGTGGCATATTAGTGAAAGATTCTACCTGCTCATCAGGCTCACCTATAGGACCCTCATTGGTTTGATCCTCCATAAGCATATCCAAGGGTGGATCATTCTGTGGAGAGACTTCTTTATCATCTAAACTAATGACTTATTTCCCCTTATCTTGAGGTATTACCTTAGGAGGTAGAACCTTGCCACTACGAAGATTGATCTCAGTGATCTCTTGTGGCATGTTAGTGGAAGATTCTACCTGCTCATCAGGCTCACTTATAGGACCCTCAAAATCAGATGATTTTAAGTCTATCTCAAGAGGTGAAACCAAAGTATTTAGAGAAGGAAAGTCTAACTCTAAATTAGATAGAGGATGATTGGATTTATTATAATCATTATATAGACTTAGAGAGTTTTCAATAAGAGTATAATTAGAAAACCCATCAAAGTAGAAGTGCTCACTAAAGTGAAGTAAGAGGGGTGAGGGATTTTATGCCCTCATCTACCAATATAAGATGCCTATTAGAAAAAGAGCTACCTGAAGTAGAAGTGCTCACTAAAGTAGTGACTACAATGGTGGACTGGAGGCTGGACTCCATCGGTGGTTATTGTACTTGGCTATCCTAGGCTAGTGCAAGCTACGGCTACTACTGCTGAGCTTCTACCTTCCCCAAGTTGTCTTTGGCAACTTACAAACCTTCCTTGAGGTTGGAGGTTCGAGCTGCCTCAAGCACATGCAGGGAAAGTTTCTTAATTTTTGACACGATCTTTTTAGAGGTTTGAGATAAGGAGATATCCCAACCTTCTTTAGTTTTAAGAGGATCACAGGTATCCCCGAGGATTATCCTAATAGAATTGGATGGTTATTCCATAAGGTATTCCTTTGGGATAACTATGGCTCTTGTCTTGTAGCTATGCTAAAGCCAGGCCTTGAATGTAAAGTAATCCTCTAAACATGGCCTAACATGTTGTGGTAGGAGAAATAGTTAGAATAATTGCTTTTGCCCACTTCCTCTGGCCTTCTAGGCTCAGGTAGCTAAAAACCAGGTTTCTTTAAGAGGTTCTTAAAAATTTTTTTGATTAAATCTCTCTTAAAAAATAAGGTTTATTTAGTTTATCCAAAAGAGTAGGTGGATGATAGCTACTTAGCGACGGGTATGTGTGCTACTGCTACTGTGAGTATGGCTGAGGAGGAGGTGGCGAAGGCCATGAAGGCTATTGTGGTGACTGGTAGGATGGCCTCGGTGGTGGTAGAGGAGGTGGAAGTGATGGTTGTGGAGCTCGAGGTCTCTTATACTGCTCTCTGGCCGGCTGCTTCCCCTTGTCTACTATTGTCACTGCACATAGCTTCTTATCATAAGCTTTTTGTGGCTTTGGCTTTGTTGATTGATCTAGAAAAGACAACTGTTTGGCTTCTCCTTGTAAGCTGGCCTCCTTGTTGATTAGCTTCTCAAATGTCTTGATGGTAAAACCTTTGAGGATAAAGGCGACTGAGCCAAGAATATTCTTTAGTAGAATTTCAATGGTGTGCTGTCCAGATAGCTATGGTTTATATTTCATACTCAAATTATTCCATCTAAGAATATAATCAATTAGGGACACACTAAGATGTTGTTGAGCCACAATGAGATCACCTACACTCACCCTTTGTTGAGCTCTAGCAAATTTCTTAATGAAAAGTTGCTTCAACTCAATAAAAGCCTTCACTGAATTATTGTGGAGTTCAACATACCAATCGAAGGCCATGCCTACTAAGCTGCTAACAATATGGAAAAATAGTAACACATACTCCACTAGCATTTAACAGCTGGCCCTGAAGTGCGCTATGTGATGACGTTGGTTCGCACTGCCATCGAAGCTCTTGAAAGATGGTGGCACAAAACCCTTAGGATACTGGATGACATCAAATTCCTTTGAGTAAGGTCTACCCTTTGGAATTGATGATCCTCTTCGGGCTTGTGCCAACACTTCTCTCACTCGCTGCTCAACCATGATTTTAATATCCTTTTTTTGAATGGAGGTACTATCCACTACCTTCCTATACAAGCAGGTGCTACCCTGCTCTACTAGAGGTGAAGTGTTGGCTTGATCCAAGACATGCAAAAACTCAGGATGACCAGTCTTTGCAATAGTAGGATGTACTACTGGGGCTTAGTTCTGAAGTGTCAAAACTAATGCTAGCAAGTCTTCAAGCCTCTTTCCTATCTTATCTATTTGTTCATCCTCTTGCTTTAATTATTGCAGGAGGTGTTATGTCGAATGAGCCATGTCTTCCTGCTCAACCACATCATCTTCCAAACTCTGTTGATCATGAAGGAGGGAACCCCTGGTGTCTACCATGTGTACCCCTGATGAATCCTCCAACATATCATGTTCATTATGATCAAAATTGACCTTCTCATCCTCTAAATCAAACTAGGCATATCGTAGGATCTCCTTCTTCTCCACCAGATACTGTGTTATAATGTCATCTAGGGATCGGTCCAACTGAATAGGTACAAAAGATTGAGGTTGACCGATAGTAGGATCACTATCATGAACAAAGAGACATCTAACCTCTCCTACTATTAGGGAGTTGATCTTGTGAGGACTGCACTCACTGGAGGATAGATGCTCTTGACTGTCACTAGATCTAGGTGGAGTAGTACTCCTAGGAGGATCTATGGCCATGGGAGCGACTGAACAATCTCCTCCTCCCTATATTGTTGCTATTTCCATGCTCTGCT
This sequence comes from Cymbidium sinense, assembly GCA_021442155.1. Lineage (NCBI taxonomy): Eukaryota > Viridiplantae > Streptophyta > Magnoliopsida > Asparagales > Orchidaceae > Cymbidium > Cymbidium sinense. The sequence goes on from CM038222.1 coordinate 146,694,109, forward strand.
ACAACAAATGCTTCGTGGTCATCATTCTCTCTTCACCAAAATTGGGGTAGAAGGTCAAGCAAGAGAGCTCGGCCTCACCTCAGTCGATGGTGTAGATGGAATAGGTTTTCTTGGCCATAGCCAGATCACCAATGGGACTCTCTTCTTCTCAGATGCAGCCTTCATGGCCTTTGCTAGAACATTTGATGATGGAACTTATATTGGAGATGGTGGACGTGGAGTAGAGCGTTGTGGCAGGGGTACCACTGACTCTCTCTAGACAGGAGCTCCTCTCCTATGGTGGGTAGTACCCATCACTAGAATGCTATTAATATGATCGGCATGGGTGGCACATCGATCGAGAAAGTCCATGAGGGCAAGGGCAACTGACTTTCTAGCGTACATATGCCTCTCTCTGCTAGTAATCTGTATTGATACTTCGGCCTCCCTGGCCCTCTCCTATCTGATGTGTTTGCCCACACTACGGGGGATGACTGAATGTAAATCAAATTGAGCCCTAGACTCCAATCATCTGTAAGCTCTGCCAACTCGGTGCAAAATTGATCTAAGGCCGACATACAACCTTCTCCTATTACTAATAAAAGTCTCAAACTGTACTGTAGGTGGAGGTGAAGCTGAGATCCTCCTAATGTATTCCTCATTATCAGATCCAGAGAGAGGATGGAACTTATTTTCTATGATTAAAGGTGAAACCATCCTAGGTAACTCCTCTACTAGAGCTTGAGAAATTGCCTCTAGTTCCTTGGCTATGTGGTCAAGATGCCACTTGATCTTGTGGCACCGGTTATGGCATTGAGTCCTACTAAGAGGGGAAGCACAAGAACTAGACCCAACCTCGTAGGTGGGGGAGACTATCCCTAAAGATAGGGTAGCCTTCCCCTTGGAATGAGCCAATTAGTGGCTACTAGCCTGGACTGGTGTAGAAAGGGGAACCACTGAGTGCACTGGCACTGGAACCTCTACTGTTGTGATAATTTCCATAGCCATTCTCTTCAGTGAGGGAAACGATGATTCAGATAACATCTCAACCTGGATGATCGGCTTCTGCCCGGTCACTACGCTCCTATTGACAATTATGAGGGTGGTCCCCTCACATGTGATCCTAGCCCCCTCGAAACCTCAGCCAAAATAAATGAGGTGGGTGAAGTCAGACTATGGAAGGCTACTCGATTCAAGGCCAGATGCATCCTAAAAGGAAATGTAAACACATACTTCTAAGCTGCCATTTAGAATGAACTGAACTTGAACTAAAATTGATTGAAACTGACTCAAAGTTTGGAATGTTGGAAAACAAACCTGAATCAGATTTTTGCTTTTGTATGACTATTGAATTTTAATTTTGGAATTTGAACTCAAACTCAATAATTTGAATATGTTAAGTGGGACTCTTTGGAATTTAGGAGAGATTTTTGAATTAATTGGAAAGGAATTTTTTAAGTTTAGAATCCATTTTCAACAAATTTGTGTATGTTGAAAATGGGTTCAAAAAATATTTTTAAATAGATTGATGCTTCCATTGGTTCATATTTGAATTTGATTTTTGATTATTTAGGGACCCTTCATTTAACAAATTTGAGTATATTAAAATAAAATGTCAATTAATTTTGTTTGTATTTGTGATTTTGGAATTTACTTAGCAAATTTGGGTATGCTAAGTGAGGTGTTTGAAAATAATTTTCTTCTATTGTTTGCTTGTTTGTAAATTATGTATGAATTTTGAGAATGGAATCTTCACTTAATAAATTTGGGTATGTTAAATGAAGAATCCAAGTGTTTTGTTGTTTTTAAAAAAGAGGATCTTCACTTAGCAAATTTATGTACGCTAAATAAAAGAATCCAAATGTGTTTTGTTTTTAAAGATTTTTAAAAAGAGAATTCTTTACTTAGCAAATTTAGGTATACTAAATAAAAGAAATGCAAATGTGCTTTGATTTTTCATGATTTTGGAAAAGAGGATTCTTAGCAAATTTAAGTATGCAAATGTGTTTTGATTTTTGATGATTTTGGAAAAGAATATTCTTAGCAAATTTAGGTATGCTAAAAAAATTCAAATGTGTTTTGTTTTGATTTTTGAAAAGAGAATTCTTTACTTAGCAAATTTAAGTATGCTAAATTAAGGAAATCCATATGAGTTTTGTTTTGATTTTTGAAAAGGGGATTCTTTACTTAGGAAATTTAGGTATGCTAAATAAAGGAAATCCAAATGCATTTTATTCTGATTTTTGATTTTGATCTGTTGAAAATGAGAACTTCACTTAGAAATTTGTGTATGCTAAATAAGGTTCAAATATATTTTTGATTTTGATGTTTTTATTTTTGAAAAGAGGATTTTCACTTTGCAAATTTGGGTATGCTGAATAAAGAATCCAAGTGTGTTTGATTTTTGTGATTTTGATTTTGAAAAGAGGATCTACACTTAACAAATTTGGTTATGCTAAATGAAAGATCCAAATGTGTTTCAAGTTTGAAAAGATGATTGTTAGTTTTAATTTTTGGAAAGATGATTGTTAATTTTGAAAAGTAGATTATTAATTTTGTTTTGAAAATGAAATCCTCATTTAATAAATTGAATGAGGATGTTCATTTGTGCTTTTTGAAAATATGATTTTGGATTTGTTTTTGAAAAGATGATTGTTGATTTTATTTTTGAAAAGATGATTATTAATTTTATTTTTAAAAAAACTGATTGTTGATTTTAATTTTGAAAAGATGATAGTTAATTTTGACAAGATGATTATTAGTTTTATTTTGAAGATGAAATCTTCATTCAATAAATTGAGTGAGAATGTTCATTTGTACTTTTAGAAAATATGATTGTGGATTTTATTTTTGAAAATGAAATCTTCATCAAAATAAATTGAGTGAAGATGTTCATTTATACTTTTTTTTGAAAAGATGATTGTTGGATTTTATTTTTGAAAAGATGATACTGTGGTATTTATTTTTAAGAATGTGGGACACTACGTAGATCCTAGGGGATACTTATTCAGGTACGACATTAAGGAATGATGTACTATCTCAAAAGATAGAAATCACCACCCTATAATGGACCTAATCACCTAACAATTGGCTAATTAAAGATGAATGTAGTCTTTGGTTTGAATTAATTTGGATTTAAGCCAAATTTACCCTTTAGGCCTATTTGGGCTTAATGGCTCAATTGGGTTGGATTGATCAAATTGGGTTTAATTATGGGTTTGGTCAAGTTTAATAATCAATTTGGAATGAACTTGATCCATTGGTTGCAATCAATTTGGGTTAGATCCTGATTTGACCTGATTTGGTCCTTTAGGCCAATTTGGGTCAATTTAGATCAAATGGCCAATTGGGCTTGGTTTGGTGTAATTGATTGCAACTGATCATCTTAGGGTGATGAACAATCATAGTGGAAGGCTTTGGTGAGCTTGGTTCATTCCAATTTGGGTTGGATTGGAAGTTGGCTCAAATGGGTCCTTTAGGTCACTTTGGGTCAAGTGGACCTAAGTGGGTCAATTGGTTTGGTTTTAGTATGATTTAAGTTTAGTTGAACTTATATATGAGCCCTAGATTAAAATATAAATTCAACGATAATCAATTTAGAGTCCAATAGGTTTTGGCTCAATTGAAAGTTTTAAGTCAAAAGGGCTAAGTTAGGGTTGACTTGAATTTGGTTTGATGATTGTAAGTTTTATTTATATTTAGATAAATGATTAAATAAATGATTGATTCGAGAGAAAATCCATTAGTTTTGATTGATTTGGATATAATTTGGCTAAGTCCAAAGAATTGGCTTAAAGGGCTTAGATTGAGTTTGGATTTGATTTTCGATATAGTTTTGGTCATTTGAATTTGGATTTCATTTATATTTGTAAATATAAATAAAAGAATAATTGATTTATAAAAAAATCAATTGAGTTTGATTTGATCTAAAGGAAGTTTTGGCTAAGTTTATGAATGTGGTTCATATGGCTTAGGAAGGGTCTTAGGATTTGAGTTTGATCTTAGGTTTCAATAATTTGGAGTCAAATCTAAAAGTAGATTTGAAATTTGAATTTAAATTTGAGGTTTAGTTTGAGATTTGAATCTAGGTTCAATTTGAGAAAGTATATCCAGATTTAGTTTAGGCTATAGAATAGGTAATTCCTTTAAGCCCTAAGGCATAGCCTAATCTTGTGATTAATACTTCTAAGTTTCTAGGCTGAGGTCAAGTGTTCACCTAATCACTAGAAGTGTCTTATGACTAAGGATTTCTTAGTGTCTATAAGATTCCTAAGTCTAAGAGGATGAGGTTGAGAGCTCACTCCAAAAGTGAGGTCAAGAAGTACATATAATAATCATGAAGATTGTTAGATGAGGTTGTTTTATAAAAAAAATTTGTGCGAGCATTTTATTATGTGCATTTTGAAAAAGTATCTCCAATCTATATTGTGTCTTCTAGCAAAGCTGTTGATTTTTGTGCTTTTGAATGCAGTACAATTATCGGATATAATTTATCGAGGCATCCCAAACATATATACGATATGGTTCCTAAAAAATTGAAGAACATACTGAGCTATGATCTCTTTAAGTGGGATGGTTTCCGCCCACTTGGAAAATTAGTCTATGGCAGCTAAGATGAATCGACGCCCCTTGAATAAAGGAGGATCGATCGGACCCACAATGTTGGTACCCTAACACTTGAATGGCCTTGATGCTAATGTATGGTGTAGAATGTTTGGTGGTTGGTGGAGGACCACACCATGTACCTGACACTAATGACATCTCCTAGCTATATCCATGCAGTCTATAATCATCGAAGGCTAGTAGTATCCATGTCTCTTGATCTTCATCTTCATCTTCGTACCAGATTGATGTGCTTCGCATAGACCTGAGTGTACCTCGGTTACAACATGATAGGCTTTGTGTTTGTCCGAATAATGTAACCATATTTAGTGAAAGGATTGACGATAGATGATGCCATCAATGAGAGCATAGGAGAGAGCTCTTTGTTTCACCTAATGGGCTTGTGACTTTTCTTGAGGTAATTTTTTGGAGTTCAAAAGATCTATGAATGGTTTCCTCCAATCCAGCTCCTTATCCATTTTGGTAATGACAACCTCACCTTCAAGAGAAAGTCTCTCGATGAGTTCAGCATCAATAAGGGATAAGACTTATCTATTTTGAACCCTTATTAGAATGGATTCATCTTTCAAATATGCCAATTCTTTAGCAAGTTTGGCCAAGGAATCTGCTACTGCATTCTCTGCTCGGGGAACCTTGTAGATGTGACTTCTAGAATTTGGGCCAACAGCTTTATGGTATACTCGTAGTAATGATGAAGCTTAGGTTTGAGAGCCTTGTAGGACCCAAAAATCTGATTGATGACCAACTAAGAATCCCCAAAGATGTTGATGCTCTTAACACTGATAGTGATGTCTAACTCTAGACTGGTAATCAAAGCCTTATACTCAACTTTGTTGTTGGTGCAGGGCTTGGAAAGATAGTATGAGAATCTCATCATATCATAGTTTGGAGTTAGAAAAACTATTCCTACCCCTGCCTTTCCTGAGAGAATTGATCATGGTGCTTCCCCTTTAAGAAAAGAAGTAGCACCATGAAAATATATCTCCCATCGACGGTTGTCAGCCTCCCTTAAGTTCATGATTTATTCATCGGGGAGATTGTCACTAAGCGATGAATAAACAGGAAGTGGGTTTGCTGCTAAGAAATCCGCTAGTGCTTGTCCTTTTATCGCACGGAGGGGTAAGAACGTGATATCAAACTATGAGAGAATCATGGACCAACGAGCGAAACGTCTGGATAGCGTTGGTCGTGTCATGAGGTACTATAGTGGAATTATTCTGGAGATCAAGTTTAACTTATGAGAAAGCATGTAGTGTCATAGCTTTTGAGAAGCAAAGATCTAAACTAGGCAATATTTCTCAATAGATAGATAGTATTAAATATTAGATACATAACAATAATATGAGATGAAATTTAATGTAAGAAGTAGCAGTGCATTATAAAGTATAAATATAAGCTCGTTAATAAATAAGAATATGATTCATTAAATAATTAAAATTTTAAGTTAAACGTCACGTTTTCATTTTAGCTAATAACATTAATTAAAAAATTTATGAAATAATGTCAATAATAAATAATAGACATAATGGAAAATGAGATGACGGAAAGGAAAGAAAATGAACCTTAAAAAGGAGGGCCACATTTTTCAAGGAAATGAAATATTAAGAATTGATTATTCTGATGGCGTCAAGAATGATGAAGTTAAAGAGTTTATAATCCAGTCAAGCAGCCTAAATAAATAGCATTAATTATACAATAGATATCAATATATATATATATATATATATATATATATATATATATATATATATATATATATATATATATATATATATATATATATATATATATATATATATATATATATATATATATATATATATATATGAAAATTGTTAATAATAATAATAATAATAATAATTAGAAATTAAAATATATAAATCAATCCTACAGCAAGATGCTCGTCATCAAGACCCGATTTCCGGCCGTTGTGGTTGCTCCGACACCCGGCACGCCCAACTTCATCTTAAAAGCAATTATTATGATGATTGGGCTGGAAGCTCTTATTCCGGCCCGAACCGACCACAAGTCCGTCCCTGGCCCAGTTCAACCGGGGGCCACATGCTGTTTTAGCCACTCTCCTTCGCAATTTAGACTGGAGCGAGTTCTCCACAACGGCCCACTGAATATGACCGAAGAAGGTTACCACCTTCAAGTCAGTAGTATGCCGACCCGACGATCATGTGGGGCCATCGAATCAACGTCCTCACATAAGTAATTTCATATGTTTGTTTGATTTTAAAATAAAAAAATCAAGAAAATGAGAGTATATTTTACTTTATATTTGCTATTTTATTTTATTATAATTAATAAGTGGTAAATTTATTTAGAAAATATGAACCGAAGGTAACTTATTAATAATTCTCACTAACAATGAAAGAAGAATTTAATGATTCAAAATTATTAACTATATTAATTTATTTGGAAGAAATAAAAATTAAATTTTATATCTATAGTTGAATCCTTTCAATCAATCAAATGAGTGTAAATTAGTATCAATTCACTTCTTTTGTGGTTTTTGATTTTATTTTTTATTTTTAAAATTTTTCTTTCATTTCCATCAACTCCTATTGAAGTCCATGGGCAGCGATAAAATTCGCTCTATCAAGAAATGAATTGAAGACTCTTTACTCAGATTTAACAAATTCGCTCTTGCAAAAATGATATATTGGATTCAAAATGCAAAAATAAATTATCGGTTTGTGATTAAAAAAAATCACAGATAAAATTGTTTTAAGTTGTGGTAAGATTTTAGTTTGATTTGATTAAATTTTGATGATTCAATATCTTTTAAATTAATATCTGATTTCTTTCTTTCGGGTTTCAATTTGAGATTTCAACTTTATATGATTAATGTTGATTAGATTATTTCAATGTTATTTATATTTATTAATCTTATCATTTCACTTAAACTTTATTTGGATTGGTGAATATATTCCAATTAACTTATTATTTAATTGAAGTTTAATATGCTTTTTTATTTGAATTCCAATTAAGGGTTTAATTCCTTAAATTTAGTCATTTAGTTTATATATTAATCAATTTTGGTATGATGATCAATTTAATTTAGTTTAATTAATTCCTTATCATAGTTTAATAGGCTTATTTGTTTTGTTTGGGTTTTATGTTGATTGTTTTACTTTGATATTATTTCAAATTGAGAGTAATTAGATGTGATTTGATGACTTAGAGGTCATAATTATTTATTTGTTTGTTTATTTAATTCGATTAAGGTTTAAAAGATTTATTGTGATTATTCAATTTCATATATTTTTTAGATTGATTAATTTTATTTATTTATTTAAGGTTCAAGTTATAATTTATTCATTTTATTTAATTTAATTTGATTATTTTTTAATTTAAATATTTTAAACGGTTTGATTTGGTTTATTGATTATTTAGTTTTTGTCTAGTAATGTTTGATTTTGTTTAATGATTACTTAATTTAATTTAGTTTAGATGATTTGACTAGGATTTATTTGATTTAATCAAGGTTTTAACTCAATTTACAAATTTTAATTTAAAGATCGATTGATTAAATTATTCCTTTTATTAACGAGTTAATCAATGGCTTTATTGGATTTTATTAATTTCTATTATTTGTTGTTTGATGATTATTTGGTTTAATTTAATTGATCTTTTATTTTAGTTTAATTGATTTTTTAGATTCATTAATGTTTTATATTGATTGATGTATTTTTAGTGTTGTTTGAAATTGATAATAATTTAATATGATTTAATAACTTGGAGTTTATTATTTAACTTTATATATATATATATATATATATATATATATATATATATATATATATATATATATATATATATATATATATATATATATATATATATATATAATTTAATTAAGATTTATTGTTATTTTTATTATTTGTTTGATTATATTAAGTGAATTCAATGCCTATTTTGATTTCAATTAAGCTTGATTATTTATAATTAGAGTTTCATTTGACTTCATTTGTCTATTATGTTCATTGAATTTCATTTAATATTTTAATTATGAGTTCATGTTTAATTCAGTTCTTAGGTTTATATGTTTAAGTTATCTTATTCAAATAGATTGAATTAGATCTGATTTGGTTATATATTGAATTGATTAAGCTTACCTTAACTTCATTTGATTTAATTTGATTAATATTAAATGATTAGCTAATATGAGTTTGATTTATGATCAATTTGATTTAAAGTTTAATGCTTAATCAGTATTCAGGTTAGTTTAAGTTATTAAGTAGTTTTATACGATTAAGATTCAATGCTTGATATAGGTTTAATTAGATTAGTTTGATTTGTATAGTTAACTAAGTTGATTATTTATAGATGGAAATGTGAACTTATGTAATTAAGAGTTTTCTTAGTTTCATTCCAAACTAAATGATTTAATGATAAACCTAGTTAAAGCTTAATTAAGCTTTGATAAATGATTATTGAGTGTTCTTGATTTAATTTTTAATTTATTTGAAGATTGCATGGTCGATTTGATAATCTATATTTATATGAATTTAATTAAAGTATGATGAATGATTATTTTGGTGTCCATGATCATATTGATTAATTGATCTAAATATTTTGGGTTTGATTTGGTTGTCTTAGTCTACTTTGTTTGAATTATTTTACCCAAAATGAGTTTAATTTTCTTTAAATCTTTTCTAGACTTATTTAACTTAATTTAGTTTTGTTTAAAAAATTAATTAACTTAATGTGACATTTCACTATCAATTTGATTAAAGATATATCTTAGTTGAAGGATTAATTAAGTTTAATTTGATGGGATAAATTAACATAAGATTGGTGATTAATTAAGTCTTTATCTTATTAAGCAATTAATTTGATTAAGAACTTAATTTGTTGAATGATCAAGTAAATTAACCATTAAATAGTTATTTAATGGCTTAATTAGATGCCTATCTTGCCTAATTGGTTAACATAAACAAAATCTAATTCATGATTAGTTGAGTTAATCATGATTGATTTGATTAAAAGATTGACTCATTTAAGATTGGTTTAGTGATTGATTAATTTTAAGCTTATTCAATAGTTGATTTTAATTAAGGTTTTAATTAACTATAAATTTAATCTATTGTAATTGATTTTATTAAATGTTTAGATTAGATGACTAACATAATTAAAGATCAATCATAATTAATTTAGTTTAGGCTAAATAAAAAGGATAATCAAATCTTAATTAAATTTACTAATGATTGATTTTTTTATTGATTATATTTACTAATTTGATTTGATCTAGCATGATTAATTTTTAATTAATGATTCAATTAATGATTGATGATTTGTACATATTTAGTTAAGCTCAATTTAGAGTTTACTTAATAATGATTCAATTAATGATTGATGATTTGTACATATTTAGTTAAGTTCAGTTTAGAGTTTACTTAATACCTAAGTGGGTTTTCATGTAATTAATTTAGGTTTACATTTAATTTTTTTTAATTTTGATTTGAGGATTATGTGATACTCATTTGATTTGATTTTAGAGTTAATCAAAATGAGAGATAAAAGTTCTAATATGAAGTCAAATGATATTTTATTCATGATTTTAATTTGACATTTAATTCGTTGGAATTTAGCTTTAATTTATTCAATTAGATTTTTTTAGTAATTTATTTAATCCCATTTTTTTAGGTATAAGGCTTCGAAAGGTTATGTTATTTTTTTAAAGATTGTTTGATGCTAATTAAAGTGATTAAGACTATTTTAATGATTTTTATAATTTTTAGATTTATAAATTAATTATTTTCTAAAATCAAGTATTTGAACTTTGAAATTTAGTAATTTGTAATCCATTCATCATTTTAACTTAATTTTTTATGGTAAGTATGTTTTAACATTAATTTCAATCCCTAAAAGTTTTAGATCAATTTGACAAATAGTTTTAGATTAATTAATGAAATTTAGTTTTGACTAAAACCTAAATTAAACTCAAACTACCCAATAAAGGTTAGAGGTTTTGTGTTTACCACTCAAACAGACGAATAGAACAAAGCATTATTTGCAATTTGTTGATGAGTATTTTAATTTTTATGATTTTTTAAAGCTTTGGGTCAATTTTAAGCAACTTTTAAATCCAGAAATGCTGGATTTTTCTATTTAACCCAGTCAGCATCACACAATGCTGATTGGATCATGTGTTATGCATGTCGAAGCTTGGTTGGGCTATGTGGACTCCGTGTGGCAATTGAGCGGGAAAATTAGGGTTTGATCGGACCGTATGATACGTCCAAATCATAGAGTGTGATCTAATGGATGGAATCACATCTTAATATCTTCTAATCTTAGCCGACTGTCCCTATAAATGGGGATCAGACTTTTGCCCGCTCGTCCTCCCCATGGACGGTGAACCAGAGCAAGCGAACAAAAATTTGGTCCCATAAGTCCGTTCGGGCTTGACTTTCAAGCAAATCTCGCCAGAAAAAATGCCTGCTCTCACATTAGAATCATTTAAAATAGAAAGTGCAAGGGCTATCTAATGGATATTCCTAAGATTGTGCGAACATTATCACAAATAAATAGATTTATGGTCAGCTAAAGATTGATGAAATTACCTCACTCGAGCTATTGTCGAGTGGTCAAATCAATTCGAAAATGTTCCTGGATGTGAGACAAAGCTCCAAGGTAAGTGTGCTCGCTTGCCTTTTCTCCAGTTGTCGGGGATGTCAACCGCCGCCACCTCTCGCCAGAGTTCAATGTATTTTTGTCGATTTGGGGTCGAGGAAGGTGGGGAAAGGCTCGATTTCTCTCCTTAGATAATGGTGAGTGTGTAGAGAATGTTCTAAATGGGAGAGGAAGATTCCTCTCTCTTTTTTATGGTTGGCCGACCCTTCCACCATTGGTGGGGGTGGGTGGTGGCCGGGCATAGGTATTCGAAGGTGAGCAAAGTCTTTGGGAAGTGGTTAGTTGATTGAAAAAGTGCTTCTAGGTCAGTCAAGTGGGAGAATGGAGGAGAAGTGATGGGAATCGGGAGTTTGGAAGCTTGCTTCAACTTTTCTTCTTTGCATTTGATCCTTCCTTCCACTTGACCTTTCCTTCAACCATCAAGGCTGAGATTCCAATTCACACATGGAGGGTTAGGTTGTATATTGCCTTGCCATAGTCCAATTTGGACATTATGTCTTTTATTTTGACTTTGGGTCAACACATGTTGACCCAATTGATTTAGGTTGAGTTTGGTGACTTATGTGGGTTTATTGGCATCAACTTAAGGTATTAATCATGTCCAATTGGCCATTTAATCTTTTTAGGTTGATTCATTTTGAGTTGGTTTAGTTTTGAGATGGGTTGAACCCATTTTGACCCACTTTGACTAAAGTGGGTCAAATTGGGTTTCATGACTGAATTGATCATGTTAGGCTTGGATTAATCTTCAATTATATTTGAAGAATCGTTTATGGTGATTTCATTTAATTAATTTCATTTAGTTTGGCTTAATTTTGGGCTTGGCCAATGTTTGACCAAAATTGGTTAATTTAATTTAAGTGATTATGTTTAGATTAGGCTTTAAACATGTTTGATAAGTTATTTGAAGTGATTTAGGTTAATTAATCTTATTTAATTTGAATCAATTTTAGATTTGACCCAAGTTTGACCGAATTTGGCCTAAATGGGTTAAATTGGACTAGATGCCTCGAGTGAGTAATTTAGGCCCTATTTGGATTTAATGGATTATTTAGAGCATTTATGATTGATTTATTTCAATTAATGTGGATTATAATTTGAGTTTGACCAATTTTGATAAGTTGACCTTCTGACTTAGTGTGACCTAATTTGGCCACTTTAAACTTCTTTTGAATTTATTTTGTGTTTATTTATATTAATGCATTAATTCTATGCTTTCAGTTTGATTTAATTTAATTTACTTTTGATTTTTTTGATTTTATTTGAACTTAGGTGATGTTGAGCTTAAAAGGGTTAATTAATTTAATCAACCTAATTACCTCAACCCAGGCTCAATCAAATTTAGATAATATTTCAAATATGTTTGATTTAGATCCCTGTTGAGTTTTATTAAATTTGGGTTTAATCTAGGTTCATCTGATCTGATTGGATTAGGACAAGTCCTAAAAGGATCTATCAATATGACCTAGCCTTTCACTTTAGTATATTGAGTTTGATTCGATTTCAAGTTTGAATTTAATTTCAAGTTTTAAAGTTTGATTCTCTTTGTTATTTTATTTTGGTTTGTTTACCTAGCAGCTAAGCATAATCTTAAGTGCCTAATTAGGGAACTCCTAATCTGAGATTAGGGGACCTAATTACTAAGATTATGAATGATGTTAACCTCATCCAAAAATGAGATCAATAATACTAAGCAAATCAATAAATAATTAAAAATGAAAATTGAACAACCTTTCCTTGGAATCTACATTCCATGAAGAACTCAATGGACCCAAAGCCACAAATTTCACTAAGCATTTTGAATATATTTTAGGTTCCATTAGAAAGTAAACATTTTAAATTACTCAAAAAAATTCATCTAATCAAGTTGAAACTTTCAGGGGTTAAAATTGATGCCAATCTCTACCTCCTATAAAAATTTCAAGCCAAATTGATTAATGGATTTATAGTTATTTATTTTCAAAGTTTTATACCTAATTTTAAATAAATAATTGATTCAAAATTAAGAAAATTGGGAAAATATTTTTAATGATTCAAACCACTTGAATAAGCATCAATAAACTTAAGAAAAGTAATTAACCTCTTTAAATCACACTAAATCACAAAATGATCAAATTAAGGTCTAATTAAATAATAGTTTATCACATTAATTAGTCTGAATTTTAAAATTTTATATAAAATCAACCATTAAGACAAAAAATGCAAATGACTTCAGTTTGGAATCAATATTCCAAGAGGAATCCAGTGGCATAAGAATTCCCAAAATTTATCATTTATTTTGGGATTAATTTGAATTTTATTAAAAATAGTAATTCCTTAATTAATCTTAAATCACATGCCTAACTGAGTTGAAATGTTTGGAATAACAATCTGAAATTGAGGCCCACTCACCATAATAATTTCAAGCTAATTGAAGCTCTAGATTACAAGATAGGATTTCTAAACCATAATAGGATAATTTAGATAAATTAATTGATATAAAATTATTAAAATTAGCAAAATAAACCAAATAGGTTTAAAACTTCTTCTTTAGCATCAGAGGCCCTAAACGAATTAATTAAGCTCACTATGGCGATATCATAAAATCACTAAATTTAGGATTTAATGAGTAATTAAGATTTAATTAAATATATTAATCAAATCAAAAATTTTAAAAATCATAATTAATTTTATAAAAATTGAAAATTTTAAATATATACCCTCCATATCCTATAAATAGAGGATAGTCAAAGAAAAATATAAGCCTTAACTTTTGTCTATTAGCCAAGAGTAATTAGGGTTTGCTTGAAATCAATTCTAAATTACTCAACCAAATGGCTTGAATTTTCAAAAAAAAAAATTCTAACATTATTCTCTATCTTCCATATTAATCTCATTTTATTTGGATGAGTGGATTAGAGTTGCATATTTTGGATTATTAATGACATAATTAACCCAATTGTCAAATTTAAAAAATTATATAAATCCCTAAATGGGTGTTTTGGTATTCAAGAACACTTTCTTAACATAAATATATCAAGAAAAAAATAATTAAGGCCTTTAGAGTTAATTAAATTTCAAACTTAGTATTAATTAGGTTTATTAATCATTGATAATTCATTAAGTAGCCTAAAACATAGAAAATTTATAACTATTTGTATAGATCTTTAAAATGTAAATGACCCCTCTTTGTGCTCAGCTAATAAAAAAAATTTCAATGAAATGAAAAGTCTCAAATGACTTTGGGTATTTTGAGAGTAATTATTTAAGTGGAGTTCTTCTCATTAATTTAATTAATCATAATATTTTTGCCCAAATGAATTGAAATTTTTTAGAACTTGTTTTATTTATCATTTTGCATCTTTCAAATATTTCATATATATTTTAGGCTTATATTTCATGATTATTTAAATTTTTTAGTCTCTTTGAGAAAAGTTATTAGATCTTTATGAATCATAAAAATTATATTTTGGGGCTTTAAACCACTTAATGGACAGAGACTATCATGGCATAATTGTGGGCTAAGTTTAGCCTCATCTAATTACAATAATCATTGCAACTAAGAATCTCATAAATAAACTAAATTAAACTTAAATGATTTTATGATCATATGTTCAAGCTTGGGATTAGTGAGTTGAGGGAAGCCCTTCATGACAAATAACCATCCTATAATTAATTTGTATGTGTATGCTTAGTTAATTTTGTAAATAGATATGTTTTAAATAGTCTTTGCAAATGAACAATTAGTTTATTAAATGCTAAAAAAACTAACATAAGTTGTAGTACATGAGAAAAGGAAAAGAAAAACCTAAAAACGAGAAGGGTCCTCATCAGTTGGTGGTGGATAAAAATGGCATCTAAAGCATCAAATTGAGCTTGAAATCAAGCTAGGTCTTCTGCCCTTTACTGATGGTAATGATTACGATTATTTTAAAATCATAGGTCTTATATATATATATATATATATATATATATATATATATATATATATATATATATATATATATATATATATGTATATGTATGTATGTATGTATGTATGTATTTTATAAAAAAATTTAATTTATGACTTATTCATATAAATGATTTTTCAAATAACAATAGAATATTTTCTTAAAATATAGAATAATACATTATTTAAAATGAATGATGTTAAGATTAAAAGGATTTTGTGAACATCATGAACAAATTTCTTACTTAATCTCTCAATTCTATGATATGTTTTATAAGGATCATAATATCACTTAAGTTTCTTTCTAATTTAGGGTTTAATAAAAATTCATTGCTCTTAACTCTCTCATTTGATTCCCAAATAAGCAATCGTTTATTCTAAAGTTTAAATTTTATAGATATAATAGCTGACTATTTTAATCGATAGTTTTCTTAGAAGATTTACATCTTTTAGAATAAAATTAACTACAAAAGCTTGCCCATGTAGGAAACTTGCAATCCAGTTTAAAATGAATCCTACCTTACTTCATCCATGTAAGGCAAGAGAAACATCTCTGCTTACATGTAAACTCATAGGCCTTATGTGTTCTTATTTCGTGATTGAACCCATCATAGAGTGATATCTCTGCATTTTGAGGTAGTATCTTATTCATTAATGTCACACTCGATCACCTAAATAAGTATCTCTGTATCTATGTGGTTTCCATCACATTTATTACTCACCACAAGATTCATTTGTGTGGTATGGAAACTGAGTTTTTCTCCTTTATATTGATCTATAAGTGGGAGGGCTAAACAAAAAAAAAGTCAGCTTTTAGTGGCATTCCAAACTATTAGTGCAACTCAGTTAAGCAATAAGTGCTTACCTAAATTTTTTATATAAATAAATGAGATTTATTAGAGAATAATGGCTGCATATCACAAAACCTTTTTTTCCCTATTTTTTGTATGTTCTTCTGAGTAGGATGACAATGAATGCAATTTTAGAAGAGAATATATATCCAATATTATGTTTATAGAACAGACTAAATGATTTATCTATTTCCTGCTTGGGGTATTTTGGTCTTGCCTCCTTGTTAGACAAAAGGGTAAAAATGTAAGACTTGCATTGGTTAGATTAGATTTGGGGCATGTTATGATCAATGATTTTTGGTACTCAATTTGTTATTAAATGCAATTTAGCTAAAAAAACTTTATTTAGATCATATTGATCAAGAAGTCAAGACCATGACAACTATGATTTTCATGAGTTCGATTGTCTAGACTCTAAATTAGTCATAATAGAGATGTTGGTGGTCGTTACAGTCGTCACAATAATATTTTTAAATGAAAATGATGTTAAATAACATTTTAACTCTAAGGTTTTTTTTTTTAATTTGCTTATGTTGTAGTCACATATCTATGACTAAAGAAAAGTTTATGTAGGTTTATTGCTCTATTTTATATATTTTTGAGCTGAAAGGCTTTAACATCAGATATTCAAAAGCTTGAAGAACAAAGTTAAATTAATAGTCCAAATATGTACATCGAGCACAACATATTATTTGCAGTTTGCAATGTGGCCTACAAATGGAGTAAATGTGATAAGATTATTTTCCCTCATCATTATTATTTAAATAAAAATATAATTAATTTGTTAGCCTTTCTCTTCTCTTAGTTAATGATTTGGTTAGTCTACCACCATTAATGACCTAACATGAAACTGCAAATACTAGAATTTAAGTTTAGAAAAATGAGTATGCAACCCTATATCCTTGTAATCCTAGTTGTAAAAAAAAGAAAAAAAAAACATTGCATATGTTTAATGTATTAATCATTATCATTAACCTTCATCTAAGAAATAACAATAAAAGCTTAATCAAGATTTCAGAATTAAATAGTCTTTACAATAGAAAACCTTGGAGCTGGCTTATGTTTATTGTAATAGAACTACCAAGTAAAAGATCATTGATGAGACATTTGATTAACTCTCTATGAAGTTTAGATTTTGACCCAAAGAGTTTCTTGGTTTCTCTTTAACTCACTTTAAGTTATAGAGAGGATTACATTTAGAATATATATTATTTAGTGCAGCCAAAATTTCATTATATCATATTAAAATCTTGAATAATAATAGTAATAATGCAAATATTATTTTGAGATATTTTTTATTTTAAATTTCGGATGGTTGGTTGTGTAATTAGGAAGTACATAATAGTTTTGCATTATATTAACAAAATTTATTATAACTTGATTCAAATAAAAATGAATCATTATGGCGTGTAATTTACATTTATTTGTATTCAATGGATATTCTAAAATTAGTCATGAAATACTTCAATGGATATTTACATTAATGTGTTAGAGTTCTATTTTAAGTGGAAGAGATAATTTGGTGGAGATCTTGATATAGAGAATGTATAGTGTGTATGATATATATATGAAATTTTAAACTTGTGAATGCGTAATAGCGCAGGTAACGGACAGTTCTTGGTGCAAGAGGCTCAGATGGGTTCCGACCAAGGTGAACCTCGATGAACACCTTGTCTTCGCCGATCCCGGCCCCGCCGCCGTGGCGGCCGCCAGCGATCCCACCGTGGGTGATTTTTTTGTCGAAAATTATACAGCCGGTCTCTCTCGCTCCCCGGTCTCTCTCGCTCCCCCCTCGACTCCTCTCGGCCGCTATGGGACCTCCACATCCTCGCCATACGAACGTCGGAGCCCGTCGGCATCGCCGTGGTCCGCCTCCATCACTCTCTCGGTGATGGGATCTCCATCATGTCGCTCTTTCATGCCTGCACTCGCCGCACCTCCGATCCCGAGTCTCTTCCCTCTCTTCCTGAAACACGACGACGTCCCACCGCTGTGGCCGCAAGCCCTGGCGCCTTGATGTTCCTATACTGAATTTGTTCCTTTGCCATCTACGCGTGGAACACCCTCGTTGAAGTTTTTGTTTTAGTCTTCACTGTCGTCTTTTTGAAGGATACCAAGACACCGATCAAGGCGAAAGAGGGCATCGAGTATCGGCCGAGGCGCTTCGTCCACCGCACTCTTTCTCTTGTTGACATTATAGCCATTAAGAACACCATCGGTTGCGTAATGTCCTCTATCTCGCTTCTCTAACTTGAAATGCTCTTGGCTTCTTTGGTGCAATCTAACTGTTTGATGAAATTCCCCACAGAAAGATAAACGATGCTATGATGGGATCACTTCTGCCGCTTTGTCTCGTGACCTCAGCAGGAACTATGGAGGCCATATACCCAAACACTTGCGGATCAGAACTGCTGTGCTTGTTAATGTTCGGCCGATTCCAGAATTCATGTGAGGGAAGCACCAATTATTTTATTTTCTTTCCATATTTTTGTACAAAAGTGGTTATTGTTAATCTATGTAATATTGCGAATTACGAGCAGAGTTTGACAGATATGATGAAGAAGGACTCTGAAGCGAAGTGGGGTAATTGGATTGCGTATTTTCTCCTTGGGCTCCATGTGATGAAGTGCGAGGATCCTTTGGACTATATAAGAAAGGTTGCAGCTATCACAAAGAAGAAAAAGAAAATCAATGGCGGCGATATTCGCTTATGCATCTTTTGTGTGGATTTACAAGAGCCTTGGCATTAAGGTACGTTTGATATTATTCACATTTTGGAGAACCCCTCCATGTCATTTTAAATTACTGAAGATTTTTAAATATTTTGCAAATTATTTTTTCTTCTTATTTTATAGGACAATGATTACGATTATTATAAGCAATCATTTGTTATAAGACAACAATCTTGTCTAATGTTGAAATATATGTATGTTCAAACTACTTTGATAAAATAATTTCTTATAGACTGCACCCGAAAAACAATCAAAATCTAATTATGAGAGAAATAAAGTTTTCTTGTCTTTCTATTTATTTTCTCCAAGCCAAATTCAACCTTTTCATGCCTTTATTATATGGCTATTTACTACAAATGAAACACAAATTAAATCAAAGTCTCACATAACAAAATGCCCCTTATTGAGCCTATTTGTTATAAGAAAATTATGAAAAATAAACTAAGAATAAAAGTTCTTGGAACCAAATATAATTAAATTACTTTTTAAATATTTAATTTTTATCAATTTTTATTAAATAAACTAATTTGTTAATAAAAAATGAAACATGATATCTACAATAATATTATTTAAATTTCAAAACCATGTTTTTCGAACTCTATGATGCAAATTTTAAAATGTGTAAATTATATTTTCTAATGATTATCCTTTGAATTCACAACAAGTAATAACTATAGTTTATCGCAAAATTTCCTCTATTGTAACATTAACATTTTCAAATATTGTTGGGCCTATAGAGGAAGTTGGCTTTTGTGGTTCACCCTTGGTCTACATTGCTCCCAGTATTTATCGAAATGTAGGTGTGAGTTCCACTAGAAAATGAATTTTATTTTGTAGCATGTATTGCATACTTTCATATATGCTTTTTCTTTATAATTGAAAAGACTTAATTTGTTGATTAGCACCTAAAAGAGTTACATAGATTTTGACCAATTGGATTTCTTTTGAGAAGGATAGAATCATTGGAACAATAACACTTGTGGATGATGGGTCATTTTCTTTGCATTACCTTAGTCAAGCTACATATTAGAGCAACTTGAGGTTTGGTTTTTCCTACTCACTTTATAATGATAAGTATGTTTACACAAAGTTTAAAGTATATAGTAGTTCTTGGCACATTATTATATATGATACTTATAAGTGAGCCTTGAGGCTTTCTCATAACAAACTCTAAGAAGGAGAAATCATTGGGCACTATTATAGAATGCCAATCTCCCATTCTACTTCTATGTCACCTTTGGTCACTATGTAAAAATTAGGTTGTTGAGATTTCTCTAGTTATTATTAAATGATCTAAGATGTTAGTTGAGGGCATTCTCACTAATTGATCATGCTTAAAACATGCCTTCTAGTTGATTATCTCTAATGCAATTCAAACTCAAAAGATTAAATTGGAGAAGGAGATGAAACCTCATAGGAGAAGTGCTTAAAGATATTAGTGCCTTCTATATGAAGGAAGTAATTGAAGACATTAATATTATTGTTCATTCTACTGTTCTTCTCATTGTTGAATTTAAGACATTAAAATTTCTGGACATCAATTTAGAAATAAAGACATCAAACTTCTTAGACATAAATTTATAATGAGAGGGGTCAAAATTTCTAGTTATCAATTTAGAAGAAAGGGCCTTCAACATATGCTTATATATTGATTTAGACTATCATGATAGGTTATTTTTCAATCATCATGTGCATGAGCTATTGTTGGGCTAACTTGTGCACAAATGTTTTTATAAGTTATTACGAAATATAATTAGGAAGTTGGTGTTCACTGGGGAGTTAGCTGGTCAGTGTTACCAATTTGATAAGTAGGTGCAGTCATGGGCAAAGCAAAATGGTTGACCCATAGTAATATGAGAACAATTAAATCCTTTATCGGTAAGATTTACATCTGGACTCAATGAAATGGTAAGGATATATCATGGAAAAGAGATCAGATTTGTTATCTACTTTAACTCCCTTTATTTGAAAACTTTAATTGAGCTTTAAAAATGAGATTTGGAGCACACAAAGTATAGTCAAGCTCTTTGCTTTCTCAACATGCAACACAACCTTTTTATTACAATGAGTACCAACAGGTAGTCATCATTAAGTATAATCTTTTAAGTTGAGGAAGAAGAAGAAATCAGGGGATTCCTTTATATAATCCTAAGCTCATGTGTCACTTCTACTTTTCACTATACCTTTAGTCATCATATAGGTCTAGCTAAAGCAAGTTGCTAGAATCAACCTCTTTATTTATTGTTCTAATACATTTTAGTTTAGGATAGTTCACAGGAGGAGATATATCTTTATAAAGGAAGTATTTTTAGAGTCGACAGTGTCTTGTTCATTAAGGAAATGATCTACATTATGGTTCCATCAACCATTCTTTTGGCTGATAAATATAAAGCATCAAGCTTTCCAAACATTTATTTAGAAATCAAAAAGCCTTTGATATTAGCTTCTTCAATAATGAACATGAATACTAGGATGTGGAGGAGATCCATGTTGTGGATGTTGAAATTAATTTGTAGTTCTCCTTAACTATCTAGGAGAGACTATGAGCCCTTGACAACCTTGTAGATTAGGTTGTAAGCAAACAGGCACCACTAATGTTATTGAGATAAAACAAGCTTACATATTATATGCTACTCATTAATGCATTTAGCATTCATTTGCATGATATTGAAATGAAGTTTTTCTTATATTTAGGTATGGGATAGAATGATTGAATAACAAAGTCAGTCTTCAGTGGAACTCCCAACTATCTTATTAATGTCTCAACAACACAACTCAGTCAACAAAAAGTGTTTACTTGGAGGCTAACTGTTTCATCTAAATAAATGAAGTTTATGAGAGATTGATAGTTGTAGACAATCATAGAACCCTTTTTAGTCCTATTCTATGGTATGTGCTTTTGAGTAGGATGACAATGAAGGTATTTTTGAAAGAGAAGATATCCACTATCATGTTTGTGGAATAGACCAGAGCTTTATCTATTTCTTATTTTGGGTATTTTGGTCTTACATCCTTGTCAACATAAAAGTGATAAAGTGAGTCGACATTGTTTAGATGAGTTTGGGTGTATTTGTTTATCAAAGATTTTTTAGTACTCGACCAGTTATAAGGCATAGACTAATAAACAACTCTTTTTGATCTAGGACCCAAACTATCACTATTATGATTTTCATGATTGAGATATCTAAAGTCTAAATAGTCATAGTAGACTTGTTGGGGGTTCTTATAGTTATCACTGCAATGATTTTGAAAGGAATTAATATTAACTAACATTTCAACTCAAAAGTTTGTTTGAAAATTTTTTGTGTGGTCATATTTTTTTATGGCTAGAAGAGACTTTTTATTTGCTTTCTTTTATCTGAAAGACTCTATAACATCAATTAGTCAAAGGTTTACAACACAAAGTTAAGTTACAAATCAAGATAAATAGTCTAAATATGTATATGGAGGTTGCATTATGAGATAGAAGTAAGAATATGATGGAATAAAGGACATATATGAATTTTTACTTGTTAATCCCCTAAGAAGGGGCCTACCAAAGCTATATAGAGGAATTTTAGTTCTTGTCATGGTCTAAGAAGGTGCTTATTTGATCATGGAGGAATTTGTCTCTCTTCTCTCTTATTTAACCATAGTTAGCATACATTTTCTTTTTTGTGCAAAATACATGAATTGTATTCTATTTTCATCTCCATTATCATTTAAATGAAAATATAATTAACTTGTTAGCACTTTCTCTCCTCATAGTTAATGGTCTATTAATCTAACGCTAATAATGATCCATCATCAAACTCCAAATACTACAATTGAGGTTAAGACTAATGAAATATGATGACTATAAGGGTGCCTTAATCTATGAGATAACTATTGCATATGATTCATGGATTAAGGGTGCCTTAATCTATGAGATAACTATAAATATTAAATCAAGGTTTTTAAATTAAAATTGATTATAATATTAAGTAAAGAAGGCAAAGAATCAATAGTTTCTCTTTGTGAAATGATTTAGGAAGGCATTGCAATAGAAAACATTAAGATGCCTTTTCTTAAATAGAATTATCCTATAATAGAATTAATGTTGTAGATACTGAGATAGGGGAAGGTAGAGGAAGATTGCTATCTTTTTACAAATATAAAGGCCTTTTGGATGATGCTAGAAAGGAGAAAATAGATGAATAGGAGAGACATTGAATTCAATGTTGTATTTAGAAATGAATTGAATATAGAAACCTAATTTACAAGTTATTGCTTATAGGCCTCAAATCCATAGATAAATATGATAAAATAGGATAATGATAGCAGTTGATCTCATCTTAAGTGTGAGTTTAGTTATCAAATTAGATGACCCCCTCATCATGATAACTATTTGGATAAATCTTTTGAATTTTGAATCACATCTCCTCTCTCCTTGTCTTTATATATTAACCCTAGTTTTATGTGAAGATAATTCAAGGTTTAAATTTAAGTTATTTCAAATTAAATTATAGCATTTCATGAGGTTTTCATCTAGCTCTATATGCTTTATACACTCAAGTTGATACATATGTTTGATATTTCTAATTTTTGGTCTAACTTATGTTTGAGTTTAGGCTTGCAATTTCTCTTGAAAAATTTGATGATAGAGCTTTGCATATCATGGCTACCCTATTATAGAACCATTTAAATTTGCAATTGATCAATGTATTTAATATACCTTAATGTGCGATGTTTGTTGGTTTGGCTCTACAATAGTGCTTCCTCTCCTAAGCCAACCTTGATTGCTATGATATTGTTCTTGGGCTCGTATTAGATCACCTCTTGCCTTGGTCAGCAAGAGAGTATATTGTTTAGCTTCTTTTAATGGTTTCTTCTTGATGGAACTTTGGATGAAATGACCACTAAAGCTTGAAATTGTTGTAGGGGTACCTACAATGCAGTTAGAACCCTACAATGCAGTTAGAACCCTAAAGGTGTTTATAGTTTATAGTGGGATGAGAGAAGCGGTGGAGCTGAGTTATTAAGCAAGTATTATTAGGACTCTAAACTCGAACACAAAGTGTGATTTTGAAGATTAGGTGTTGGTGATGGAGAGGATTTGCAAGCATTTAGGAATATATGAAGATTAGTTTTAGAGTTGATAGAATTTGAAGTGGTTAAGGGTTTGTAATGGAAGCAAAATCAAAACTAGATCATAAAAACCCTAGTTTGATCAATTGGGGGTTTTTTGTATTTTTTTTCATATCATGCCTAGAATGATTAATGTAGCATGAGGGGAAGGAGTATGTAGGAGCAAGATGGAGGTTAATTTATAAATTATGACAACCATGAAAATTAAATAACTTCACCAAGAGTTGGGGTGACTTGGCCACCAAGATAAAAGAGAGGAGAAAGGTGAGGAACACTTTTAAATTTTATTCAACTCATCATGAAAATTTCATTATAATAAAGAGATCATTTTTAAACTTCCTTCTTATAGTTTTCCCACTAAAAATTTTAAAATTTCTTCGCAATTGGAGTGATTTCTTGAATGTAGGAGATAGTTTGGTGGTCGCTTGATGATGTGGATGCCAACCCTATTATGTTTCTGTGGATTAAAAAAAATATTGAATTTAATTTACATATGTAATTTTAAAAATCTCACATATTAATGTATGCATGTGCATATATATTTTATTCTAATATTAATTATAGGATCTATATATAAACGTCTAAATATATTTTTTTTCATGAATATGTATATATAAAAGAAAGTATGAATTCACATATGTGAGTGTACATGTAAATACAAACAAGAATATATGAAATTATAAATTTCAAAATTATAGACTTAGAGAATTAATTTAATTTTTATATGTATTTTACACACTTTTTCAGGTACGTGCTATTGTTAAACTAAAGAGATGAGGTATCTAAGACCTTATTCCAATCGGTAGCCACACACCCTTAGGTGTTTAGATTATATACCTTAAAGGAGTGTAGATAATATATATGATTAATATATTTCAACTATTACTATCTATTACAATTGAAAATATATATACATGTGTGCTTTGAATATAAAGGCAAACTAAATTTGAGATTTATTAATGATAATGTCTTAAATTGGGCAATGTTAGTTTAGCAAATTGGTTTTTTTATAATATGAGATACATATGATTGATGACCAACATACAAATAATGTGATGAAAATGATGAATACGTGCCATAAGAAAGCTTACTCATTAACCCTAAGCCCAATCGTATGATCCTAAAATCACAAGGTTAATTAAATTTCCTAATTAACATATTTTGGATTTAAGTGAATTAAACCTATAAGGAGAGACAAAACAATAAATTTATCTCATACATGCCCTTTGGCCATTAATGAAATTTAAAATTGGGATTGCAAATTTTTTTTTTTTTGAATTAATTAGATTATATAATTATTTAATTCAATTAATGCCCAAAAGATCTCAAAAAGTAAAAAAATCATAATATACAAGCCCAAAAATTATAAGAAAATTTATAAACATGTAAAATAACATGGGAAATAAAGAGTAAAATTTTCAATGCATTTGGGCTAGTTTTTAATTAATTAATTAATTAATTAAAATTAAAATAAAGTATTAGTCTTAAAATACCTAAAATCATTTGAAAATTTTAATTTCATTCATCAACTCTCTGTTAGCTGAGCACAAAGAGGGCTCATTTATAAGTTTTAGAGATTGAGCAATTAGTTAAAAATCCTTTAATTATGATTTTGAGAAATAGTTAAGAATAGAGGCCCTAATATTTTTCTTTAGTCACCATTAAGCATATTAAATATATTTAGATCCCCAAAGTAATTTTCATATTTTGTTATAATTAATTAAATTTATTAAATAGCCAAAACGGCTAATTATAATTTATAAATAAGAATCTCCTAATACACATAACCAATTAACTTGAAATAATTACAAGAACAACAGATTATCCCATGGAATGTTCACCTAAAGTCTCAATATTTAGCTAAATAATATGGGCTTAATTACAATATTAAGAAAAATCTCTAAACCCTAATTAGTCTCTCTTTACTTCATAAAACTTGGGGCTTTTATTTTTATTAAAAAAAAATTATCTAAGATTTTCAATCAGCCCTCATTTATTATCCAATGATTTTTCTATAATTAGCTATAATTTTTCAAAGTTTTGATAAATTAAACACATTTTAAACCCTATTTAACCGGATTACACAGTTAGTGGCTAAGTTAGCCACGTTTTACGCGTGACACCATTAGATTGGTTATTTAATCTGTCCCCCATGGCTGTTAACTTAGTGGTGGTGGATGCAATTTCTTCCTAAGCCATTCGATCAAAGATCGAACAGTTCTTGATCGAATGGCTCTCATTAATCTCTTAGTTTAAATGAGATTAAATAAAATAACTAATGTAGATTTATCACGGTTGTCCATTCTAATCATGTAGAGTGGATGGCTCATGATTCGTCTTCAAGCTCTAGTGAGAAATGAACATTGTTCGCCTCTCGCCACATGATTCAAGCCAATAATGACTCATTTCATGCTCAAATTGAATCCAATAGGATCTAGAAACGAAATGCAAGCGATCCTATGACTTGATCATAGTGAGACAACACTTTTCTTCAAAAAAAACCAACCCTAATTAACTCTCCATGGTTTCAGAAGAATTACCTCGTCTACGCTCAAGACCGAGTGTGAAATTCTATCGAGGTAACTTCGCCTTAAAGAGGCAAAGCTCTACTATTGAAGTCCTCTCCTGCCTTAGTTTAGTTGGGTTTGGTCAATTGGAGGTTGAGTTATGTTTAATAGTATATTTGGGATGTTTTGGTACAATTGATTTGACTCAATTTTGGCCAAAGAGTAGAATTGAGTTTTGACCTCAAAGAGTTCAATTAAATCAATTTGAGCTAGTTTGGACAATGGAACAAATTGGGTTGCAAATTAACATGGGATATGCTTGGTCATGTGTTTGGGATAATTTTGAGGTGATGGGTCAAACAAACTTGGCATGACTCAAGCTTGATCAAGATTTTCCCTATAGGTTCTATTTGGGCTAACTTGGGTAAAGTGGGTCAAGTGAAATATTTGGGGACCATTTGATTTCATTTTGTGCATGGGTGATTGTGATTAGTGTTAAAAATTGATTCAATACCAATTGAGTGTAGCATATGAGGGTTTAGGTTAATTGATCTAAGTAAGGTCCATTAGTCTAATGGGTTTAACCTTATGGTTGACTCCTATAGGTCTTTAGGTTATTTGGGTTTCCACCTGACCACAAGATGTGTCTTGGTGTCTAAGTAAAGGGAAACCTCAATGCCTAGATGTTAATCTCTCTAAATGTGAGATCAATAATAAAGTAAACTAAACAGGTATATAATTCATCTTAATTAAATTTGAGTTCAATTCTAACTTAATTTTGTCATAAAATTACATATTATATCATGTTGATCAGAGTTTTAATTAAATTTTATATTTAGCTAACTTTATTCTAACAATTTTTAACTTGTGTTAATTTTCATTTAAATATTAATTAAGCTAAATTAGGGCCTATCTTTGAAGAACTCTCATAAGATTGTAATTAACATAATAAAGTCAGTACTCAATTTTATTAAAAAATTAGGATATTTTAATTAAAATTTTGTTAGTATTATTTTTAAAACTCTTAATTCTCTCTCTCTAAAAAAATATTAAAATATCTTAATTAAATTTCATGAAAAAATTTTATAGGAGAATATCTTGACATTAGAAAAATGTGTTTGATTAAACAAGGTAATCTCGAGACTAGCCTTTATCTCCTCTATAGTTAAAGATGTTAGGATTTTCATAATTTCATACCCTTAAAATATTGGCATAGAATCTTCTTACCAATAGAGGGAAGTAAGAGCTGAAATTATCATAAATTTGAATAATTAGTGTTGTCAAACAATATTATAGGCATTTAGATTCAATAAGCTATGTTAAATCCTTAAATCTTGTAGAAAATTAGTCATAAAATTTCTTGTAAAAATTAAAGATAGTCTAACTAATGAGATAGATCAAATCTAGTTAACTAGTATGAGGAGATTAAATTATTAATGTATGAAGCTAATATGATATTTAATGAGCTTAATAATTCTCCATTGTTGATTATAGAAATAAGGAAAAGTACCTAAGAGAAGGCCATAGGGATGAATGCAGATCCTTTCCACTTTAGCTTTGAGTGAGAATTTGGAAGCTTTATGGTATGATGTAATTTTAATTAATTAATTAATATACATGTGTCAAAATTATTCAACAAAATTTAGCCTAATAAATTTTTTCTCTCATTAATAATCTCATATAAAATTATCATATTCTCCTCAAAAACAGAAGATAGGTGGGATTATCAAATCAAGCTATCTAAAAATAAGCTTTGCTTACCCAAAGCTAATTTTATTTTAAGTACTAAGGAGCCATCATCCAACCACTCAAATTATCATATTCTCACAATGAAGTTGAAAAATTTATCAAAATATATCATCCACTTATATTCAATATCCTCTTCTAGAAAAAATATTTTAAGATTTATATCCTTAATACACTTCATTTTAACTAAATCTTTACTTCTACTATCTCTTTATTTGATTAACTTATGCATATATCTTTCACATCTTTAGTATCCAATCTCACGCATAAAATAAAGTTTAACTTCTTTTTCAATTATGATAAATTTTTAAAATAAATAAAAAATAACACAACCCTATATTCCCCTAATGAATCCACTAATATATAATATACAACAAATCATTCTTCAAACTACAAAAAAAAAAAAAATACTATAAAAAAAAAATCTTGCATGCACAAATAAACTTAAAAACTATACCAACGAGTGGCAACATAAAATATTACACAAAAACAATGATCAAAACTAATTTCATTAATCAAAATACCTAAAATTTACATCTGATGTGTGGGATTTATGCTATTGCACTCACCCATGAAATATTAGATAATGAGTTTTAAAAAATATTCAGATGACAATAATACTTTGACAGCAATATAGGCAATCAAAATACATAGAAGAGCCCCAGCAACCACTTGTGATGGAGTGTGACCAAGAAGCTCTTTGAGTTTTCTTTGACTTATGGGATGCCTTTGAAACAAGTCCTCAACAATCTTATTGAGCACTATTCATTAAAGGAAATAAAGGCATAAGCTACAATTAAATTGTGTAATTTAAAAAATTAATACAATCAATGAGCAAAGAAAAAAAAATATCAATTTAATTTGAAGTAAAGGGTTATCTTAGAAATTCGATTTTGTAAAAATAAAGAAAGCCATGAATTTTATATATGAAAAATATGATAAACATTCCAAATAGATCTTAATGAAATAACTCACAAATATTACAGAATAGGTCCTCCGAATCCCAAAGAGGAGGGAGCTTCCTGCCCCCTTTAATCTCTAGAGCGACCTTACTGCGCAGTTCAACTTGCAACTAAGGGTGGGTTTGGGGCAGCTGTAGCTATCTAAAAAATCAGTGATGTAGCTGCTACAGTAGAAGCTGGGTGGGCATATAAATAGATCATTACTCTACACAAATCTCACACAGACATCATTCTGCTAAAAAAATCTGACTTCGGAAAATCGCTTTGTTTTCCATATGCAACTGTATCTCATGAAAACAGAAGAAATCTAAGGAAACTTATTTATCCTTCTAAAAGCTTAGGTTAATGAAAAGGAAAGTCTAACCATCATTTAGATATTAGAAATAAATACTATAGAACTGTAAATTAGCTGCACCCTAAACCTTAATGAATCTTCTAGGCTACCTTACTTACTGCATATACATGCATGAAATTTTATAATGTATGTATGTATGCATGTATGTATATATATATATATATATATATATATATATATATATATATAAGTTGGATATATATACATACATAGCCCATAACCAGGTTGAGGCTACAATTCCCTTTTTATTAATTATTGTGAAGGTTTATCCACCCAAGCAAATGAATGGAAAGGCTCCAGTAGAGGAATCATAGGTTGTGTTGGGCACCTAAGAATGGATATATCCTTTTTTTTTTTCCCACTTAGTGCTCTTGCATGATAGTGTAGATGTTGATCTAAAAGCTATTTTTGCTAAAATTATTTATCTTGCAAAATAAGTATTTATTTAAATAAAACTTCTCAAATACCAAATTCCCCATCTTGGGTCACATATAAGCTATTAATTGTCATCAAAATTTCGATTCTATATTTGTCTTTACATCAAAAAGTAGATCTTCGGATATTTACATTTGGAGCAATCCAAGAAGCACATTTGTTTAACAGAATACCATTTGATTCCTAGAAGAATCGTATGATGATAATATATATTATCTTGTGATATAAAATTGTGGAATCTGATTTTAAAAAATGATATAGTTACAACTAAGCCCATAGCAGAATGGACTCCTACTGGTTGGATCTCTGTTTACTTAATTGTAAAAGTGTTACAATTTCATATTCCATATTAAAATATGATGATTATATAAAATGAAGCCTGAAGCAACAATTACTAAAATATTTTGGCATTTCACCGAGATCACGTACAGATTATAGAAAAGATAAATGAGGTTATTCATTCTTTGCCCAATGAATGGGATCTGAAGGTAACAACTATTTCTAAAGCAAAAAATTTAACACTTGTTCTATTGATCACTTACATTAATCCCCTGCAGCTCGTGAGCAAAAAATAAAATAAAATAAAAAAACAAAAAAAAAACAAAAATATGATTTTGCATGTGATGATAGAAAGAATGACAAAGTTCAACCATGCTTTAATTGTAAGAAGATTGACCACTATCAATTAAATCCCATGCACTACTAAGTACTAACTTTACCGAAGCAAAACCAATTTCAATAGAACGAATGCTATCTAAATTTTAGTAATATGATATCAGATTATAGTTAATAATCCTAAACAAACGGGAAAAGCAAGTCCCCAATCCCATGGCAGAAGGCTACCGAAGCGGTCAGCGCCATGCATAGAGCGGAATGTGGCGAAGGCATCCCACCGCAGCTGAAAAGAATCCTCATATCCAGCCTCCTCTCCACGAAGAAATTCAAAGCCACCTTCATGGTCCGAGCAAGCGCCCACGCCAAAAGACCAGAGACAAACGTCGGATTCCCCGCCAATGCCCACAGGAAAGGGTTGGCCCTCGCCTTTGAAACCGCGGCGGCGGTCGTACTCATCAGCAGCGTGCCCACGCTGCCGATGCACGCATAGTCCCCTCCGTAGTGATCCCCGACGGCAACGCCCCCACGGAGGCAAGATCGGACGAAGCTGCCGAAGGAGTTGAAGAAGGGAAGCAGGAGGCAAATGGGTGCGAGATGAGAAGAATCGAAGCGGGATTCTAGGGATTTATGTGGCGAGGACTTCAAAGATGTGTAGCTATGAAGTGAGAGGGGATGTGATTTGAAGAAAATACTTAGAGCGGAGTTCAAATATAGCTTTGCCTTCGGGTGCCAATCATATCTGATAAAATATTAATTTTTTATTTTATTATATGATAATGCTGCTCCGAATATCATTAATGTTATTCAGACTCGACCCAGCCCGATCTGTCATTTCAAATTCTGAACACGAGGTAAATTTAGATATTTTCATTTTTGAACTGTGTTTAGTCGTGCATAAATTATACTCAACTCCCTCCTGGCGTGCATTAGTGCAAGCATCCGACCTTCCTCTAAAGTTGTGCTAATTCTCGGGCATTAAAATTCGAGAAATTATCTCATCTTTTCCGTATAGGCGACTCCATGAGCTATTTCTTCTTGCATTTTTGAATTTCAAAGATTTAGGATTTTCACATTTATTCTGATTGTTACCAACACACCTATTTTTCAGAGGATTTGAGTGATTTTTATGCAATTTTTTATGTGTACACTCTGTATATTTTAGAGTGTACATTATTTTTTTTTTTAAATTTTAAACAACTGAGGGGCATGATATATCTTTCCTACATGCTATTATAAGCTGATTTGAGTTATTTCTTGGAGAATTTGGATGATTTTGATGTATTTTTTCAAGTGTACACTCTGTACACCCTAGAGTGTATACCTTTTTTCTAATTTTAAACCACTGTGGGCTTACTATCTCTTTTATACATGCTATTATAAGTTATTTGAAGTTCTTTCTAAGAGGATTTGTGGTATGTTGGTCCAGTTTTCTACGTGTACACTCTGTACACTCTAGAGTGTACACCTTTTTTTTTTCAATTTTAAACCACTATGAGGCTTGTTATATCCTCTCTACATGCTATTATAAGCTGGTTTGAGTTATTTTTTAGGAGATTTAGATAATTTTGGTGCAGTTTTTTCATATGTACACTATGTACAGTTTAGAGTGTACATTTCTTTTCAATTTTAAATCACTATGAAGCTTGTTATATCCTCTCTACATGCAATTATAAATTGGTTGAGTTATTTCATGTGGAATTTGGCTGATTTAGGTGGTTTTTTTCATGTGTACATTGTACACTCTAGAGTGTACACCCTTTTTTCAATTTTAACCCATTATGGGGCTTGATATATCCTCTCTACATACTATTATAAGCTAGTTTGAGTTGTATCTTGGAAAATTTGGGTGATTTTTATGCAGTTTTTCATGTGTATACTCTGTACACTCTAAAGTGTATACCATTTTTTTAAATTTTAAATCACTGTGAAGCTTGCTATATCCTCTCTACATGTTATTTTAAGCTGGTTTGAGTTGTATCCTAGAAAATTTGGGTGATTTTTGTGTAATTTTTTATGTGTACATTATACACCCTAGAATGTACACCCTTCTTATCAATTTTAAACCACTGTGGGGCTTGCTATATCTTCTGTCCTGTTATTGAAAGCTATTTGGAGTTCTTTCTAATAAGATTTGAGAGTTTTTAGAGCAGTTTTTTATGTGTACACTTTATACACCCTTTTATTTTTCAATTTTTAACCACTATGGGCTTGCTATCTCTTTTGAACATGCTATTGTAAATTTTTTGGAGTTCTTTTTAAGAGGTTTTGAGGTCTGTTGGTGCAGTTTTTCATGTGTACACCATTTTTTCAATTTTAAACCACTGTGGGGCTTGCTATATACTATTTATATACTATTATAAGCTAGTTTGAGTTATTTTCTAAGGCGTTTGGGTGATTTAGTGCATTTTTTTATGTGTTCACTCTATACACTCTTGAGCGTACACTCTTTTTTTCAATTTTAAATCACTATGGGGCTTGCTATATCCTCTCTACATGTAACTATAAGCTGGTTTGAGTTATTTCCTATAAAATTTAGCTGATTTAGGTGCATTTATGTGTACACCCTTTTTTTTAATTTTAAATCGTTGTGGGACTTTTTATATCCTCTCTACATGCTATTATAAGCTGATTTGAGTTGCATTCTAGAAAATTTGAGTGCTTTTTGTGCATTTTTTTATGTGTACACTCTGTTCACTCTAGAGTGTATACTTTTTTTTTTTTAAAAATTTTAAACCACTATGAGGCTTACTATATCCTCTCTACATGCTATTATAAGCTGGTCTAAGTTATATCTTAGGAAATTTGAGTGATTTTGTGCGCTTTTTCAGCTGCACCCCTAGTGTACACCCCGCTTTTTTTTTTTTTTTTCAATTTTAAACTATTGTGGGGCTTGCTATATCTTTTGTACATGTTATTGGAAAGTTGTTTAGAGTTCTTTCTAATATGATTTAAGAGTTTTTGGAGCAATTTTTCATGTGTACACTGTACACTCTTTTTTCAATTTTAAACCACTATAGGGCTTGCTATATCTTTTGTACATGCTACTGTAAGCTGTTTGGAGTTCTTTCTAAGAGGATTTGAGGTCTGTTGGTGCAATTTTTCACATGTACACTCTGACACTCTAGAGTGTACACCCTTTTTTAAATTTTAAACCACTATGGGATTTGTTATATCCTCCCTACATGCTATTTTAAGCTAGTTTGAGTTCTTTCCTTGGGGATTTGGGTGATTTTCATTTTGGAGATAATGTTCTCAGTAATTCACTTTTTATTTGAAGCTTAAAATGTCTGGAAAATGGATAACTTTCAAATGCAGGCCATCCACCATTAGAGCAGTGCTTGATTTTATTTCAGGCTGCTTTATTGATGAAGTAGTTGTACTTTTAAGAAGGCTAAATGTGCATCAATTCATTAGAATGCCTACAATTCAGCAAGATTCGACTACCATCATTTCAATCATGTCCTGCTGGAATATAGAAAGGCAAGCTTTCTACATTGGTGGCCACTGCATTCCTTTCACAACAGATGAAGTTGCTTTAATTGTAGGAATGCAAAATAGAGAGGAGAATATTATATGGAAGAAATCTCCACTATCAAAGTCCAATTCAATTTTTTTAGGAATAAAATTGAGAAGTTGGATCGCCCGTTGATCTCAGCATAGTTTTTGTAGTTGTACATACAGTTTTTATTTTCAAATCTTTTTTTTTATTTAGCATAATTATAGAGTGGCATTAGACCTTATCTCATACGCTAACGACATAGAAAAATTTGTTGATTACAATTGGCCAGTAGCCATTTGGAGCTTCTTGGTTTCACAATTTGATGTTATTACATCAAAAAATTTGACGCAGAAGGCACCCGGGTACATGAGTGGCTTTGTCACTCTTCTAATGGTACGCTTTATATCTTCAAATTTATATTGTGCTATATAATTAAGCTATATTATGTAAATCTTTCCTACAGATTTGAGCTGCAGAGCACACAAGAATCTTAAGACCAACCATTCCTTCTACAAAACCACGTATGTTATGGTGGTCAGAAATAAAGTTTGCAAAGGATTTCGTTAGTGATTTGCAAGGACGCCAGGTAATGTTAATTAGATTTACTTCATTTATATTGAAATTGATTTATTCCTATTAGAAATTATCACACTTTGTTATTAGTGTAATACAGATCTTCTTATCATTTGAAGACATAACAGAAGAAGAGACCTGACTCTTTGAAATAGTATCCTCTGTCCCGCAACCAACCCACAACGAGCCCCATTCAAAGTCTAAGAAGTGAAGCCCCAAGTGGTTCTCCTTATGTCTCTCCTCGATATTCTCCTCCTTATGCATCTAGCCTGCCATCTGCTACTACCCCTCTAGAAAGCGTTGAGATAGATAAGATAATTTCAGCTTTTAGGGCCTTAAGGGATAGAGTATCATTTTTTGAAGCTTTAATAACTGAGAGAATATATGATATTGATTCACGGCTAGTTGTCATTGAGGCGATGGTTGTTAGACAGAAGGGTCCAAGCAAGGGGGAAAACCTTGAGGAGGCTAACATAGGGGCAGCCACCCAGGGCACACATCCAGAGGGGCCTTCAACAATTGTCTTAGTAAAGGATGGGCAGTTGATTGTACAAGAAGGCCACATATCAGATAAAAATACTGCTCAGCCTTTACTGGGCAGCATAGAGTGTGGTATGAAGGTGAGACAGCTTAGAAAGAGAAAAGCTATCTCGTCTCCATTCACACAAGTGTCTAGGACGATGCATAACACAACAAATCTAGCTTTGGTTGCCACACAAGATGCAGAGAGAGCAGAAGAGGTATTTTGTGTCTTCCTTACCACTTTAATCTAATAAAGTTGATTTTAGTGATTTCTTATATAGGTTAAGAGAGAGGTTCCAACAACAGAGGAATAACCAGCAACTACAATAGTAGTGGTTGAGGAACATCAGGAGGAGGTATTCTTCATTTTAAAGTTTCTACTTTAGTTCATATTGAATACAACTCTTAAACTTCTGGATTTGTTATAGCCAACTGAGGCACATAAAACCATAGACTTCTCATCAAGGGACTTCCATTCTGGAGATAATATTCTCATTAATTCACTTTTTATTTGAAGCTTAAAATTTCTGGGAACCAGATAACTTTCAGATGCAGACCATCCACCATTAGAGCAGTGCTTGATTCTATTTCAGGCCGCTTTATTGATGAAGCAGTTGTACTTTTAAGAATGCTACATATGCATCAATTCATTAGAATGTCTGCAATTCAACAATATTCAACTGCCATCACTTCAATCATGTCCTGTTGGATTATAGAAAGGCAGACTTTCTACATTAGTGGCAACTGCATTCCTTTCATGGCAAATGAAGTTGTTTTAATTGTATAGATATCAAACTGAGGAGAGAGGGTTATATGGCATAAATCCCCACTGTCAAAGTTCAATTCAATTGATTTTAAGAATAAAATTGAAAAGTTGGATCGCTCGTTGACCTCAGCACAGTTTGTGCAGTTGTACATATAATTTTTGCTTTCAAAATTTTTTATTTATTTATCATAATTATAGAGTGGCGTCGGACCTAATCTCCTATGCTAATGAAATAGAAAATTTTGTTGATTACAATTAGCTAGAAGTTATTTGGAGCTTCCTGGTTTCACAATTTAATGATATTACAACAAAATTTTTAGCGTAGAAAGCACTTGAGTACATGAGTGATTTTGTCACTCTTCTGATAATACATTTTACATCTTCAGATTTATATTGTACTATACACTGAAGCTACATTATGTAAATATTTGTCGCAGATCCATGTCATAATGTTTGTAGAGGATTCTGTTAGTGGTTTGCAAAGACACCAAGTAATGCTAATTAGATTTACTTCATTTACATCAAAATTGATTTATTCCTATTAGAAATTATCACACTTTCTTATTGGTGTAACACAAGTCTTCCTTTCATTTGAAGACATAATAGAATAAGAGACCTGACTCCTTGAAACAGTGCCCTCTATCCCTAATTAGATTTACTTCATGTACATCAAAATTGATTTATTCTTATTAGAAATTATCACACTTTCTTATTGGTGTAACACAAGTCTTCCTTTCATTTGAAGACATAACAAAAGAGGAGACCTGGCTCCTTGAAACGGTGTCCTTTATCCCGCAGCCAACCATAGTGAGCCCCATAGGAGCCCCATTTGAAGTCCAAGGAGTGAAGCCCCAAGTGGATATCCCTACGTCTCTCCTCAATATTCTCCTCATTCCTATGCATTTAGCCTGCCATCTATTAGTACCCCTCTAGAAAGCATTGAGATAGATAAGATACTTTCAACTTTCAATGCCCTAAGGGAAAGAGTATCATTTTTTGAAGCTTTAATAATAGAGAGAGAAGACAGTATTGATTCACGACTAGTTGTCATTGAGGCGATGGTTGCTGGACAGGAGGGTCCAAGCATGGGGGAAGCTCCTGAGAAGGCTAGCACAGGGGCAACCACTTAGGGCACACATCTAGAGGGGCCTTCAGAAAATAGTAAAAGATGGGTAGTTGATTGTACAAGAAGGCCCCATATCAGATAAAGATACTAGTCGTGTGAAGGCGAGACATCTTAGAAAGAGGAAAGCTATCTCATCCTCATTCACACAGGTGTATAGGAAGATGCGTAGCACAACAAATCTAACTTTTGTTGCCACACAAGAGACAGAGAGAGCAGAGGAGGTATTTCATGTCTTGCTTACTACTTTAATTTAATAAAGTATATTTCAGTGATTTCTTATGTAGGTTAAGAGAGAGATTCCTACAACAGAAGAACAACCAGCAACTACAGTAATAGTGGTTGAGGAACATCAGGATGAGATATTCTTCATTTTAGAAGTTTCTACTTTAGTTCATATAGAATACAGCTCTTAAACCTTCTTGATTTGTTGCAGCCAACTGAGGCACATAAGACCATAGACTTCTCATCAAGAGATGTTCTACCCAAGCAAATGTTGCAGCTTATTGACACATCTTGCCCTCGATTTAGAGATAAGTAAGTCATTGACACAGAGTGTACACTTGAAAAACTATACCAAAATCACCCAAATCCCCCAGGAAATAACTCAAACCAGCTTGTAATAGCATGTAGAGAGGATATACCAAGTCCCATATTAGTTTTAAAATGAAAAAAAGGGTGCACACTCGAGAGTGTACACGTGAAAAACTACACCCAAAGACCCCAAATCTTCTTAGAAAGAACTCGAAACAGCTTATAATAGCATGTACAAAAGAGATAGCAAGTCGATAGTGGTCTAAAATTGCAAAAAGTAGTGTACACTCTAGAGTGTACAGTGTGTACACATGAAAAAATACACCAAAATTACTCAAATCCTCTTAGAAATAACTCAAACCAGCTTTTAATAGCAAGGCCACATTGGTTTAAAATAGTAATAATAGATTAAAATACTTTCA
This sequence comes from Cymbidium sinense, assembly GCA_021442155.1. Lineage (NCBI taxonomy): Eukaryota > Viridiplantae > Streptophyta > Magnoliopsida > Asparagales > Orchidaceae > Cymbidium > Cymbidium sinense. The sequence continues at coordinate 146,732,035 of CM038222.1, forward strand.
ATCAAATAGAACTAAAAAGTCAGATCTTTATATGAACATATAAAAATTTAGGCCTGAAATAAACATGAAAAGTTGTCATTGAAAGATAGCTGGATCTCTGTTTAACGCATTATAATGTGTCCCTGTAGTGATATCCATCATCAACTTGGTGTATCTTTCTGCTGACTAACTTATTGTTGAGCTGGAATGGAATTCTTGGTATATAAGAACATCATATCAGTTGCTGATATCTAACATCAAAAATAAAGTATTATACTTGCATACCTCTAAAAAGCACTATGACATTATAGAAAAATGTGTTGTAGTAGGTGACTCTTTCTACTTTCCACCTATTCCAACTTGTTCATTCTTCTGTATAACATTAAAAACAGATTGGGTTAAATTTTGACAGTAATAATTGAAGAGAACAATTTTTGGAACATGCAGAAAAATACTCTTGGCCCTCTTAATTTTCTCCCAATATCCTTTCAACCTTGCAATGGAAACAACCTTTGGCCGCACCTTAGTTGGGTTCTTTAGTAAGTTAAAAGTACATCCTAAATGTCTTATAGTAGACTTATTTTCTTCTTTGTTTTGTCTGTTAGAGGTGCATTCCCACATAATATAGAATGAACATTATCAGATAATTGCTTTAAGTAATCTAATATATACTGCTCAACCTCCTTATTACCTTGTGCTCTGCTGCTTATCTGATATGCATATCTACTGATGCGGTTCTTAAAAATAATGCTAGTAGAATTTTCATAAGTACCTTATAAATCTTTTAAGTCCTTGTAAGCACTGTCAAAGTAGATATCCTTCTTTTCTTTGGATGAACATCACGTGAGAAGATACTTCTCCAAAATCTGCACAATATCTTCCTTGAATAATTGTATTAATGCATTAGTATCACCATTCATAATCCTTGATCTTCTTTCTTTTTGGATATAATTAAAAACATCTCTTTTGTAAAGCCAACATTCTCCACGCTATCAACTTTCTCACTAAGATAGTTGAATGTATCAGTTACTCTAATTCCAATCTCTATTATTGACTTTAACACAACTGGCTTCTCTCGCTAATGCCTCTGTAAGATCTTAGAAGATGTAGGTCACCTGGCTTTGCTAATGAATGATTATGTCTTTCTTTAAATTTCTTAACCTTTCAATCCCCATTTAAATCAACAAAAAAAATCTAATCATGGTAGGACAATCGGTCCGAGTATCAGATTTCTAAAATTTGACTGGCAGTTTAGTTTGACACCTTTTTCAAACCTACTTTTGCACATAAAAAATCCATTATTTTTAAGTTCTTCGAGTTCGGCCAATAACTCGCATGATTCTTCCGAACACATAATTCAATTTAATGTGCATAATCATAATAGAGTTCATATGCCTCATTTTCATTACAACAATACAAGGCTGTTTACTTGGTTCATCGAGACAAAATTCATCATCAATGCACCTTTGATTTATCTCATTCACCTGCACATAGAACTCCAAGCAGCTCAGAATAGCATGCAGGGATATAGAAAGCCCCACAGTGGTTTAAAATTAAAAAAAAGGGTGTACACTCTAGAGTACACAGAGTGTACATATGAAAAACTCATCCAAAATCACCCAAACTTGTTGAAAAAAACTCCAAGCAGCCCAAAATAGCATGTAGAAGGGATATAGAAAGCCCCATAACGGTTTAAAATTAAAAATAAGGGTGTACACTTTAGAGTATACAGAGTGTACACATAGAAAATTCATCCAAAATCACTCAAATCCTACTGGAAAGAACTCCAAGTAGCTTAGAATAACATGTAGAAAGGATATAGAAAGTCCCATAGTGGTTTAAAATAAAACAAATGGTGTACACTCTAGAGTGTACAAAGTGTACATATGAAAAACTCATCCAAAATCACCCAAATCCTGCTAGAAATAACTCCAAGCAGCTTAGAATAGTATGTATAAGGGATATAGAAAGCCCCACAGTGATTTAAAATTAAAAATAAGGGTGTACACTCTAGAGTGTACAGAGTGTACACATAGAAAACTCATCCAAAATCACCCAAATCCTACTCGAAAGAACTCCAAGCAGCTCAGAATAACATGTAGAATGGATATAGAAAGTTCCACGATGGTTTAAAATAAAAAAAATGGGTATACACTTTAGAGTGTATAAAGTGTACACATGAAAAATTATACAAAAATCACCCAAATCCTACTGGAAAGAACTCCAAGCTGCTCAGAATAGAATGTAGAAGAGATATAGAAAGCCCCACAATAGTTTAAAATTAAAAATAAAGGTGTACACTCCAGAGTGTACAGAGTGTACACATAGAAAACAAATTCAGAATCACCAAAATCATGCTGGAAATAACTTCAAGCAGCTCAAAATAGCATCTAGAAGGGATATAGAAAGCCCCACTATAGTTTAAAATTAAAAATAAGGGTGTATAGTCTAGAGTGTATAGAGTGTATATATAGAAAATTCATCCAAAATCACCCAAATCCTGCTGGAAAGAACTCCAAGCAACTCAAAATAGAATGTAGAAGGGATATAGAAAGCCCCATAGTGGTTTAAAATTTAAAAAAGGTGTACACTCTAGAGTGTACACATAGAAAACTCATCCAAAATCACCCAAATCCCGCTGAAAAGAACTCCAACCGCCTCAGAATAGCATGTAGAAGGGATATAGAAAGCCCCACAGTGGTTTAAAATTTTTTTTTTAAAAAAAAAGAGTGTACACTCTAGAGTGTATGGAGTGTACACATGGAAAACTCATCTAAAATCACCCAAAATCTGTTAGAAATAACTCCAAACAGCTCAAAATAGTATGTAGAAGGGATATAGAAAGTCCCATAGTGGTTTAAAATTAAAAATAAGAGTGTATACTCCAGAGTGTATAGAGTGTACACATAAAAAGCTCATCCAAAATCACCCAAATTCCACTGGAAAAAACTCCAAGCAGTTCATAATAGTATGTAGAAATAATATAGAAAGTCTCACAATGATTTAAAATAAAAAAAAGGTGCACACATGAAAAACTCATCCAAAATCACCCAAATCCTATTGAAAAGAACTCCATGTACCTCAGAATAGCATGTAGAAGGGATATAGAAAGCGACACAGTGGTTTAAAATTTTAAAAAAGTGTACACTCTAGAGTGTACAGAGTGTACACATGGAAAGCTTATTCAAAATCACCTAAAACTTGCTGGAAAGAACTTCAAGCAACTCAGAATATAGCATGTAGAAAAATGGTTAAAACTCTAATGTGTATAGATACATAAAAAACTCATCCAAAATCCTCTTCAAACTCCAAAATCTAACAAAATTTTTTTCAAAGAAGATCACAGAGTGTTTCAAAATAAAAAAAAAATATAATAATGTGTAGAAAATTTATCACGAAATCAATCCGTTAAGTATCATATGAAAATCACGTTTCAATTCACAAATCATAATTAATCTCCTGGTTATCATCTCTAAATCAAAAAATCATTTATAATCCATTATCCGTGCTTTCAAAAGCGTCCAGCATGTTCACTCCAGATCGGGTTGTGTCATGTTGGGTCCGAATAACGTTAATAGCATCCGGAGCAGGCATTAGCTTATGGTAAAGTAAAAAAATCAATATTTATTATTGAACAGGTGTTCAGATACGATTGTCGTTCAGACATAGAGCTACGTCTGGACTCCACACGTAATATTTTGCCCCTCAAAAGAGTCTACATGATACCGGAAGAGAGTTCATATCATCATCAATGGCGTTGATGAAAAAATCTACAAGCCTAAGCCATGGGGTCGTAAGACATTCAAAAGGAATCTTTGAAAAAAGTATTCATGGAGGATTCAAGGTTCAAGAAAAGCATCTTCGTTCTTATGGCTGGGGATGGACCACGGGCAAACAAATACAAAGAATTGGGGCCAAATTTGATCCTTCTCGGTTCTCTAAATCAGACCCAACTTTATGAATTCTATAACTCACTCGATGTCTTCTTGAACCCAACTCTCATAGCACAGGGATTAGACCACAGCTTCATCGAAGCGATGCTTTCTGGGGTGCCCGTAATGGGTACTCGCTTCACGAGCATCACCGGATCGATTATAGCCAGTTCGGAAGTTGGGTACACATTTTAGCCTACTGTGGACTCGCCGAAAGAATCAATTTTTATAGTTTTCAGGATGGAATAGCTATTCTGAGGAAAAAACAAGGCGAGTCGGCCAAAAACAGAGCTCTTCACCTCTTCACAGCTACAAAAATGGCGGGGGCTTATGAAAGATTATTCCTTTGCATCAATGACAAACATTATTGTAACTGCCCACTTTTCGGAGATGGAGATAAGTGAGTCACACGTTAGATCCTCATCCTTGGATGTTTTCTTGTCGCTGAGAAGGAGGATGTAGGGTCATGAAAATTTGGGTTGTTTGAGATGAACTATCTAAAAAAATAGTAATGAAAGTGCTGTAGAAGTTACTATTTGAAAAAATTATAATGAGTATATAAATTTTTTAATTTTCAAAATATTAAATCTCAGCTTTCTAGCCGCCATCACAAAGAGCTAGATCACATCGAAAAGCAAAGCATTCGATTTCTCAAAACATAGTTAAAATGCAACTCAAATGTAATATTTAAATGACACTATTATGCGATACCATACTATAGCGTCACCACAACCTCAAATGGCCCTTAGCTAAAGATGCAAGACTTGGATGTTTATAGCAAGAAGAATTGACATTTATTCGATTATGCAGATTTACATGCCATTTAATTCTATAAATTTTAGATGTAATTTTAAAATTTCTATTACCTCTGATGCTAGAATTTAGAGGGTAAATCTATATTATAAATAGTAAAGAAATGGAAGAAAAATTGAGATTTTTTTTTTCTTTTGCCACATACTTGTGAACTTGATAATTTAGATTTGTTTGTGGATTAAATAAGACAAGATTTACAAAGCTCATCTTATCTATTCTTTCATATCCCTTTCTCCCGTCCATTCTAATTTATGCTTAAAATCTAAGCATCGTCTTTTGATTTATGAATATTCTATCTCTTATTGATTTTATTTATGTATTTCAAGCACTCTCAAATCTAATCACACTCAAGTTTAGCCAAAATCAACACCTCCCCCAAGTTGAGGGCATTCCTCTCCACCACTTTGGTTATGCTTTCACTCCACATGCATAGAAATTGATCCCATAAATGATAGAATTACCCTTCCCAAAGAGTAGCCTATATTACCTTAAATAGACCACTTATTATTATAGTTAATGATAGCTTCATCAATTTCATATCAAATAAAAGAATCCGAAATCATCATCTTGGAGGCTGGAAGATCTAATTTTCACTCATGGTTAAAAAATTTCATATCATAGCTTTTGAATTCCTTAATTTGGTCTGATTACTTGAATATAATTCAATATCCTTTATAGATATTTTTATACTTTAATCAAATTAAATGTAAACTTTAAAATAATATAAGGCCCTTAGTGAGAACTCTTATAGGCTTCTCAAACAAAAGAAGAGAACTAAAGGTAATTGCATCCTTATATGTAGCTCAAAGGATGGGTAACAACTTCATAGCACAGTTGATCAATTTCACTATGATTTTAGCTCCATTCGGCACACCTGAACATATTAAAAGCAATAATATCAACTTATTATATGATAGAAAATTATGCCTATCAAAGGGGGCCGTGTGCAATTATAATTTTCTTATCTCAATACCATCACTTATCAACAAATAGTGATAAATGAAAAAGCTAATCAACGATCATTCTCTATATATAAGAAGATCAAATTATTAAGAACGTAGACTTTTAGTATATAATTCACCTATTTGAACCTAGTCATTATTCATTGAATTCTAATGAATGAATTGGGCTTGATAAAGTTTCTAGGAAATATTTTTCATTTTTGAGCTAAGCAACCAAAGAGCATTGTCTTTTAATAAAAACATTACATTATTAAAGTCTAGGTCCTTAATAATTTGATCTTCTTATTTATAGAGAATGCTCGTTGATTAGCATTTTCATTTATCACTTTTTGTTGATAAGTGATGGTATATAATTCAACCATACAAATTTGCTTATAGCATATATGAATTAGGCTTGAGAAATATATTCTAAGAACATAGTTTAATCCAAATTATTTTAAATCTAAACAACCTTTTAAAATATAATAAAGTTATTTTTTTCCTTGTAATATTTTAAAAAATTAATGAGAGTAATTAGTAATAACAAGGCATTATAGTGGGCCAATCTAAATCATTGGACCGTTAAATTAAAGATAATGAAAGTGCTATAAAGATGGCCGAGAAAATTAGATATTAAATAAATAAATTACTAAATGTAAGCTTTATTAGAGAACTCTAATCTCATGCAATGACATCCTACAAGATTTAATGTCCAAATATCTTATATAAAGCTTCATTATTTTTTATTAAGATATCAACAAATGGCATTTATTTTGGAAAAGGAATATATTTTTTTCATGATACTATCACCCAAGTTCAAATTTCAAGATCAGAGAAATTTTGAAGCTTACATCAATGATCAATTGATCAAAAATTAAAGAGAAAATCATTTTAAAGGCCTTCCAAAAATATTAAGAGCTCATATATGTCTAATATGAGATTCAACTCAAGAAATACTTGTTTAGAGAAAGTTTAAGTAAATATCATAAGTTCTCGATTCAATTAAGCACGAACAAACTCAATCTATCCAGAATAAAATTAGTTCTAAATATGTCAACTCCTTTATCAATTAGAGGTGTCCAAAGACTTACTGAAAACCTAATAATACATAATCACTTTATCTTAATGTTAGGAGAAAAGTGTACACCTTCTTTAAGTTACTAAGGAAAAGCCTAGCATTTGTTAAGTAGAAGAATATAAGCATGAATTCTAATAACTAAAAAAATGTCTCTCCATATTACCCTTTTGAAGTATCTCACTATAAAAAGATACCTTAGCTCTTTATAAAGAAGTTAAAAAATATTACAATTAGCTCAATTATAATCAAGAAAGAAGGATGCACAAAATTCTTGATCCATTATATTAAAGGAAGATTTACATACATACCATACAATTTTTATGTATTTATATATTTAACACCTAAAGTTAAATATTTACTTATCTAATACTTTTCTATGCTTAAAAATGTGCAATTTCACTTTTAAAAAGTGAGTGATGATGACATTTTTGATGCGATATTAAAGATTATGATATTATATATGTAAAAACTGAAGTTCAGGTGTTAGATATGTAAATATATAAGAATTGTGTGATATGTATGTAAATCCTCCTAAATTAAATTGAACCTAGCTAATTTTGGGTATACAACCATGACAAAGTAAAGTTGATCGTTAAGAGGATAAAAGCCTATTATTGTCAATGCCAACTAGTTTACTTGATAAAAGGCCATGGAAGCTTTCATTGTTTTGCTTAGTAGTTACACTAAAATTAAAATTTTGTGGGCACAAATATCATCAAAATTCTAAAAAAAAATTCATTCTATATTTATTATTTTATTATCAAAACAATCATAATCCTCATTAATTTTTCATATAAATTTCAAATCAAAATCGAAAAATCTTTAGATCAAAGGTATATTAATAAAACATTGATTTAGAGTTTTAAATGCAATTTATCATCAATTTCAAAAATTTTCTAATGAATAATGGCTAATAGATACACTCTGGACAATTTCCCCCTAAGCTCTCACAAAATATAATTGTGCATTAAGTGAAGAATAATTTATTGTCTTGAATGCCAGCCAGTTGGTGAAAATTTTTAGTTATTGAACTTACGAATTTATATTTCTTCTATCAAATCTAGACATTTCACATAATTCTTATATATTTACATATTTAATATTTAAATTTTGATATTTACATTCATAGCATTTAAATTTCTAACATTGCATCAAAATTGTCATTATTATTAACTTTCTTAAAGTGAATGTATATTTTCAAGCATAGATAAGATGTTAGATATATAAATAGAATATTTTAAGTATTAGATATATAAATACATAGAAATTATATGGTATGTAGGTAAAAAGTATTTACAAACATACCACATAATTCTTATATATTTATATATTTAATATATAAATTTTAATTTTTATATTCATAGTACTCAAATCTTTAATCCCATATTAAAATTATCATTATTAGATAAGATGTTAGATATGTAAATATAAAGTTTAAGTATTAGACTTGTAATTTGTGATTGAAGTTATGAAATTATCATCTTGCTCGGTCATTATATATATATATATATATATATATATATATATATATATATATATATATATATATATATATATATATATATATATATATATATATATATAATTTAATATAAATTTATATACACAAAATATATGCATACATATATCCCTATATATCAATTTCCTCTTTTTTAGGGGATACAACTCGATTGCTCTATTCGTTATCCACATCTGGGTCCTGTGCGCGTGGGGCTCTATTGAATCTAGAAGCCTAACTGGTGAAGCAAAGATTCAAAGATCCAACTAAAGATCGAACGGTTAAAAAAGACCTTCTGGATCTCAACACAGCATTCTTTCTTTGCTACCGAATCCTTAAATTTGGTCAACTTCCAGAAGCCTTCCCAACTTCGCATATATATCCCATAAAGTTACAACTCAGCACCGCAAACGAAGGAAGCAAAGTACGAATCAAACATGGACTCCAACAGAGTTTGGTGGCCTCTTCTTCTTTTGTTGGTCATCATCCATTCCCATTTCCTCACTGAGGAGGCAGAAGCCAGGCCGATTTCCTCAGTTAAGCAGGAGGGTAAGTTCTCTTTCCTTCAGTTCCTGCTTTCTATTTATCTTTTTTGGCTGATAGGATAGAGTTATTTAAAGGATTGTCTTTTATTTGAATCAGGCTACGTTACGGAGTTGCAGTTGTTGGGGTTGATGTGCCGCTGCTGCGATGGCGTCAACGGCGAGTGCCGGAGCTCATGGGGTTCTACTTGCCCCAAACTTGATTGCAAGCCATGGAAATTCTCTTGATTCAAAGGAATTTTTTAGGGTTTTTCAGAACCTCCAACGTTCGTTTTAGAGATCGTTTGGAGTTCATACGGTGAAGAGGAAGATAATTTTTTTTTTTTTCGTTACTTACATGATTACCTTTTTTTTGGTTTAAATCTTGTAAATAGTCAGAGATTTAGATGTTTAGATGATTGATCTAAATGCTTGTCCTCATACATGGTGTTAGGATTTTAAGAATCCCTTTTTTATTAAGCAGAAATTTTACAATGATGGGACGATTGTGAATTATTTGATTTGAATTAATCAATTATGAATGAGCATGAATATATAGAATCAATTAACCATTAGTATGAAAGATCGGGTCGAGTCTATGAATGCTTAAACCAATTGAAATTAGTGCTTTTTGGACTCATGAGTTAGAATTGACCAACATGCCAACCTAGAGATGTTTGGTATCTTCATTATGTGCAGGCATATGTTCCAGGATGGTCTTGGGGCGCTAACACCCCTAGCCCAATTGATCGACAACGATAGCGTGCAAATGGCTTATATTGCAGTCAGTATGTACAATTTGATTGAGAATTCTGAGCTAGAAAATACATCGAACTATTGCACACCTTACAATTGACTTCTTCTTCTATGTGCGCCATTGATTTCAAAATATTTCTCCAAGAGGAAGGATTCATAATAAAGATCACATACCCTGGTACATATATATATTTCATATTTACAACATATTATATTTTATTTAGACGTAAAGGAGTTGTCGAGCTCGAGCCATCATCGACTTGAACTTGAGTTTGATTAATTAATCGAGTTTGAGTTCTAGCTTAAGCTTTATTTTGCTGGTTCAAGTTTGCTTACGAGCCGGCTCATTTAGTATGAAAGAAATACAATAATTTTGATTCAAGTAATTATTATGATAATAAATTAAAAAAATAGAAGAAAAATAATAAAAAATTATTAATATCAAAGAATGAGATATAATTTTTATTTTTTTTAATAATTTTATACTGAAATTATAAAAAATTAATATATTTTAAGTATATTTTATATTAATATTTATTAATCGAGCTAGCTCATGAACTAATGAGCCTGAGTAAAGGTTGGCTTGAGCTTGCTGTACTAGCTCATCGAGCTCGGCTCAGAAGTCATTTATGAAGCTGAGGAACTAGAATTATTATTGCAAATGATTTTTTTTTTACATTTTATTGGAAACTGTGACCAAAGTGCCCTCTGAAAGTAGGTTAATTTAGGTAGATTTGATAGGCTGCCTCATTGATAATTCTTTATTTACAATTTATAATGATTTAAAGGCCACTATATGCTTTATTTTTAATAGATAATTAAGAATTTATGGAGGAATTATAATGGAAGCCACTCTGCAGAAATGTTCCATGTCATGGGCCTTATAAGCTAGATTTTGAGAATTAAGCGTCGTGGTCCCTGAAGTTCTTAATGAGGACGAGGAGAACCTCGGCGATTGATACCAATTTTAGACCACATGTAGATCCGTGAGCGGTTCAGCATGAACCAGATGATCATGGTCGATCCTGACTCATCAACTAATATCTGTAAAATTATTTATTTAATTTTGAAAATATTAAGTACAGAGGTACAAAAATATAGTCAAAATTTTAAATTAAAAACAAAATTGTTATATTTTTATCAACTAAAATAAAGTACAAAAATCTAGATTTTGAGGAAAAAAAATCAATCAATATATGGCTAATCCAAGATACTTAATAGTCTGGTATCAAGAGCCGTGGGAGTTTTAATTTTAAAAATTTATATCTAGCCAAGAACAACGAAAATGATCCAACTACTTAGATGCATGGCAATCAAAGGTTTTTTTTTTTTTACCATATTTAAGATTTAAGTGATGAAGATTAGACTAAACTATGTTCCAAGAAACTCTTCAAATTAATAAGAAAAATAGCAAATGAAATTAAATAGCCAGAGATGAAAACAAGTCAAATTTTAAGTGGTTTAGAATTATTGATCTATGCTTATTAGACCAAGGTGAAAGGTTCTTCTCTTTTAATCTTGTAGACATTTGGATATAAAAATCTCTGAAAGCATTAGGAATGCAATCAACTTTTCTCATTAGTAATCAAGATAAATTTATTACTTGCTCTCTCTCTCTCTCTCTCTCTCTCTCTCTCTCTCTCTCTCTCTCTCTCTCTTGGATGTTGAGGCCTTCTCAAAGAATATTGAATTTTTACATTTATATAGCTTTTTTCCTTTGAAATTGAATGACAGACTATAGACCTTTATATGGAACTTTAATAGCCCTAGTGAAGTAAGATCAACATTTCAATTGACAGAGGCATACTTTTGTTATTATATATGAACTCTTTTATAGTCACAAGATATAGAAGATTTTTTTTTTCTCATTCTTTTAATGTTCACTCACTTTTTCTTGAATTCATATATTAATTCAATATATCCTCTAAATTTGGACAACTCCTTATTCATGATTTTAATGGCTATACTATGTTTATAATAGTTTTATTTAAGGGATAACCCTATTTTAAAGAAGGAATCTATTCTAAAAATAAGATGAACTTAATTAAGATACTATGATTCTATAGTGCTAGATTGTCAAATAACTAATCATAGCTCCATCAACTTAGATTGTAAAATCCCTAGTTTACTTAATCAATAAAATTGACCTGAGGATCTTTATTAGTAATCATGAGTAACATCATTCAAGAAGGCCTTCTAAATTTTAGGAGAAAGAGATATACTAGCATCTGGAATGGCCATAATCAAAGGGAAGCTCCTAATCTTAGAATAGGAGGATAAACTAGATTATGATCTTATAATTTCATCATCTTGACATATTAAAGCTCCAGTGTTAGTTAATATAATTAACTTGAGGCTCTTTGTTAATAATTATAAGTTATATAATTTAAATAGGACCTCATAGACCTATAAGAAAAATAAAAAAAAATTCAAACTAATCTAACCTAACAACATAATGCACAACACAAAATCATTCTTATTGATATATAATTAATACAAATCTAAGAAATTGTAAGCATAATACTACTTATAATTCATAAAAGAAGTTTCCTATTCTTGCCCGTCTTATTAAATTATCATAAAAAAGGTTTGATACATAATATTTTATAAATAAAATAAAAAAAATTATTTTTTATTTTATAAATAGATTAAATACTTTAAATTAACTTTAAATAAATACTTTCTTATTTTTTACTCAAAATTATATATTTAACATTTTTAAGTCATAGAAATAATATAATAATTACTCCAAGTACTCTATAATATAAACCTAGTTAAAATTTTTAATTATCCCCATTTCATAAAAATTTATAAAGTAATTAAATTTTATAATATACATTTATTAATTTATAAAGTAAGAAAATAATTAAATTATATAATTAAACTAATAAAATTTATCTTTAAATTGTTAATATTTAAAAAAGTATAGTTTGGTTTATAATTTTTAAATTTAAATTTAATTATTTAAGCTCTGATAAAATTAAAATAAAATTTCTTTTATTATCTAAATTAATTAAATAATTATTAAGTGTCTACTTCAAAAGAAATGAAATAAAAATAAAAAATTTGTATTTTGTGATTATCGTGTCGAAGCGTTGCCTTGGCCTTCTAGAAGAAACAACTGCTCAGTCCAGCTATTGAATTACGGTACAGCGTCACAGCGCTGCGATCTTGATGTTGAGGCACTACCTAACTGTCTGGTCTAGTTGTCAAATTATGGTACATTGCTGCAATCTTGACGCTGATGTGCTACACCAGCTATTGAGAGAGAATAGTTATTAGAGTAGTTCACTCCAAAGATATTCTTTTTTCTACTTGACTCCCTCTCTCTAAATTGGTGCTCACAACTCACTCCAAGCTTTCACTTTAGGTAAAGAATTTATGCGCTTTCTTACTAGTTTAACAAAAAAGTCCTACTGTTGATCTTTGAGTTGATGTGAAAAACTTGGAGATTTGAAGATCTCCACCGTTGAATTTTATTCTAGCATGAGACAAAAATCCCCTCCCTTTTGTTGATCTTAGATCTAAAATAAGAGAGAAGAGTGTTTCGCACTATATGATTTTAAAATCTAGCACTACTAAAGCAAAATTTGCCAAAATTTTAAAATTTTTTAAAAGATTCACACTTCAAATTCAAATTTTGGCTTATAGTGCCGATGCACTTGATGTGGGCGCCGTGTTCTCAGGTATTCATATTACGGAAGTAGAGCCATAGCACTTTAATGAAATCCCATAACACCACAACGCCATAGTATCAACACTGCTGTGCTATGTCTTAATACAACTAAAATAACATTATAACACCATGACGCCATAGCATCAGCACTGCAACGCCACACCCACGTGTCACTTGGAATATGACTTAGAATATTTTGATGAAAAAGAAATAAAATCCCACAGATCCGTGGCAGTGTAGGGACAACGCTGCAACATTGTGTCGCCTTGCTGTATGTGAAAAAGGACTTAGAAAATTTTCTACTAAGGGGCAAAAATATTACCTTAACATTGTGGCGCCATAGGGTGGTGCGAATCTATCTGGTTTTTCAATCTACTCACTGTGCCGAGGCGTTGTTACTAAGATTTCATTTTTTATGAATATGTTAGAATTTTTTTTATTAAATTCTGGAGCAATAAACCAACAATGCTGATCATATAGAAGCATGCAACACAAAGATAATAAAAAATAGAATTTTATTTTTCCAAAGAAAATTACAAATTATAAATAAAAAAGGGGGAAAAGTACAAACGGGGGTAAAACTAGTAGTCGTACTCATTGCCACTCTCATATTCCTCTTCTTTCTCCTTCGTGCCTGATAACACTAGGTAATCACATACGGCTGATATTGAGGTGCCGTAAGAAAGGAGACCTGGCTAGGCAATTATGGAGTATGTTAACTAGTGTAGAGTTGAACTGGGCCATATAAGAGAATTGCATCTGTCTTTGATCTATATGATGGTCAAATTTACATTCCAGCATCTCCTGCATATGATTTCTCCTTTCCCCCTCTTCTGCAAGTCTGAAACCTGACCGCCAATCTCTTTTCGGCCAAGGACTTGGGAGTTCGGGTTCTAGATCGAGGAGGACATGAACTCTCTTCCACTTCAAATCTATTCTCGAACCCCTGTTGACCTCACTTTTGGAGTGAGGATTGACTCATCGTATCTTAGACTTAGAACTTATCTAGACACTTGGATTTTCCTAGTCATAGGACACTTCTAGTGATTAGGTGAACACTAAACCTAAGCCTAGAGACTTAGAAAGGTGTGCCATAGGTTCATGCTATACCTTAGGACTAAGGGAACCTACATAACCTATGGCCTAAACTAATCCTGTGCCTATCCACTTAGCCAAAACTAAACTTCAAATTAATACAATCAAAACTCAAATGAATCCTATTTCATATCCAAACTCCAAGCCAAAATGATTTAAACCTAAACCCATCCTAATCTCATAATCCAACCCTTCGGACTTAACCCAAACCTTTTTCAATCAAACAAAACCTAATTAATTTTCACAAAAGCACTCAAACTATTGAAATCATCATTTCAAACTCTTCCAAAACCTCCAATCAAACCCAATTGATCAAACCAATTCAATCAACCCAAGCTAGCCCATTTGAACCTAAAATGTCCAAATGAGCCAAAATCTAATTAAACCCAAATAAATTGTATTCAAAACCATAAATCAACATTAAATAAATCATCAAACTCAACTTAACATAATTCAACCCAAACTAACTCAATTGACTCATTAGGTTCACTTGACCCAAACTGACCTAAAGGATCCATTTGAGCCAAACCTCAATCTAACTCAAATTAGATTGAACCAACTCATCCAAATCAACTACAATGATTGTTGATCATCCTTCATTGATCAATTACAATCAATTAGATCAAACTAAGCTAATTTGATCACTTGGCCCAAGTTGACCCAATTAGCCTACATAAATCAAATTGAACCAAACTTCATTCCAAACCCAATTAATTGAAACCAATGATTCCTACCAATCTTAAATTGAACCTTAAATTTGACTTGACCATCAATTGAGCCAAACCATGTCTAATTGGCCTTTTGACCCAAGTTGACCCAATTTAACCTAAAAGACCAAATTGGGCCAAATCAAATCCCAATCTAAATTGATTGAAAATAATGATCCCAATCCATCCCAAATTGATCATTGAACATGATCAAGGCCTTAATTGAACCCAATTCGATCAAGTCAATCCAATTGACCCATTTAGCCTAAATTGACCTAAAAAGTCAAATTGATCTAAATAATTCATAAATCCAAATTAATTGAAATCAATACCTAAAATCATCTTCGAATGATCAATTGAACCTAAATTAACACCTAACCCAAGCTAATTTGGTTAACTTAATCAAATTGATCAACTTAGCTCTGTTGGCTTAATTAGCCTAATGTTCAATTCGATTAATTTTGATGATAACAAACAAATGCTTGGATATTCTACTGAATATTTTTATGTATTTCAGATATATCAATTGCTAATTACATATCCAATACATCTAAAAATATGTTTGAGAAAATTGCAAGAGTAGAAGAATGAAAAGGATAATGTGAACCTCAAGATACAATATTTTGGGTTATATGACTATTCATATGAGTTCATTAGATCAATTTGCTCAAACTTAAAATATTATTTTAATGAGGTTAATTTATATAAATCTTTATTTAATTAACATTCAATTATATGGTTCATACATAGCATTAAAATTGTCAAAGTAATAAATGATAAAAACTATTAAGTATAATTATTTTATTTACTTAATATAATTAAGTATTTTAATAAAATTTGCTGGTTATAAGATAACTAACATATTTATGATTATATATAAATTATATCATAATTTTTTAATGTCACATGTCAAAATTAACAAAAATATATAAAATTTTGTATTTTAGCCAAAGTCATTTTCTAATCAAAGAATTCATATCTGATTTCACTCCAACGGATTCCTTGGATTTTTTCCTTTAATTTAAGAGGTTACATGACCCACTTTTGATAAAAATTGAATTTATTATGATTTTCTAAACATTAGCTGATTTTTATAATGAATGTATGCTACATGCTTTGAATTAAAGAGTCATATTTGATTACTTTTGACTTACCCATGTGAATAGCCAAATTTTGGCTGCTAAATTTAATATTTATTTAATATAAATTATATTTTTATTGAATATTAAATTATTAGATGATAGCATGAGGTTTGCATGATATATTTTTTAAATATGATCTTCTTGCCTATAAATAGCCCTCATTCTCTTCATGAAAGTATTCCTCATTCAAAATTCAAAATCTCTCCAGCAAATCTAAGAGAAAAACTCTTAGATTTTTTTTCCAAGTGTTCTCCAAATATTGCAAGATCAAATCCTTGGTTTGGAAGCTTCAACATCTTCAACTAAGCAAGCCTTCTCAAATTACTTGAGTTTATTTTCTTGATTTTAATCCTCATTAGTTGTTCATGCTATTTTCACCATCTATTTATTTCTTCCAATTTATACTTTTTGGTGGATTAGTCTTTGGACATTATTTTTTACATCAAAGTTTCTTAATAATTTTTTTGTGATAAACTCTTGTGATAGTTTGTAGGATCTATTTCAACTTGCTGAAAATTTTAACTTCCTACAAATTTATTTTGATTTCTTGAAATATTTCTTCATTAGTCTTATTTTGAAAGATCATTTATTCTTAGATCTATTTTAGAAGTATATTTTTAAGCATTTAAAAATAAATTATTGTGCTGAAATTATTTTTATATTTACTAGATCTCTCTTTTTATTTAAAAGCTTACTAGCATACTTAGATATATTATATACTCATTTTATTTAAGTACTTTGTGATCATTAGCATTAATTGAAAGAATCATTTTGGAAAAATAAAATAAATTATTCCTTGCTGAAATTTATTTTGAAATCATTTTTAAACATCTTAGTAAGATCACTTTAAGATATTTATTTCAATATTAAGTGAGCATATTATCTTGCCAAAATTTTTAAGTTGTAAGTGATCATTTATAAGTTGTGATATCATTTTTTATGAGAGAATTATTTTATCAAAATTTATTATTTTATATTTTTCTTTTTTTGCTGTAAAATTTATATTGGGGTTGTACTCTTTCTAGAGAGTACATATTGTTGTAGGGGTTGTACTCGCTCGATTATAGGAGAGTACTATTTATAAGCTATTTTTGTATTTAGTGGATTCCTAGCCAGGGTGGCTAGGCATGGACGTAGTCGATTTTGGGGTTTAGAACCACGTAAAATTGTGTGCCTATTGTCTCTCTTTACTTTCTTGCCTTTTATTTTGTTGCATTAAGAATTGTATCTCATTATAAAATCAAAATTAATTTTCTACAAAAAATTATAATTTAAGATTTAAGTTTTAAAACTTTTAATATCACCCAATTCACCCCCTCTTGGGTTCTATAGTGACTCACAATTAGTATCAGAGCCTAGGCTCTTTTATTGGCTTAACATCCAAGAGTAGATCTTTTCACTATGGCACAAGGTTTCCCAAAGGGTTCACTACCAGAGGGACAATCCACTCATAGACCTCCACTTTTAGATAGTGTACCATTTGACTATTGGAAAAATAGAATTAGTACATTTTTAAGAGGTCAAGATGCATGCATGTGGTATATGTTGACACATCAATATCATACACCTACAGCAGAAGTAAATGGAATTAAAGTAAAAAAACCTTTTGAGGAATGTTCTCAGAAATAAAGAGAACTTGATGAATTAAATGCTAGGGCTTGTAATACTTTATATTGTGCTTTATTACCGATGATTACATGAAAATTTCTATGTTAAGTACAAAGAAAAGAGAAATATGGGATAAACTCATTATAACTTATGAAGGAACTAGTGAAGTTAAAGATGCTCACATAAAAGACTTGTTCATGAATATGAGTTATTTCATATGTCTCCTTCCGAATCTATTTTTGATATGTATACTAGATTCATGAAAATAATTAACACATTGCATTCTCTTGAAAATATATAGGAATCAAGACTTAGTCTATAAGATTCTTAGATGTCTTCCAAAAGAATGGGAAGCTAAAATATTAGTGAAGCTAAGGATTTATCTACTTATCCACTTGACCAGCTTTTGGGTTCTTTGATAGCACATGAATAGGTTATTGCTCAAAGGGATAAGATGGATAACTCAACAAAAAGGGAGAAGGACAAAGGAAAAGCCATTGCATTATAAGTTGATGATAGTGATGAACATAACACCTCAAGCTAGGATGGTGATAGTGATGAGGTGGTCATGCTATCCAAAAGGCTTGGGAACTTGCTAAGGAAGAAGAATCAAAGGTATAAAAATTCTAAAAACTATAAATTTTAAACTAAAAAATTTCCTACAGGTGAGGGGATCATTTGCTACCATTGTAAAAAGCCTGGACACATAAGAGGTGATTGTCCGTAACTTGAATCAAAAAAGAAAGAGATTGATGTGAAAAGAAGAAAAATATGAAGGAGAAAAAGTACCATAAGAAGAAGAAGATGGTTTTATATAATCCAGATTCAAATGAATCAAGTACTTGCTCATCCGATGAAGAGGTCAACATATGTCTTATGGCAAATGGAGAATCGACTTAGATTCTCAAGAGGTATGTAATGATATATCTTATGATGAATTAGATGATGCTTTTAATGATTTAGTTATTGAATATAAAAAATTAAAAAGAAAATACAAAACTTTAGAAAAAGAACATAAAAATTTAGATATGCATTTTTGTGATTTAAAAATGAATGTGATAATTTAAAAAGTAAAAATACTTCTTTATTAAATTATTCCTTACTTGTATGTAAACTTGAAAGAGAGAATATCTTGTTAAAAGCAAGATTAGAATTATGTTTGAAATCACAAGTTCATTATAATACTTCATCAAGAAAAATATTTAATAGAAATTATTTGCATCATACACATCCCACTCATATACCTTATAATTATCGTGCTAAGTCATATGCAAACACTAATGTTTGTTGCAACTACTGTGATAGAAAAGGGCATATTTCATTTGATTGCTATGCACGTAAATTACAAAACACTAAGCAATCATCTTATATATGGATACCAAAAGGTACAAGCACTACACAAACCACGCATGATAGATATCTTTCTTCAAATGTAGAATGTGGACCCAAACATGTTTGGGTTCCAAAAGTTAACATGTGAGTTTCTTTTGTAGGAATGCCTTCAAAGCAAAATCAAAGAAGGCATGTGATACTTGGACAAAGGGATGTTCAAGACATATGACGGAGATAAAGATAAATCCACAACTTTAGAATCAAGTGATGGAGGATTTGTTACATATGGAGATAATGCAAAGGGAAAGATCATTGGCATTGGTTCTATTTGTAAGAATTCTATCACTTTAGATAAAGTTTTTCTAGTAGAAGGATTAAAATATAATTTAATTTCTATTAGTCAATTATGTGATAAAGGTTTGAATGTAGTATTCCATGCATCATATTGCATTATAAAAAATAATGAATATGTTTTGTTAGTAGGACAAATAATGAATATGTTTTGTTAGTAGGACAAAGATCTAAAAATATTTATGTCATTGATTTAGAAAGCTTTTATGATGTGAATTTGAATTTACTTTGTTTTAAAAGCACTCATGATGATATATGGTTATGGCATAGGAGACTATGTCATATTAACATGCACACACTTAATAAAATTGCCAAACTTGATTTAGTAGTTGGATTGCCTAAATTAAATTTTCATTCAAACTATGTTTGTGATGCATTTATTCATGGTAAGCATTCTAGAAGCTCATTTAAAAGTAAAAATATTGTTTCTACTTCTAGACCTCTAGAATTATTGCACATGGATTTATTCTTATTATTAGCTTAGGTGGAAAAATTATGGTTTTGTGATTGTTGATGATTTCTCTAGATATACTTGGGTTTTATTTGTAACTTACAAGGATGATGTTTTTGGTGAGTTTAGAAAGTTTTCTAAATATATTCAAAGAGAACAAGGCCTTTTGATTAATAAGGTTCAAACTGATCATGGTGGCGAATTTGAAAATAAATTATTTGAGGATTATTGTGATGAACATGAGATTAGACATAATTTTTCTGCACCTAAAACTCCCCAACAAAATGGAGTAAGAGAGAAAAAATAGAATATTAATTGAATTAAGTAGATCTATGCTTGATGAGTATAAATTGCCAAAATATTTTGGCGTAAGTAAAATCTGCATGTTATGTGATGAATAGGATCTATTTTAGACCAATTTTAAAGAAGACACCCTATGAATTATTTTTTTGGAAAGAAGCCTAAGATTGAACACTTTCATGTATTTGGATGTAAATGCTTTATTTTGAATAATGGAAAAGATCATTTAGGTAAGTTTGATTGCAAATCGATGATGGTATTTTCTTAGGATACTCTCTTTCTAGTAGAGCTTATAGAGTTTACAATAAAAGAAAAATGATTGTAGAAGAATCAATACATGTTATTTTTTGATGAAAATTTGATTGATCCTATTAGAAATGAAGTGATTGATGAAGAGATTGATAACTTTAAGAAAATATCTTTAGAAGATAATATGGATGATTCATTGCCTAAAGAATGGAAATATAATAAAAATCATCCAAAGGAACTAATTATAGAGATCCTTCAAAAGGAGTTATGACTAGAAGACATAGTAGAGAAGTTGTAGATCATTCAAACATTCTTATCGAGGTTGAACCTAAAAATTTAGAAGAAGCATTAAATGATAATTTTTGAATTATTGCTATGGAAGAGGAGTTGAATCAATTTGTAAGAAATGATGTTTGGGAATTAGTCCTAAGACCCTAAGATCAAAATGTCATTGGAATAAAATGGATCTTTAGGAATAAGCTAGATGATTCAAGTTGTATTGTTAGAAATAAAGCTAGGTTAGTTGCACAAGGGTACACACAAGTTGAAGGTATAGATTTTGAAGAATCTTTACACCGTAGCAAGATTAGAAGCTATCGTTACTCCTTGCTTATGCTTGTTTTAAAAATTTTAAACTTTTTCAAATGGATGTCAAAAGTGCATTTTTGAATGGATTTATTGACCAAAATATATTTGTAGAGCAACCACCTGGATTTGAGAGCCTTGATTGTCCAAATCATGTGTATAAATTAAAGAAAGCCTTATATGGTTTAAAACAGGCTCCTCGTGCTTGGTATGATAGGTTAAGTAACTTTTTGATAGATCATGGATTTAGAAAGGGTAGAGTAGATACCACCTTATTCCTTATGAGCATAGATGATGATTTGATTGTGGTACAAGTGTATATAGATGATATATTATTTGGAAGTACAAATGAATCTTTATGCCATGAGTTCTCATCTTTGATGTCTAAAGAAATAAGTATGATGGGAGAACTTAATTTTTCTTAGGTCTTCAAGTGAAGCAACAAGAAAATGGCACATTCATCTATCAAACCAAGTACACAAATGAATTGCTTGAGAGGTTTGACATGAAAAGATTTAAATCTAGTAAAACTCCATGAGCCCATCTACAAAATTGGATTTAGATGAATTAGGAAAATCTGATCAAAAACTTTATAGTATAGGTTCACTTTTATACCTTACTACTAGTAGGCTGATATTATGTTCTTTGTTTTTGTGTGCTCATTTTCGTGCCAACCCAAAAGAATCTCATTTAATAGCTGTATCTTTTGGTATTTGATAGGCACTACTAAGTTAGGTTTATGATATCCTAAAAATTCTTTATCATGTGATTTGGTTGCTTATTCTAATGCTAATTTTGCAGGATGCAAAGTAGATAGAAAAAGCACATCTGGCACATGTCATTTTTTAGGATCATCACTTGTGTCTTGGTCATCTAGGAAACAAAATTCTGTAGCTTCATCCACCACGAGCATAAATAGTAGTTCTGCTCAAGTCCTTTGGTTAAAGCAACAATTAGAAGATTTTGGTATTAAGCAAGATCACATTCTAGTTCAATGTGATAATACTAGTGCTATTAGTTTGACTAAAAATCCTATCCAGCACTCACGAACCAAGCATATAGAAATTAGACATCATTTTATTAGGGATCATGTTTTGAAAGGTGATGTTAATATTAATTTTCTTAGCACCGATTTACAAATTATAGATATTTTTACAAAACCCTTACCAGAAGAATGTTTTTGTACTTTAAGACACATGCTTGGAATGTTAGATCCTAATATTTAAAATTATATGTAGTTTGTTCTCACCTTTTGATGTTGTCAAAAGGGGGAGAAGAGTAAAATGTTGGTTAGTATTAAGTCTATTTCATGCATACATTTAGGGGGAGCAACATTATTCATCTCTTATGCATAAATTTTTTTAAGAGAATTTTTTTCAAAAATTATAATGAAAGGTCAATTTGCACCTTCATCAAAATCAATACCCAACATTAGTTTCTCATCATCAAAAAGGGGGAGATTGTTGGCTTAATTAGCCTAATGTTCAATTCGATTAATTTTGATGATAACAAACAAATGCTTAGATATTCTAATGAATATTTTTATGTATTTCAGATATATCAATTGCTAATTACATATCCAATACATCTAAAAATATGTTTGAGAAAATTGCAAGAGTAGAAGAATGAAAAGGATAATGTGAACCTCAAGATACAATATTTTGGGTTATATGACTATTCATATGAGTTCATTAGCACGAATCAATTTGCTCAAACTTAAAATATTATTTTAATGAGGTTAATTTATATAAATCTTTATTTAATTAACATTCAATTATATGGTTCATACATAGCATTAAAATTGTCAAAGTAATAAATGATAAAAACTATTAAGTATAATTATTTTATTTACTTAATATAATTAAGTATTTCAATAAAATTTTTTGGTTATAAGATAACTAACATATTTTTGATTATATATAAATTATATCATAATTTTTTAATGTCACATGCCAAAATTAACAAAAATATATAAAATTTTGTATTTTAGCCAAAGCCATTTTCTAATCAAAGAATTCATATCTGATTTCATCTCCAACGGATTCCTTGGATTTTTTTTCCTTTAATTTAAGAGGTTACATGACCCACTTTTGATTAAAATTGAATTTATTATGATTTTCTAAACATTAGTGATTTTATAATGAATGCTACATGCTTTGAATATATTAAGAGTCATATTTGATTACTTTTGACTTACCCATGTGAATAGCTAAATTTTGGCTGCTAAATTTAATATTTATTTGATATAAATTATATTTTTATTGAATATTAAATTATTAGATGATATCATGAGGTTTGCATGATATATTTTTAAAATATGATCTTCTTGCCTATAATTCTCTTCATGAAAGTATTCCTCATTCAAAATTCAAAATCTCTCCAGCAAATCTAAGAGAAAAACTCTTAGATTTTTCTTCCAAGTGTTCTCCAAATATTGCAAGATCAAATCCTTGGTTTGGAAGCTTCAACATCTTCAACTAAGCAAGCCTTCTCAAATTACTTGAGTTTGTTTTCTTGATTTTAATCCTCATTAGTTGTTCATGCTATTTTCACCATCTATTTATTTCTTCCAATTTATACTTTTTGGTGGATTAGTCTTTGGATATTATTTTTTACATCAAAGTTTCTCAATCATTTTTTTGTGATAAACTCTTGTGATAGTTTGTAGGATCTATTTCAACTTGCTAAAAATTTTAACTTCTTACAAATTTATTTTAGTTTCTTGAAATATTTCTTCATTAGTCTTATTTTGAAAGATCATTTATTCTTAGATCTATTTTAGAAGTATATTTTTAAGCATTTAAAAATAAATTATTGTGCTGAAATTATTTTTATATTTACTAGATCTCTCTTTTTATTTAAAAGCTTACTAGCATACTTAGATCTATTATATACTCATTTTATTTAAGTACTTTGTGATCATTAGCATTAATTGACGTAATCTTTTGGAAAAATAAAATAAATTATTCCTTGCTGAAATTTATTTTGAAATCATTTTAAACATCTTAGTAAGATCACTTTAAGATATTTATTTCAATATTAAGTGAGCATATTATCTTGCCAAAATTTTTAAGTTGTAAGTGATCATTTATAAGTTGTGATATCATTGATAGTTTTGGTATATTTTTGAGAGATTTATTTTATCAAAATTTATTATTTTGTTTTTTTTTGTGTCAGTAAAATTTATTTTGGGATTGTACTCATCCCTTTCTAGAGAGTACATATTGTTGTAGGGGTTGTACTGCCCTAGAGAGTACTATTTGTAAGCTATTTTGCATTTAGTGGATTCCTAGCCGTGGTGGCTAAAGGACGTAGTCGATTTTGGGGTTTGGCCAACCAATGTAAAAATTGTGTGCCTATTGTCTCTTTACTTTTCGCCTTTTATTTTGTTGCATTAAGAATTGCATCCTGTCATTATAAAATCAAAAATTAATTTTCTACAAAAAATTAAAATTTAAGATTTAAGTATTAAAACTTTTAATATCACCCAATTCACCCCCCTCTTGGGTGCTATAGTGACTCACAAGCTCATTTGACCCATATGAACCCATACGAGTTAAATTCAAGTCCAATCAAAATCAAGTCAAAACAATTGATCCTAAACATCCAAAATTATCATTTGAACATGACTCAACTCTTGCTTTGACCAAATTTGATCAATTGGTCAACCTAATCTAACCTAGCCCAGTTTAACCTATATGGCTCAAATTGAGCCAAACCCAATCAAAGTTGGCATGACCCATCCTTAGATCACCATGGGTAAGCTCAAATAAAACCCAACACATTTCAAACCTGAATTGGCCTAATACCCATTGGGTAAAGCTCTCCAAATAGGGCAAAACCTACATGTGGGTGGTTTTACCTACCCCTTTGCACTTGGCAGCCCCCTTTAGCATAGTTTGGACCTCTAACCTACTAGCTAACCTGACCCAAAGCTGGTTGGGTTAGCCATGGGTCAAAGGAGGTGAGATAACACTTACATTCTCATTAGCATACCTAGGAGAAGAAGAACAAGCTATGGCAGCCCACCTCAGGCCTTCACCTACTCAAGCCGCTCTACCTCAGCCACCCACTAACATCCCCGACTGCTTATGACGGCCGGATGTTTGCCAAATGCAGAGATCATCCCCACCATTTGATTTGAGGGGGAGAAGAGTATACTCCTCCCTATCTCATATCAATTCACATCAGAGCATTTGGAGAGCTTGAAAGTGAGGAGAAGAGCTTCCTTAGTGCTTTCTCAATACCCCTTGGCCTCCCCATCACCAACGACGTCAAACTTGGGTCAAACTGAGGCTCATCTCCGTCTAACCTCACCTAAACTCCACCAAGTCCAAATTAACTTTACCCATACATTCCCCAAGCTCCAACGATCAAGATTGAATCGATTTCGGATCAATTCGAGCACCGAAGACCATCTCAAGACCAACTGTGGTGAGGATTTTGATGGCATTTAGTCCATAGAGCCACTGACGGGAAGGCATCACACGATCCTCTCAACAGGGCTTCGTCTCTTCAAGATGAAGCTACCTTCATCATTGGACTACCAGTCTTGAGGTCAGGCGAGGTAAACTCCAGTAAATTATAGAAAATTTAATAGGAGTTGGTCTTTTGTGAAGAAAATTGTTTTCTCGTGCATTTCCAATGATAGGATCCCTCTAGATCTTCCCCTTAAATCTTTTAGAGTCAATCCCGTCACCTCACATGCTTCTGAGTTCGCATCGGTGGGGAGGGCTAACCATGCTAATTTAGCAATACAACTGAACGAAGATCGATTCTACATGATTAGAACATATGACCGTGATTTAATCAGCTAGAAATTTGATTTAATTCTCTTAAGAACCACATGATTAATCCCCACCATTCGATCTGAGATCGGATGGCAGGGATGAAAGTGCATTCGCCGTCGCTGACTCGACACACCACATCAGATCATTTAAGTGGCCAATCTCTTGACGCACATGGAAAGCGCTACCACATTAGCTCCCGAGTGGCACTGATGGGATTATGAATTAATTAGGGTTTAAAATATTTTTTAATTTATCTGAACTTCATAAAATTATAACTAATTATAGAACAAATAGAAAAATACAAATAAACTCATTTTAGAAAGGGTAAATAGAGGAGATTTTAACAAATATAATTTCTTTAAGTTTTAAATAGTGAATAGAGTTTAATTAAGATTTAAATGTTTTAATAATTAGCTTAATTAAGCCCTAATCACTTGGGAAATTAATCACAAGCTTGGCATGTTGATTTAATGGGATGACCTCTGCCTCCCATAATTTTCTTTGGATTTATTGGCTAGGTAATTAGGAGAATTTGAAATTCAAATCTTAATTACCCTCTTAAATGATTTAATAATTATTTAAAATTCTAAACAGTAAAAATAAATCAATTAAACTTTACTAATCACTGATTAATAGTGAGATTATGAGAAAGGGTGATTATGACCTCTTTTTAAATTACTTTACCAAATTCATTTCATTAAAGAGGCTTAACTAATTCAAAATTTAATTAAGAGATTAATTAAGTAATTAATGATGAAATCAAACCAAATTAAAATGGTAATTAGATCAGATAATTAATATTCAATTCATGGGTTCCTCTTTATGTGTTCAATAACATAAAGACCCTTACGAAAATTATGATTAACCCATGGGTGCGAGAAAATCATAACACTTAATTAGATTCTTGAATCTAATTAACACTTAAGCATGAGCCTATTGTATTAGGTCCCTTAGGAGTATTACAATTTTAATTTCTCATTTGCATATCATTGGAGGCTCATGAATAAGTGGTTAAATAAATTAAAGAAGCATATGAAAGGGTAATTAAATGAATTACTTATTGATTCTAACTTAATTAATTCATAAAATTCATCTAATTACCTCTCTTCAAACACATTGAATCACCAACATGTGTTGGGATAAAAATAACAAATGTTTCCTCTTCTTTAATTATAATTACAACCCAAAAATCAAATTTAATAAGAAGCATTGGTTTTCCTTAAATAAATTTATTTAATGTGATTGTCTTTAGGAGTTAATGTAGTTGAATAAATTATGTGGTCATGTTTAATCTTTTCTTTTCAATCACTATAAATGTTGTATGCTATGTGGTATCATGCATTCATGCTTTCAAAATCAAATAATCAAATGAAATTTATTTATGTAAAATTATATGTGTTGACTTAATTCTATTATATGTGTGGCTATTATCACTAATAAATTTCAAAATTATTTTTAAAATTATAAATAAATAATGAAAAGTTGGAGTGATATTAGTTATGAATGTATATATAGGATTTGTGTGTGTTTATAGCCTAAGCATGTTAAAGTGTTGCTTTCTTTCCCATATTCATGTATGGGTTTACATATATTTAAATGATAATAAGTATATAGTCTAGACATCCTAAGAATACGAGGCTTTAAGTAGCCCCATGGAGTTCATTTGATTATCTCACTTTCTTGGTTAACAAAGGCACGTACCTATTCAATTTCATTCTTATGTGTGAGTGCCCATGAAAGCTCAGAGTTCGGCACACTACATGACCTGAGGAGATTGATCCCTAGAAGTGTTAATGATTAGATTCAGTGAGAGAGTGCCAATGAGGCCAAGGTAGCTGCCCAAGCGGCAAGAGAGAGAAGAGGAGGTTCGCTAGGCGGTCGATGGCCTCTGCTTTGATAGATCATTCTGATCAGTAGGTTGACAAAGCCAATCATTTTGATAGGATTATCCTTATTAGTTACAACAGTCACATGAGGAGATCTCCGGTAGAGAGAGAGCCAGTGTCAACCCATTACACTACTCCACTCGTCCATGACCTTCACCAGTTCAAGTCTTACCATCTACAGTCCCCACCAAGTTCCACAAACCCCCATCTAGAGAAAGAGCTTCACCATTGGTGATCCGGTTATGACCTAAGGACCCTACTTCATTTACTCCACTCATTGAGGTGAGGCCGAACTCCCCTGCTCAACCTTCCATCCTAACAGTGGTGAAGAAGGAGTGCCGGCCCAAGAGTGTTGTGGTCACTCCACCACCAAAGCAGTTGGAGGAGGAGAAGGGAGGGGATACCAAGGTGACCCCTATGGAAGTTGAGTTAGTCAGGGAGAGTACTCAACCTGTCTAGTATGTTCAATGCATAGCTTCTTCAGGGCTCAATCTAGTAGTCAGTCATCAGTCAGCTTATGTGCCAGTAGCGTTGAATTAGGTAGACAATCGATCTTTGGATGATATTTCGGAGACTATCGTGTCGCAGTGAGGTAGACAATCGGGGATGATCAGTCTGACCAGGATGAGGGTAGGGTAGACTTTGATGCCGATGAGGATGATATGCTATATGACTTAGTAGAAGTCCACATGGTTGATACCTGAAGATCCCTACACAGGGAACAGCCTAGCTAGGAAGGCAATTTTTAGTTGAGTACGGTGAGACATTGGGCTCAACTCAACGCCTCCTCTAACAAATCAAGAAAAAATCAGATCTACATAATGGAGAGAAGGGTAGAGAAGTTAATGGAAGTGTTCCTAGACTTGTAGAACCAAGCCCCAGTTTCACAGCCTTCCCCCATGGAGGCTGATTAGCCTGAGCTAGTTCATACCATAGATCATCCCAAATGCACTGCCATGGATGATGATGCCGGTAAGTTGCATAAGAAGGTCACCGAAAGCAGCTTCGTGCAAGAAAAGGACATAAAACAAATGGTGGAGCAATAATGGCTCAAGCCCGGGGGAGCTCATCTGTTCCAAATGGTAGATAGACCCTACCCATAGGAATTTGATGTAGTTCAATACCCCAAGGGTTTTGTGCCATCATCCTTCAAAATTTTTGATGGCAGTGGGAACCCAAGGTAGCATATAGTACATTTTAGAACTAGTTGTTGCAATGCTGATGGCAGTGACACACTTCCCTTCCGGCAATTTGTTAGTAGCCTTTTAGGGGTAGCATTTGATTGGTACATCGAACTGCCTAATGGTTGGGTGAAGTCCTTTGCAGATTGGAGCATTTCATCATCAAGAGATTTTTTAGGAGCTCAGAGGTGACCTCATTGTAGAGAAGCAAAAGCTTAACGAGTCCCTTATTGATTACATTCTTAGATGACACAACTTGAGTATGAAATATAATCCACAACTACAAGAGCAGCATGCCATTGAGATTCTACTCAAGAATATTCATGGCTCGGTCGCCTTCATGCTTAAAAGTTTCACCATTAAGACATTTGAGAAGTTAATCAGCAAGATGGCTAACCTACAAGATGAAGCCAAATAGTTACCCTTTTCAGACCAGTCATTTGAGCCAAAGCCTTAGAAGGTCTTTGAGAAGAACCTTGGGATAGTTGTGGCAGTTAATAAGGGAAAGCAGCCAGCAAGGGCTCAATTTGAGAGGCTCAAATTTCAGCAGTCTTCGCTACCGCCTCCACTTCCACTACCTCGGCTGTCACAACAGCCACCACCATGACAACAGCTTACTCAGCAGTGGTACCAGTATCACCCTCTAGGTAGATACTTTCCACCTACTCTTGCCGATAAACTCAACAAACCATACTCATTCAAGAGGGGAGTGAAAGATCTTCAAGAATCTCTTGAAGAAGCATGATTATGATTTTGAGCTACTTGAGGTTAGAAAGCTGGAGGAAGTGGGCAGGAGTGATGATCCTAACAACTGCTCCTACCACTGTATGCTAGGCCATGTATTAAAGGACTATTTCACTTTCAAGGATTCGCTTGAGCTTAGCTACAAGTTGGAAGTTATAGTTATCCCTAAAGAATACTTAATAGAATAACTATCTAGCTCCATCAAAATAATCATTGGGGATACCTCTAATCATCTTAGGACAAAAGAAAATTGTGATATTTCTTTATTCTGAACCTTTTAAAAAATAATTTTTAAAATAAAAAAACTTTCTTTATAGGTGCCTAACTCAGCGCAAACCTCAAACATCAGAGAAGGTTTTCTAGTTGTGAAAAACAACTTAGGAAGGGTGGAAGCTTAGCAGCAGCAAGAGTAGCCCTCTCTTGCCTCGGATAAAGCCTAAAGTCTAGACTTCATCACTACCACAAGTACACCATGGAGTTGCTGGTCAAATTCTAGAAGTTACCATCTACAAGATACCTCAAGGAGAAAATTCCATTGCAGATGCCTTAGCCAAGCTCACCAAGGAGATGGCATGTCTGGAAGATGAGTACATATCAATAAAGGTCCATACTAGGAAAGTTTTGCCTCTTATTGATGTTGAACTCATCAACAAATACTCTCTTGAAGGGGATGTTACCGATGCCAAGAAGGATGAACAACTAGATTGGAGGCAACCCTTCATTGATTACCTAAACAAAGGCAAACTACCTCAAGAGAAGTCCCATGCACATCAAGTGAAGCAAATGACACTTTCCTACGCTCTTATGGATAGTGTCTTATACAGATGGTCCTTTGATCATATGTGGTTATGTTGTTTAGACAAGGACGAAGCCTGTAAGATCGTGACCAAGGTTCACTCAGATTATGACGACCCTTCATTGATTACCTAAACAAAGGCAAACTACCTCAAGAGAAGTCCCAAGCACATCAAGTGAAGCAAATGACACTTTCCTTTGCCCTTATAGATGGTGTCTTATACAGACGGTCCTTTGATCATATGTGGTTATGTTGTTTAGACAAGGATGAAGCCTGTAAGATCGTGACCAAGGTTCACTCAGGATTATGCCGACCTCATCAATCCGGTCCTAAGATGAAAGCCAAAATCAAGAAACTCAGATAGTATTGGCTAACTATTGACCTTGCTTTTAGAGTGAGGATTCAATCTTCTCATCCTAGATCTAGGAGTCTTCTAGACACTAAGACTCATATGACACTTCTAGTGGTTATGTGGACATTTAACTCAAACCTAAAGGTTTAGGAGGATTTGCCATAGGATTAGGCTATATCTTAGTACCTTAGGAAGCCAACCTATCATATGGCCCAACCAAGCCTGTGCATAACCTTAAAGCCAGAACCAATTTCAAATCAATGCAAAACCAAACCTCAAATAAAACCAAATTCCAATTGAATTCCAATTCATATCCAAACTCCAAGCCAAAATCAAACCCATACCCTATTATTAAATCCTATGGATTTGACCCCAAACCTCCTTCAATCAAACCAAACTCAATTTATTTTCTCAAACCATTCAAATCATCATCTCAAACTCTTCCAAAAGCTACAATCAAGCCAATCAAACCCATTGGCCAAGATCAATTCAGTTAACCCAAGTTAGGTCATTTAAACCCAAATTATCCAAAACCTAAATAAATTGTAATCAAAGTCATAAATCAATTCTAAATCAATTATCAAACTCAATCAAACTCAATTCAACCTAAATGAAACTTAATACAAATTAATTAACCCAAATAGTCCACTTGGCCTAAAGTGAATAGTTTGACCAAATTGAACCAAACTCTAATCCAACCCAAATTGGATTGGATTAACCCCTCAAATGTTTTCCATGATTATTATTGATCACTTTGGATAACCTAATTTCCATTAATTCAATAAAGTCAAGCCAATTGACCCTTTAGTCTCACTTGACCCAAAGTGACCTTACGAACCCGTTTGAGCTAAATTCCAATCCAACCTAAATTGGATTGAACCAAACTATCCAAAACCTCTTACAATGATTGTTGATCATTCTTGATTGATCAATTACAATCAATTGGGTCAAACCAAGTTAATTTGATCTTTTGACCCAAGTTAACCCTTTTAGCCCACATGAGCCAAATGAACCAAATCTCATTCTAAGCCCAATCAATTGAAACCAATGATTCATACCAACTTCAAATTGATCCTTAAACATGGCTTGACCATAAATTGAGCCAAACCAAACCCAATTGGCCACTTTGACCCAAGTTGACCTAATTTGACCTAAAAGGCTAAATTGGACCAAATCAAATTCAAATTCAAATTAATTACAACTAATGATTCAAATTTATTTTTAAATTGATTATTGAACATGATCAAAGCTTCCATTAGACTCAATTGACCCATTTATCTCAAATTGATCTAAAGGTTAAATTGATCTAAATCATTCTTAAATCTAAATTGATTGAAAGCAAAGCATACAATCATCTACAAATGATCAATTGAACCTAAACCAACACCTAACCCAAGAAAATTTGGCCCATTTGACCAAATTGGTTAACTTAGCCCATTTGACCCATATGAACCTATATGAGTCAAATTCAAATCTAATGCAAACCAAATCAATTAAATCGAAACATCCTAATTACTCATTCGAACTTGTCTCATCATATGGCTTGACCCAATTTATTCAATTGGTCAACTTGACCCAACCTAGCCCAATTTGGCCTACATGGGTCAAATTGAGCTAAATCCATTTATACCAAACAAAAATCTAAACTTGGTATGGCCCATCCTGGGATCAGCCCAAATCCAACCCAACCCAAACCAAACCCGAATTGACCCATTACCCAATAGGTAAAGCCCTCTAAATGGAACAAAACCCATTCTTGGATGGTCAAACCCCCTCTCCTAAGATCCAAATGGACATTAGGACCACTGGCTCACCTATCCCAAGGCTGTTTGTGTTAGCCACGAGCCAAGTGGAGATAGCTAACCTACCTCTCCTTATTGGAACACTTGGAAACCAAAGCCAGCCACCTCTTCCCCTTGGTAGTTACTCTCTCATCACTTGACCACACAAATCAAGCCACCTCATCACCACCCTGCCACCATAGTCGTCTACGCCAGCCAGACACCTCTAATTTATAGTACTCATCCAGGCCATCAATTTTGATGGGGAAGAGAGAATACTCTCCCCAATGATCTGATTTCACATACACACATCCTCAGAGCACAAGTAACCCAAGATGAGATTCCCAGAGTTTTCCCCAAGCTCTTAGAGGGTCCCCATCACCAAAAATGCCAAGCTTGAAACAGGATAAGACCAATCTCCATCCAACCTCCTCCAAACTCCACAATTTTAAAATTAACTTTACCCACACATTCACCGAGCTCCAGTGAGGTGAAGAGAATCATTTCCTGATCAATTCGAACATGGAGACCACTCTAAGCCTAAGTTCGATGAGTTTTCCAGTGATGCTTGATCCATAGAGCCACCAATGAGGAAGCAATGCATGAACTTCTCAACAGGGCTTCATCTCTTCAAGATGAAGCTACCTCGGTCAGTTAACTGCCTGTCCTTAGCTCCAGCGAGGTAAATTCTGGCAAACCATTGATTTTTTAAATTTTGTTCAGCCTTTGTGAAAGAAATCATGTTCTTATGTGATTTTCATGATTATATCCCTCTAGATCTCTTCCCCAAAACTTTTGGAGTCGATCCCGAGGTATCTTGAGTTTCGGCAAGCTCGAATCCAGCAGGGACAGGCAAACAGTGCCCATTTTTTATCATTTAGTGGATGAAGGATCATCCATCATCCATTCTGCGTGATTGGAATAGATAACCGTGATTAATCCATTAGATTTCACTTGATTTAATCCTACATGAACCGCAGGATTAATCCCCATCGTCAGATCTTAGATCGGTGATCGGATGAAAGCGCGCCAATGTTGTGCGGTTTAAGTGGCCAATCCATAGCGACATCGTCATGGCATCGATGGGATTAGGAATTAATTAGGCTTAAAAATGTATTTTAATTGGTTAAACTTCATTAAATCATATCTAATTATAAAAAAATTCAAAAAATGCAAATAAATACTCTTTGGAAAGGTAAAATAGAGGAGAATTTAATAAAAATGATTCCATTTGATTTTGAATAGTGATTAAGGCTTAATTAGGGTTTGAATGCTTTCTTAATTAACTTAATTAAGCCTTATATTCCTAGGAAATTAATCCCAAATTTGGTGTGATGGCTTACTGGGATGACTCCTGCCTCCCATGATTTTCTTGAGATTTATTAGCTATATAGTTAGAGAAATTTGAAATTCAAACCCTAATTACTCCCTTAGTTAATTTAAAGATTAATTAAGATTTTAAATAGTAAAAAATTATTAATTAAAGTTCATTCATCATTAATTAATAGTGGGATGTTGAGGGTGAGTGATTAGGATCACTTTCCTAATTACTTTTCTAAATTTATTTCATTAAAGAGAGTTAATTAATACATGGCTTAATTAAGAGATTAATAATCAATCAATGATGAAACCAAATCAAATTAAAATGTTAATCACTTCAGATAATTTACAATTGAATTATGGGTTCCTCTTTATATGTTTAATAACATAAAGACTCTTAAGAAAATTATGATTTTTTGAAGTTTCAGGCTTAAATAATAGATTAATTAATCCTAATTAAAGCCTTAATTCCGTTGGGGAACGTGGCGGCTGACGCGGTGTGCAGATGCGGTGCGCTTTCTGTATGGCGTGATGGGAGTGGCTATTTAAGTTGTGACATCCGAAGGCTGACTCGGATGGTGGCTGATGCGGTAGCTCCATGGACTGTCAGATCTAAGATCAAACAACCATGATTAAATACATAGTTTTGAAGGATTAATCAGTGCTTCTACACCTGATCAGATCAAGACCGTCTGTTCTGATCATGTAGAATGGACGGTTTATGATCTATCTCCTTCTGAGCGATGAACGACGGTAATCATCCATCGATTATCACTCAATCTGAGCTCACCCGACCTCAGATGGAGATTAAATTTATCTCACACCTTCGAGAAAGAATAACAAGAAAATCTAACGGTGGAAATCACATGATATATAACTTTCTTTCAGAAAAGACCAATCTATTTTTATTCAAGTATTGGTTTTAATGGCATACCTTACTAGAGCTTGTGACTGGCAATTCCAACGATTGATGAAACTTTGTTTGGTAGAAATGATCCCTGTTGAGGTGCACGAGCTTTGATTTGGTGTAATTTGCTCAGAAGGCCAATCCACGCATGTAGGTGATTGGTCTTGGTCAAACTCCTACTTTTGACGGTCAGGGATGATTTGAAATGATTCATTCTTGCTCGTCTGTCTCTAAGGAAGGTGTGTGCAAAGTTAATTACACTTTGGTTGAGGTTTTAGCAAATGGTAATAATGGGTGACCTCCCTTATTTTGGTTTCACGTAAAACTGAGAGTGGGGATTTTGGGGAGCTCGGGAAGCCTTGAAAATTACTTTGGGATCTCTTTTCTTGGCTATTAGGGTTGAATCGACTGTGGCTCTATGGGTTTGAGTGAGAATGAGGGGGAGTATACCCCCTCATTCCTTGGCTTGGATGGTGGTAATGGTTTCGGCTTGGTGGATCAATGGCTGAGATGGGGAGCTCAATTTGGGTAGGGAATCATTCCACTTGGCCTCACATGAGTGGAGGAAGGGTAAGAGGTGGCTGGCAAGGGAGAAGTGGATGTCCTTGAATGTTTGAAATGCTCCAATGGGAATGGGGAGGTGATTTCACCTCCCCATGGGTCATGGCCGACCTAACCACCTTTGAGTCAGGTCAGCCATGGTCCTAGGTGCCTAAGTGGACTTTTAGATGGGTGCCAAGTGCCAATGGAAGAGAATGACCAAATGTGCATGTGTCTTATCTCATGGGATGCCCTAGACCTAAGGGCAAAGTGGTCATTTGGCTATAAGTTTGATTTGGACAGATTTGAAATCGATCAAAAGTGGGTTAGCCCAAACTTCAAGTGGCTTGGAGTTCATTTGATTTGATTTGGCTTGATTTGACTTATTTATGTCATATTAGATTAGGTTGGCTCAAGTTGACCAATTGGTCAAATTGGGTCAAACCATGGATTGGGTCAAATTACATGACCAATTGGAGTGTATTGGTGTCATTGGTTTGGTTCAATTATAGTTGGATTTGATTATGGTTCATTTGGATTCATATTGGTCAAATGGGTCAAGTTGACCAATTTGACAAATTTGACCAAATTGGGTTAGGTTAGGTATTGAGTCAAGTTCAATTGGCTAATTAAAAATGATTGTAGGCTTTGGTTTGATTTAATTTAGATTTAATTTGGATTTTGGTTAATTTGACCCTTCAGGTCAATTTGGTCTAGGTTGGGTCAAGTTGACCAATTAGTCAACACAGGCTCAATTATGGCTTTGGTCAAGTTCAATAAGTGATTTGGAATTAACTTGAGTCATTGGTTTCAAACAATTTTGATCAAATCATGATTTTACCCATTTTGGCCTTTTAGACCAATTTGGGTCAACTTGGGTCAAATGGCCAATTAGGCTTGGTTTGGCTCAAGTGAAGGTTCGGTCATGTTCAATCATTGATTATGAGTTGGTTTGAATCAATGATTTTAATCTATTTGGAATATGGTGGATTTTGGTTAGTTTGGGTTTCATTTGGGCTAAATGTTGACTTGGTCAAAGGCTAGGTTTGACTTGGTTTGACCCAATTTAAGGCAATTAATCACCCTAGGGTGGTAGTTGGTTATGTTGTGAGGTTTAGAAGGCTTAGTTCAATCCAATTTGGGTTGGAATAGAACTTGGCTCAAAAAGCTCCTTTAGGTCACTTTGGGTCAAGTTAGCCTAAATGGGTAAATTGGCTTGATCATAGCTTGATTCAAGTTTATTTGAACTCATACTTGAACCTATGATTAAAATATAAATCCAACTGCAATTAGTTTGGAGCCAAATGGGTTTTGGTTCATATGATAATTTCAAGTTATGAGAGGTCAACATGGACCTGACTTACGTTTGGTTTGATAATTATGGTTTATGTTTATATTTGGGTCAATAATTGTAGGAATGATTGAATCATGAATAAATTCATGAGTTTTAAATTAATTTGGGTATCCTTTAGCCAAGTTCAAGAATTTGGATAAAAAGGGCTAAAATTATGAATTTGATTTGATTTGGGTTTGGTTTTGGCCTTTGAATTTATAATTCATTTATATTTATGAATATAAATGAATATATAAGTGGGTTATGAGAAAATCACTTGAGTTTTGAGTGATTTTGAAGTAAATTTGACCAAATCTAGGGATCTAGGTCAAAAGGGCTTGGCTTGGGAATTAATTTGATTTGGGGTTCAGTCATTTGGATTTGATTTATGATTTGGAATTTGATTGGACATTGAAATTGATAATTGAGAAAATTAATTGGATTGGGGTTGATTTGAATTTGGTTAAGGCTAAGTCTATAAGATAAACATCAAAGGGCTTAGGAAGGGATTTGGAGTTTGAATTTAATCATGGGTTTTATTCATTTGATAGTTGGATTTGATTTTGGAATTTGGATTTGAATTTAAGATTTAATTTGGAACAAGGAAGTAAGGATTTGGTTCGTTCTATAGGGTAGGTAAGTTTTCCTAAATCCCAAAGGCACAACCTATCCCTATGGCTAACTCTTCTAGGTCTCTAGGGTTAGGATAAGCGTTCACCTAATCACTAGAAGTATTATAAGACTAAGGAACTCTTAGTGTCTATAAGAGTCCTAGATCTATGATAAGAAAGTTGAGAGCTCACTCAAAAAGTGAAGTCAACAAGGTCCCACCATCGTGTCATGGTGAGGTAGATAGTTGGGGATGACCAGTCTGACCAAGAGGAGGGTAGACTAAAGTTTGATGTCGATGAGGATGATATATTAGATGACTTGGTAGAAGTCTACATGGTCGATACCCGAGGATCCCTGCACAAGGAGTAACCCAACCAGGAAGGCATTGCAGTTAAGGAAGGTGAGGCATCAGACTGACGGGATGGAGCGAAGGGTAGAAGAGTTGATGGCAATGGTCATAGCCTTGTAGAACCAAACCCTAGTTTCACAACTTTTCTCCTTGGAGGTCGATCGACTTGAGCGAGTTCATATGATAGATCATCTTATGTGAACTCCCATGGATGATGACGTCGGTAGCTTGCATAAAAAGGTCAATGATAGCACCTCCATGCATGAAAAGGATATTAAGTAAATGGTTGAGCAGTAAGTGAAGGAAGCATTGGCATAAGCCCGGGGGAACTCATCTATTCCAAAGGGCAGAACCTACCTGAAAGAATTTGATGTAGTTCATTACCCCAAGGGTTTTGTGCCACCATCCTTCAAGATCTTTGATGGCAGTAGGAACCCAAGGCAGCATATAACACACTTTCGAACTAGTTGTTGCAACGTCAGTAGCAGTGATGCACTTCTTTTTCAGTTATTTGTTAGTAGCCTATCATGGGTAGCATTTTATTGGTATGTTGAACTGTCTAACGATTCGGTGAAGACCTTCGAAGAGTTAGAGCATCTCTTCATCAAGAGATTTGTAAGAGTTCAACAAAGGGTAACTATAGGGGACCTCATTTTAGAAAAGCTAAGGTCAAATGAGTCCCTTATTGAGTATATTCTTAGATGGCATAACCTGAGTATGAAATGCGAACTACAGCTACAAGAGCAGCATGCCATAAAGATTCTACTCAAGAATATCCATAGCCTGGTCGCCTTCATTCTTAAGAGCTCCACCATTAAGATATTTGAGAAGCTAATCAGCAAGGTGCCTAACCTACAAGAGGAAGCCAAGCAGTTACCCTTTTCAGACCAGTCACCCAAGCCAAAACCTTAGAAGGTCTTTGAGAAGAAATCCAGGATAGTAGGGGCAGTTGATAAGGGGAAGCAGGCAATGAGAGCTCAGTTTGAGAGGCCAAGATTTTAGAAGCCTCCGCTACTGCCTCCAATTCCACTACCTAGGCCACCACAATGACCACCTCCAACACCACAATAGCCTACTCAGCAGCGTTACTAGTATCCACCACCAAGTAACTATTTTCCACCCAATCTTGCTGAAAAATTAAATGAACTATACTCTTTCAAGAGGGAGGTAGTTAGGAAGATCTTCAAGAACCTCTTGAAAAAACTTGATTTTTAACAACTCAAGCCTAAGAAGTTAGAGGAAGTGGGCAGGAGTGATGATCCTAACTACTTCCTCTACCACTGCATATTAGGCCATGTATTAGAGGATTGCATTACCTTCAAAGATTGGCTTGAGTGCAACTTCAAGTCAAGAGCTATAGTTATCCCTAAGGAATACTTAATAGAACAACCATCTGGTTTCATTAGAGCAATCCTTGGGGATACCTTTGATCCTCTCAAGAGAAAAGAAGGTTGGCATATCTCTTTATCTTGAACCTCTAAAATGGTCATTTTTAAAATGAAGAAATTTTCTCTATAGGTGCCTGATGCACCTTAAACCTCCAACACCAAGGGTTTGCTAGCTATGAATGACAACTTGGAGAGGGTGGAAGCCCAGCAGCAGCATCACTAGCATACACTTGCCCAGGATAGATCCATAGTGCAACCACCATCCGAGTGTAGCACTCCTTCCACTGTTGTAGCTACTACCGCCTCAACCAGCTCCTCCACCGCTAGCAGGAGCATTGTATCCGTAGATGAGGGCATCAAACCCCTCATCTCAGTTACTTTACTTAATTTCTACTATGTACCACCCCCAAAATTAAAGAAATTAATGAAGAAATCTAATTTCACTTATATATTTTGTACTTTTATTGTTCTTATCAATTTTATTCTAATTGAAAGCTCTCCAAGTCAAAATAATAACTCAAATAATTTTTTTCATTCCCAATCTTATTCAGAAATGTACTTTCCTTTTCTGAATCACTTGAATTCACCTCTTGAGATTGATTTGGATTCATCCAACTTCGGTGATCCTTTAGGAGAAGCTATAGGTATACTTGATGAGTAGGTAGAACATACCACAGAGCCCTCATTCCAAAAATTCACTGAAGTTAACCTCTAAAGTGGAAAAGTTCTACCTCCTAGGATAGCACCTCAGGATAAGGGTAAAGAGGTCATTGGTTCCAGTGAGCAGATAGGCCCTCCACAAGATGCTCCACCTATGGATATGCTTTGGGTGGTCTTACCTACTCCTTTGCACTTGGGAGCCCTCTTTAGCTTAATTTAGACCTCTGACCCACTCGTTAACCTGACCCAAAGCTGGTTGGGTTAGCCATGGGTCAAAGGAGGTGAGCTAACCCTTACATTCTCATTGACATACCTAGAAGAAGAATGAATAGTTGGAGTGATATTAGTTATGTGATATCTTTCATCCATGCTTTCATAATCAAATAATCAAATAAAATTTATTTATATAAAATTGCATATGTTGACTTCATCCTATTATATGTGTGGCTATTATCACTAATAAATTACAAAAATACTTTCAAAATTATAAATGAATAATGAATAGTTAGAGTGATATTAGTTATGAATGTATATATAAGATTTGCATGTGTT
Organism: Cymbidium sinense; assembly: GCA_021442155.1. Taxonomy (NCBI): domain Eukaryota; kingdom Viridiplantae; phylum Streptophyta; class Magnoliopsida; order Asparagales; family Orchidaceae; genus Cymbidium; species Cymbidium sinense. The sequence continues at coordinate 146,772,240 of CM038222.1, forward strand.
TATAGCCTAAGCATGTTAAAGTGTTGCTTTCTTTCTCATATTCATTTGATTATCTCACTTCCCTGGTTTAAACAACATCACGTAATTGCTTATAACTTTTATACATGTGTGTGTGCATTTGACTAAAGAAATGAAAGTCTCCTTTTCTACTAAAATGTATGCATGGATAATCATTTAAGTATGACCAAATATATTGCATATATAGGTGTATTAAGTGCAAAATCATATGCATGATATTGGTGATGAAAAGGAATGGTGTAACATGTTCTATGTGAAGGCAATACAACTACATTAGTCTTAAGATGCCTATCAAGTTGAATATGATTCTTAAAGATTAACCTGAACTTAAGATTAATAAAAAATATAATAAATCATTCACTAAAAGAGACTAATCATAAAAATATGCTTTTAGAAAATAACTTAAGGTGGGGATGAAGAAGGTTAAGCCTCTTTCTTTTCTTTACAATATTTAGAGGCTAAGTCAATATCAAATGGAGCAAATAAAAATACAAAATTAAAACTTGTAAATCTTCTAAACAACTTAAAATAAACCACCCATCATGTTGAATTAAATAACTTTCCAAACATAGAAAACTATAAACTTAAGCCTAGCTAAGACATGTCACACTAAGCTTAAGCACACTCATTAGAATGATAAGTCACCACTTCTAGCTTTAGGTTAAGACAGTGTGTGTGTAATTATATTATGTTTTATTTTATGATGTAATGTTTTAGACTGGATGATAGGATTGTGATTCGTAGACTAGAAGTTAGGCTGTTATTAGCCTAATATTATTTTATGTTGATTGTACTTAAGGGACTGCTAAAAATAAATATAAATGTTTTGCTTGCAGGTTGCTTATGCCCCTAAGCATAACCTATGTTAGGACAGGTGGGCTTGGTTATCCATGTGTATAGTGCTAAGTCCAAATTATAAAATATAATTGCTTGGGATTGTATGTATGTCTAGCTAATATTTATTTTGTAGGTGTAGTTAAATTTACCTTTCCATAAAAATATAATTTTGCAATAGAAATTATGATTAATACTATGAGATTTATGATGAGTAGTTGCTAGAGGGCATAGTCCTGGGGTGCCCTTTGATGCCTTGGAGTGAATCATATTAAGAGAAGGAAAAAGAAGAAATGAAAAATGAAGACCCCATAGCATCTACTTAATTTCAATTGTAATATTATTTTGTAATCCAGGTTGTATAAGGGTTGAGCTTCGTTACCCTTTTTTTTTAGTGTGCGGTGGTACCCAGCCGCACCGAGCTTCTATTCTTTCATGGTAGTCTATAAAATGGTTATTATTTTATTTAGATTGTGCAATAGAATAACATAATTTTCATATTTTCTTTAACTTAATGTTTGAATGTGTGGCCTGGATACATTAGGCTCTTAGAGAAAAATTAATTTTTCTACTCTAATCAACAACTAATAATTGAAATTTTAAACAACTTTCAACCTCATTCTAAAGCTTAGGTTATAATCAAGATAATTAAAAGATTTAGCAACCTTTTAGCTGAATGTTGAATATCTAACATCATTCATATCATCGTATATCACTCTTGTAAAAATGAGGACCTCCATTCTTGCACTTTAGGGACCGCTTAACCTATGAGAGCACCACCTTATAGTGGAGACTCACCCTTTATCTTTTTGATTTGGCCAACAACCAAATTTTATCATGCATTTAAGCATAAAGTATGCTAAAGCCTTTGTCCAAGATATTTTGCCAAAATGATCAAAAATTGTAAAATTTTACATTTAGACTAAGTCATATGCTCATGGCAGTCATGATCTAGTCTCTTAGGGACTGAGTTTAGGACTTAAGTCTCTTTTTAAATTAAATAACAAGCCTAACTATCTTTCAATTACATAAGATCATCCTACATTGGCTTAAAGTGTGAGAGGTGTTAAATGGTGGCCATTCCAGCCAGTTGTAAGTCCAGAATAGTCAGACAAGTTTATCCTTTCTTGTGGACGTAATAAACTCTTATGTCTTATTTTCTCTTAGATTTAGGTTGTGCTTTGGCTTATGATAAAACTTCCTAGATTTAGGATCTGAGGTTGCTTGTTTCCTTCAAGCTACGAGCATAAATCCTCACCTCAAGGCATTTCCACAATCTTGTGTTTATGGATTATAAGCCCTAGGCCTCTAATAAGATTTCAACTCAAACAAAATAAATTCTCTTTTTCCAACATATAAAGTCTCACCATAGGATAGGTTGGAGTGCTCACTAGGCTTTCTAGTATCATGAGAACTTCCTACTTACCTTCCTTCATATTCCAAAATAAGTCTTCCATTTGAACAATCCCATTTGATTTTCCAAAATATCCAATTTATTGATAGTCTAACCTTGAAATCTTTGGATATATGATTTACTACTTTAATCGAGAGTTTTCTTAAGAAATCCCATTTCCTAGGCTGTAATTAACTATAGAGGCTTGCCTTCATAGGGAATGAAAGAATCTGACATAAAATAAACCCTACTTTATGTTTCCATGTAAAGTAAGGGAAAGATCTCTGGCATATATGAAGACTCATCATGCCTTAGGAGTCCTTATTAGGTGATTAGGTCTATTGTAGGGTGATGTTTCTATCTTCGAGATGGCACATCATATCTCAATGTCGTATCCAGTAACTTCAATAAGTACCCCTTAAGATCTGCATGATGTCCAAAGAACTCCAAATTCAAACACCACAACCCCCCAATCACCTTCTTCATTAAAGAGGCCTTCTAAAGGAGCACCTCCTCATTAGACCCCCTACTACACCTACCGCTACACACAAACCATAAATAAGAGCAAGGTGGTCATACTCGATAGTAGTGCTCCCCTTCAGTATATTATAAACAAAATTAAAAATAACCTTTATGCTATCGATCAAGAACCCCTTTTGAATAGAAAATTTTAAAATAACCATGTCATTGGAAACCTCACTGGTGTTACCAGAGGGCATAAGATTGGTAGAAATGAAATAGTGTCAAGCCTTTGAAGCGATTATCATACCAGTGGTAAAAAAAGTTGATAATCTTTTTTTCTCGTAGTTTTCATTGCATGCATTTATTTTCACAACAAATAGAAGAATAATCTCATCAAAATCTGGATGATCATTGTAATTGGAGAGATATTGATCATACTCAATATTAGGGAGATCATAATATGCATTTATAGTGCTATTGTCATAACTTACCAGCCTGCCCCGGACGTATGCTTTATTGTCTGGGTCGTCTGCTTTATTGTCTGGGCCATCTACTTTATTGTCCGGGCCATTCTGTGCATTCATGAAAAATTCACGTACCATTCGAACAATGCAACAGTTATTGTTGTAGGCTAGTTTGAGCCACATTTGCTCCATGATTATCCCCGCCATGCTGATGTCGGGATTCTAGGAACCCCTTTCTGGAATCAAATGGTTGTGAAGTAGAGCATGCTGGTACCACTCCTCGGTGTCAATGTTGATGAAGCGGTTGGCATCGCCAATGCCCTCTATTTGCTCACTACTCTTCTAAGAGACATGATTAATAATGGAAATTAGAAAGCTAAAAGAGCTAGAAAAGAAAGGATATCTTTAAGAGAAGGGATCACTAAATGAAAATCTTTAGCATTCCAGGACTCTATTTATAAATTAGGGCCCAGCATCGCAGAGCTCAGATACGGCACCAAGGCGCTTCCCTCTCAAGTTGCAAAACATGACCTCAACATCGAGGCATTGGTTAGTTCATCCCGTTGGTTATTGTGCGGTCAAAAAGATAGAATTAATTATAATAATTTTTTGTAAAAAATGTGCACTAAAAAAGCACAGCATTGTAGAGCTCTGACCCGGTGCCACGACACTTATTAAAATGAGGTCGTCGTTTTCCCTTAAAATTCACATTATGTCTATTAGAAATCTTAACTAGCATGGCAACACTACAAGGTGGCACTGTAACACTGTTTAAACGATCAAATGACCAATAATGTAGGCATCACGACAATACAAATGTAATGTGGGGGTGCATAACCTCCAACTCATCCGCCCCTGTGTTATGTCACATAAGCAATGGGCTCCACTATCATAATGCCATTGCGCTGGATCCCAACGCTTATTTGCAACTTAAATTTTTATTTGTTTTTTACGCAAACACCATTATTTCTACTTAATATGTGGATAACTCATCTATATGGTAATCCAAAAGGATGTAAGTCTAGTTTTACTATTCATTTTCCATGCAAACAACAGTGAATTTTGGCATTGCAAAGGGATGTAAGTCCAACAACCTATTCACTTATCATGAGAACATCTATTTGTTTGTCATGTAAATACCCCATAATTTATTCATCATGCGAACAAATTTATATCCATCCACCATGTACGATAACCCTAATTTTGGCATTCTAAAAGGGATGTAAGCCCAATCTTTTATTCGTTCACCATGTGAACATTTATTCTTTTGTCATGTGATCACCCCATAATTTATTCACCACGCAAATAAATTCATATATGTCCATCATGTAGGACAACCCTAATTTTGGCATTCAAAAAGGGATGTAAGTCCAACCTTTTATGCCTTCACCATGTGAATATCTATTCGTTCCCCAGCGAACACCCCATAATTCGTTCGCCATTTGAATAAATTCATATCCGTCCACCATCCAGGACAACCCTAATTTTGACATTCTAGAAGGGATATAAGCTCAACCTTTTATGCGTTCACCATGTGAACATCTATTTGGTTGCTATGTGAACACCCCATAATTTGTTCTCCATGAAAACAAATTCATATCCGTTCACCATGCACGACAACCCTAATTTTGGCATTCCAAAGGGAGGTAAGTCTAGTCTTATATTTGTTCACAATGTGAACATCAACACGTTCGTCATAAGAACACCTTATAATCTGTTCACCATGTGAATACTCTTGCACCACTTATACTAAAATTCTAAGTATACTCGAGATACTTGAAACGAGGTAACCCATGGCTGCTAATTAGATTCTCTAGACATTATGGTTGTGCCCCTCTAATGTTGGTAGGCTGGAATAACATAATCCCGGGATGACGGAACCATGGGATCTTAATCTGAGTTACACTCCTTTTTTCCACAAGATAGTTAACTATGTGACACACACCTCTAAGACACTAATTACATATCAGATAAATATGTTTATTTCTAACCTTAATTGAGAGTTCTCTCTTGCTGCAGTATAACCCTAAGACACTAATTGAATATGGAGGATTGCGTTTATAAGAAGTAGAACCCAAATCTAAATAAACCCTAACATAATGTTAGAAAAAATCTAGTTGAATATATGATAATCTGACTCATGAAAAAATATACTCCTACCTATCTCACCAAAGATGACGGAGCGTATCCTTGAAGGTGTTTTTTTTTGGAGCGATCAATAAGAAATATGTTATTGTAATCATTATAAAGAAAATTAGGGCCATTTATTTGTTTAACATATCATAGGCAATCATCTATACATATCACAATTTAATTATTTATGTTAGTGTGTTTAATTTTATACATCATAGGTTTAAAATTATATGGAAAGTAAATTAGAAGAAATTTAAATGAAATTCAAAAGTCAAAAATGCATTTGTTATCCACTCTTCCTTCCTCTCCCATTCTTAATGTTTCTTAAACTATTAATCCAATACCAAATATACCAAATGCAACCATATTAATGACTTCATTGATGTAACCATATTAAATGGCTCATCCGACTCATTGTCAACCAACTAAATAGTATCTCATCTTTAAAATGCCTCTTAAAAACATACTTTTTGAGATCAATTTTATTTTATATTTTTAGCTTTATTTCCATGTTGTTTTTAAAAAGAAAATTTATTTGTTATATTTTTTATTTTTTATTATTTATAATAAATTACTTTATTTTAAAATCACTCACAATAAGAGTATTTTAAAAAGAGAAATTAATATACATAACACACAATTCTTCTGCATTGATACATCTAACACCAGAAAGTTTTGATATTTATAAATAAAAATTCCTATACATGAAAAAGTGCATTTAATTTAAAAAATATATATTGTTACTATTTTTTATGTAATAACAAATACTTAGATGTTAGTGTTGCTATTTTGATAAACTTTTCAATGAAGGATCTGAAAGTACGATTGATTTTAGCAACCTTAATACCCTAAACAAAAATAGAGAATTTCATTTTTATCATCGTATTATTAAATCTGAAGTTAGTGAAGCTTTAAAGAAAATGAAATGTGGAAAAGCAGTATGACCGGATAATGTTCCAATAGAAGTGTGGAAATGTTTAGGAGATCAAGGAATTTCTTATTTACAAATCTTTTAATGTCATTTTAAAGACTAAAAGATGTCGATGAGTGGAGAAAGAGTTTGTTGGTTCCTATATTTAAGAATAAAGGTGATGCATAAGAGTGTGCAAATTATAGAGGAATTAAGTTAACGTGCCATACATTAAAATTATGGGAGAGAGTAATTGAGCATAGGTTACAATGTGATACAGAAGTTTCTCACAATCGGTTTGGTTTCATGCTTGGTAGATCTACTATGGATGTTATACATTTGTTAAGGGGTTTGATGGAGAAGCATAGAGAAAGTAAGGAGGATCTACATATGATATTTATTGATTTAGAGAAGCTTATGATAAAGTTTCAAGAGATGTTCTTTGGAGAGTTCTAGAACAGAAAGGAGTTAATATTAGTTATATTCAAGTCATTAAGGATATGTATACTAGAGCATTACTTGTGTCCAAACACAAGGAGGATTGACAAAACATTTTCCTATTTTTGGATTACATCAAGGACTTTAAGCCCTTATCTTTTTACTTTAGTTATGGATGTTCTTACTAGGCATTTACAAGAAGATGTACCTTGGTGTATGCTTTTTGCTGATGGCATTCTTCTTGTTGATAAGACTAGAGAAGGAGTCCAATAGAAACTTGAATTATGTATTGCTGATGGCATTCTTCTTGCTGATGGCATTCTTCTTGGTCAACTCTAGAGTCTAAAGGTTTTCATTTAAGTAGATCTAAAACTGAATATATTGAGTGTAACTTTAGTTGTAGAAGTTCTAGTGGTAGTATTGTGACACTAGGTGAACAAGTCATTAATAAGAGTGATTGTTTCAGATATTTAGGCTCTGTTGTTCAAAATGATGGTGAAATAGATGGAGATGTTATTAGTAGAATTCAAATTGGATGGTTGAAGTGGAGGAATGCATCTGGCCTATTATGTGATAGAAAAGTTCCACTTAAACTTAAGGAAAATTTTATAAGATGGTGATAAGACGCATTGACTTATGCGGAATGTTGGCCAAAAAGAGAAGCAAGACAAGTTAAGAGATGAGGATGCTTAGGTGGATGAGTGGCTTTACTCTTAGAGATAGAATGCAAAATGAGTATATTCGGGAAAAAGTTGGAGTAGCTAGTGGTAGATAAGATTAGGGAGAGTCCTTAGATGGTTTGGCCACATAAGCCTATCGTCCATAATGACAGAGAGTAGATGATTAGATTTTTCTTATGTTAAGAAAGGTAGAGGTAGACCTAAAAGACTTGGTTAAGTTGTATAAAAAATGATCTTAGTATACTTGATTTAAATGAGAATTTGACACATAATATGACACAATGGAGACGAAGGATTCATGTAGCCGACCCCACCTAGTGGGATTAAGGCTTGTTGTTATTTTTTTTTTTGTTGTTGTAATAAATACTTAGATGTTATTTATGTAAATATAAAACTTTAGGAGTTTTTTATGTATATGTATATATATATAATTATGTGCTATGTATATAAATATCTCTTTCAAAAATTATGTCCCCGCCATCCTCCACCACCACAACCACTATCCACCATCACTATTATTGTTAGCTAATACAATCAACTATCACTGCCACTACTATCACTGAGCATAGTTGTTGCTACTCATCGATGTTGATGGTAGTGCAATTGTTGTCGCCGCTTTAGCTGTTGATTACGACAACCATAGTCATCAACAATATAGCAATAAAAACAATATATTTTTAAATTGTCATATATATACATGTATATATATATATATATTTCAAATCAAAACATAAATAAAATTAAGTAAAAATGATCTTAAATAGCTCTTTAAACTTTTTTTTTTTCACAACAACATTAGTCTAATTAATCTAGGAGGGGCCAATTTTTATAATCAAAATTAATTTATTGTAAAGTCCTAATACTAAGATAAGCCTTATTCATCTTCCCACTACAGCCCTATATCTTTTATTTATGTGTCCCTTAAATGCATCACTCATGATAGAATCAATAGTTTAAGAAAGAGGGATATATATATAATTTTAAAGATGATTTATGGACAACAAATTTAAGCTACATTATTGCAAATTTAGGAAAATATAAGCGAGCAGATTTGACACGTCTTCCGGCAGAAACAGCGGTACAAGAGATACAATTTTATGCTATTGAAGCGTCTGATGATTGCTAAGTAACAAAGTCCTTTTCATCCGTAAAGAAAAACTTGCATGACATTCATGAATAGGTGAACGGAAAAATCAGCATGTAATCTAGATGCAGACCGGTCAGTTCAGAGCGGCAGCAATTATTCTAAAAAATTATAGAACTTTTAGTCAATTTTATAAAATAGGTGAAAATCACAAAGTAAATGAATTTATAATAGTTGTCCGGAAAATAAAATTAGAGAAAAAAACTAACTCAATTTATAGAAAAATCGTGTATATTACATTAAAATTTATCAAATTAAACATGATTTCAAGACTATATATATATATATATATATATATATATATATATATATATATATATATATATATATATATATATATATATATATATATATATATATATATATATATATATATATATAGATAAAATTTTATAAATTTAATTTATAAAAAATTAAATTAAATTCTAGTTTAACAATTTTATGAGTAAATTGAATATCTCAATGAGACGAGACCACCTATATTAAGAAGGTGTCAAACCCTAAACCCTAAACCCTAAACCCTAAACCCTAAACCCTAAACCCTAAACCAAACCCTAAACCTAAACCCTAAACCCTAAACCCTAAACCCAAAACCCTAAACCCTAAACCCTAAACCCTAAAACCCTAAACCCTAAACCCTAAAACCCTAAACCCTAAACCCTAAACCTAAAACCCTAAAACCCTAAACCCTAAACCCTAAACCCTAAACCCTAAAGGAGGGACTCTTTCTAAAAAAAAAACTTCTTGCATAAACATAAAGACTTGCCTACATGTAATTAAAATCATAGAGGAGTTGGTAGCTTTAAAGTCAGTGCTGTTTGATGATTTATCTTCTCAAGTGGAGGTAAACCAATTACCCATTTTAGCCTTAGATTTAGGTTGTGCTTTTGGCCTTCATTGAAGCTCCCTAGATTTAAGTTAGGTGGGCATATAATTCTTCAATTTCTTATCTTAATCTTAGGAATCTTAAGTCCTAAAATTCTAATGAAAAATTCAACTCAAACAAACTAAAATCAATTTCTAAAATGTAAAGCCCAATTTTAGGATAGTTTGAGATGCTCGCTAGGTCTCCTAACATCGTGAGCATCTCCTACTTATCTTCAATTTTAGCTTCGATAATAACTCCCTCTTTTGATCAATCCCATTTTGATCTTCCAAAAATATAAACCAATCGATTGATAGTCCTTTCTTTATTGAAATCTTCAGAGACAATGATCATTTACCTTAATCGAGAGTTTTTCTAAGGGATCCCATCCCTTATGATGTAATTAACTATGGGGGCTTGCCCCTGTAGAGAACTTAACGAACCAGGTTTAAAATAAACCATGCTTTACTTTTCATGTAAAGTAGGGAAGAATCTCTGATACAAATGCAGACCCATCATCCTCAGGAGTCCTTATTAAGGTGATTGATTCCATTAAAGGGTAGTGACCTCTATCTTTCGAGATAGTACTTTGATGATGTATCTGATCATCTGAATAAGTACATCTATGGATCAGCATAGCATCTTAACAAGATAAATTTCTATAAGGTCTCTTCTTTCTTTTTCTCCACAGATTTGAAGGGTGACTCCCCAATAGAGATTTTATTAACCAACACACATCATACAACCCAAGTAGTTATATGAATAATTTGGACTTAGCACCCCACACATGGGTAACCCAGCCCACATGTCCTAATATGGGTTATGCTTAGGGGCTAAGCAACCTGCACAGCTAAAGCATTTATATTTTTATTACAGTGACCCCTTAAGCACAACCTCCTGTAGAAAATATGATTAGGCTAATCACGGCCTACCATTCAGTCTACGAGGCATACACCCTAACATCTAGTCTAAAACATTACATCTCAAAATAAAATACAACATCATACATACAATGCCCTAACTTAGCACTAGAAGTAGTGGCTAAGTATTCTATTGTGTGCGCTTAAGGCTTGTGTGACAGGACTTTATAAGGCTTCTTTAGTTTAATTTCCATTTGGAATTTGAATTTGTTTAAATTTTACCTTTGGGTGATTTTAATTTAAATGATTTAATGATTTATTTTTCATTTTTATTTCACTTTTATTTAGTTAAAGTGACGTCTAAGTTTTCAAGAATGAAGAGCAGAATGAATTCTATTTGTAGATAAAACTCACCCTATTCTACATCTTTACTCCTAAAGAGTCAAACTAAGGTCCTTAAGTATCTTATTAGCCCATTTGAATTTGTGTAATTTATTTGATTTGATTTATTTGATTTGATTTAGAATTTAGAATTTGAATTTGTTTAAGTATTTGATTGATTGATTTTGATTTGGATGTTTTGCTTTAATTGCATCTTGATAATTCAATATCATTAATATCTAATGAAGTTTAAGTTTATTTAAGTTCATGTGTTTTTGATTGATTAATTTTAGATTAGATGTTTTGGTTTACTTAAATCTTGATTATTAATATCCTTTTAAATTAATATTTAATTCTTTCTTTGATTATGGTTATGTGACTTAATTTTATGCTTATTTGATTTGATTGTGATTCATTTATTTGTAGTTTGATCGGATTAGATTAATTGAGATTTTATTTTAATTTTAATTGAGTTTGATTCTTTATAATTAGGATTTATTTTTAATCTCACCCATTTGTCATGTTTATCAAAGTTTGGTTTGTATTTTGATTTCATACATTGGATAGTTAATTAGTTTATCTTATTAAAGTAGATTGAATGAGATTTGATTTGATTACATATTAAATTGATGAGAGTCTTTCTTAATTTGATTTAATTTGATTTGATTAGCTTTATTAGTTTTTAGTCTATTGGTTTGTTTAGGTTCAATGTGACTATGTGATTAGTTTAATTAAGAAGTGTATTTATATTAATTATAAAGGTTTATTTAATTTTCAATTTGATTTCATATTTGTTTAGGTTAATGATGTAATTAATGACTTAATGATTTAAGTTTAAATTAAGAATTCATTGATATTTAATTGCATTTATGTTTGATTAAGTTTAAATTTAATATAATTAATTTGACTAACTTAGTTAGTTTATCTAAGATGTGTGATCAAATTAATTAGTAGATTATTTAAGTGTTTGATTTGGATTAATTTTAATCTAATTTATGAAGTTAATTTGGTTTATTAAGATAATGGATTAATTTATTAAGTTTGCATTAATTGGGTGTTTGTTCAATTGGATTAGCTTAAGGGTAATTAGTTTAATTAAAGAGTGTGTTTAAGTTAATTATTAAATTAATAAAGATTTATTTAATTCTTAATAATGTAATTAATGACTTAATAATTTAGGTTCAGTTTAGATTTTGGTTAGTATTTAATTGCATTTTGATTATGTTTGATTAAGTTTAGGTTTAATATGATTAATTTAATTAACTTAATTAGTTTACTTAAGGGGTGTGATTAATTATTAAATTTAATTAGGGGTTTGATTTAAGCTTAACTTTAGAGTTAGGTTTAATGTAACTTATTTAAATTAATTTGATTAATTAAGATGATGGATTAATTCATTAAGTTTGCATTGATTAGAAATTTGATTAATTAAGTCTGATTAAGGGTAATTAAATTTTTAAATCATTAGATTAATTAAGTGTTTGTTTAATTAGAGATTAATGACTTAATTTTCCACATGTGAGTGATTTGATATAGTTAAGTGTTTTACTTAAGTTTGATTCGATTAGAGGATTATTGTTATTACCATCATTATTATTAAATGAATTAATTGTTTATTTCATTTCAATTAAGTTTGATTATTTATGATTAGAGTTTTATTTGATTTGATTCATTTATTATGTTTGTTTGATTTCATTAACATGTTTGATTTAATTATTAGGTTGAAATATTTAATGGTTAATTACTTATCTTATTTCAAATGGATGTGATTTAATCATATGCTAATTAAGTTTACTTTAACTTTATTTGGTTTAATTCGATTAGTATTAAATGATTACATCGAGTTGGTTTATTAATCAGTTTGATTTTCTTAGTTTATTTAATGATTAATTAGTTTCAATTTTTTTATACTCATTAAGGAGTTTCATATGATAAGATTCCATGCTTAGTATAGGTTTAATTATACTAGTTTGACCCATGTAAAAGTTTCTAGATTTGTTTAATTTTTAGTTTGATTTAAAATTTATTCATTTAATTGGTTTTATTAACTTAAATCATATTTAATTTAATTTCCTCTAAGGATGATATTTTTCTGATTTGAGGTTTGATTAATGATTGTTTAAGTACTATTTCATTTCTGATTTTGATTTGATATTTAAATTATTTTTAGATTATGTTTTATTTAACTCTTTAATTGATTAAACTTTAATCTTAAGTTTTATTTGGGGTTCATTAGGATTCAAAAAATCACATTAATTTCTTAACTGTCCTAGATGTCAATTGAAGTGATTTAAGCCATTTTGAAGATTTTTGTAAATTTCTAAATTTTTATTTGATTTATTTTATTAAAACGGGCAATCTGAACTTAAAAAATTTAATTTCTTCCAATTCAGAAATCTTTTTCAATTAACTTTTTATGATAGGTGTGTTTTAAGTTTAATTTCAATCTTTGAAAATTTCAACTTAATTTGACATATATTTTTGGTTTAATTAATGAAATTTGATTTTATTAAAACTCAAATTAAGCTCAAAATATTTAGTGAAATTTAGGGATTTTAGATTTGCTCGATTCATCCTAGAAAGAAGAATCCAACGAGCCCCTGTTTGTAATTTTTGGTTAACTATTTTGTTTCTATGAATTTTTGAAGTTTCAGGTGATTTAAATTAATTTTTTAAATCATAAAAAATCCGCGCGGTGCTGATATCAGACATTTGGGCTGGAAGACCGGTCAACGGTATGGAGAGCGACCCACAGTTCACTCTAAATCATCCAATCATATATCGAACAGTCCAGATCAGATCGCGCGATCTAGAGGCCAAGATTGCACCATCGGTGACTGAAAGCATCCACAAAACCACGCGACGATGGTCTGCAGAGATCGATGGTCGGATCGTGATCCACGCACGACCGACCATCCAACCCGAATCTGGGATTGACGGCACTATAGCCCGCCGATGATGAATAGTAAAAATATTTTTTTTAAAGAGAAAAATGGGATTTCTAAGTGAAAAGTTATCCAAATGAACCCGTTTTTGCATCAATTCTCATCAGAAAAATTCTATTTTCTAATTGAGATAATTTAAAGTAAAAATGTTGAATTATCTAGTGGAAATTCCTAAAATTGTAAGAAAATTAACACAAAATATGAGAAATCCTAAGGCCGGCTAAAGTTTGGCGAAATTTACCTTGCCGAGGATGGTTTCTGGTGGAGGTGAAAATCCAAGCAAACTCCTAGGTATGTGAGGAAGCTTTAGAATGATTTTTAACTATCTCCTCCCTTCGGAACGTCGTATTCTCTGATGTTGACGGTCATCTCGCCGAAAAAGTAAATATTTATGTTTTCGAACTCAAGAATGGCTCAAATAGGTGGGAGAAGAGTGCTTTTTTTTTTTTTTTTTTTTGCTTTGGGAAGCTTTTTGGGGCTGAATGGTGGTGGTAGAAAGAGGTGTGAAGCCTCATTTTCCCCTCCTGTTATAATGGCCGCAAATCTATTCTTTTTTGAACTTTTTTGGCTCCAAATTGATTGTCATCTTGCTTGTGGTGGTTAGGATGGATGATGGATTAATTGAGGACTTTGGATTTTTGCTCCAAAGTTCTCTCTTACTGTCATATGATAAACTCTATTCAATGCAAATGTTGGGAAGGAGTTAAGTGCATGTGATGGGAAAAAATTAAATGAGGTTGGGTGTAATTCTATGTTGGGGAGGATCCATGAAGGATTTAAATGGGTTGGGTTGATTTTGGGCTAATCCCAAATGAGTTTGGGTTGGGTTTGATCAGCCCCCAATGGCTCATAGCTTGGTTTCAAGGGATTTTTTCTAATTTGGGTCATATTGGGTCAAGTTGACTAATTTATCCAAAATTGGCCAAATTGACTTAACTTATGGGTTGATTCATGTTCAATTGACTAAATGAAGATGAATGTGGTCTTTGGTTTGAATTAATTTGGATTTAATTTGGATTTAGACCAAATTGACCCTTTAGGCCAATTTGGGCTAGGTTGGGTCAAGTTGACCAATTAGGATCGATTGATCAAATTGGGTTTAATGATGGCTTTGGTCAAGTTCAATAATAAATTTGGAATGAACTTGAGCCATTGGTTGCAATCAATTTGGGTTAGATCATGATTTGACCCTTTAGGCCAATTTGAGTCAACTTGAATCAAATGTCCAATTGGGCATAGTTTGGCTCAATTGGTGGTCAATTCATATTTAAATATTGATTTTGAGTTGATTCAAATCATTGGTTTCAATCAATTTGATGTAGGATGAGTTTTGGCTAGTTTTGATTCATTTGGGCTAAGGGTTTACTTAGTCAAATGACTAAGTTGACTTGGTTCGACCCAAATGATTGCAATTGATCATCCTAGGGTGATCAACAATCATGGTGGAAGGTTTTGGTGAGCTTGGTTCAATCCAATTTGGGTTGGATTGAAAATTGGCTCAAATGGGTCCCTTAGGTCACTTTGGGTCAAGTGGACCTAAGTGAGTCAATTGGTTTGGTTTTGGTTTGATTCGAGTTTAGTTGAACTTATATATGAGCCCTGGATTGAAATATAAATTAAACGATAATCAATTTGGAGTCTAATAGATTTTGGCTCAATTGAAAGTCTTAAGTCAAAAGGGCTAAGTTAGGCTTGACTTGGGTTGACTTGAATTTGGTTTGATGATTGTAAGTTTTATTTATATTTGGATAAATGGTTGAATGAATGATTGATTCGAGAGAAAATCTATTGGTTTTGATTTGATTTGGATAGAATTTGGCTAAGTCCAAAGAATTGGCTTAAAGGTCTTAGATTGAGTTTGGATTTGATTTTTAATATAGTTTTAGTCATTTGAATTTGGATTTTATTTATATTTGTGAATATAAATGAAAGAATAATTGATTTATAAAGAAATCAATTGAGTTTAATTTGATCTAAAGGGATTTTTGGCTAAGCTTATGAATGTGGTTCATATGGTTTATGAAGGGTCTTAAGATTTGAATTTGATTTTAGGTTTCAATCATTTGGAGTCAAATTTAAAATTAGATTTGGAATTTGAATTTGAATTTGAGATTTAGTTTGAGAATTGAATCTGGGTTTGATTTGGGAAAGTGTATCTAGATTGGGTTTAGGCTATAGGATAGGTAATTTCCTTAAACCCTAAGGCATAGCCTAATCTTATGATTAACACTTTACGCCTCTGTGCATAGTGTTCACCTAATCACTAGAAGTTTCTTATGACTAAGGAGTTCTTAGTGTCTAGAAGATTCCTAAGTCTAAGAGCATGGGGTTGAGATCTCACTCCAAAAGTGAGGTCAACAATGACCATCAAGACGTTGACACGAGATGTGTTCAATGGTGTGTATTGTTCTTCTAGTCGTGGTTCACGTCGTTGGTGGAGGGAGATCACGACTAGCTTGTTGCTTCTTTCGATGGAATTGTTGATCGGTGTTCCCCGGGGGCACACTTACATTTTCCTATGGATTGTTCAAACAATTTTTGATGGGCATTAATAGCCTCATTAGCAGAAATTTGCACTTCCACACGATGAACTAAGTTCGAATACGAGTGGACCGTATCACACATTAGTGATGAGAAGAAAAGCCTAAGATGAAGCATTCCAAAGAAAACTCCTCTTAGTAATTTAGGATCCACCCCTAGTATTTGGCGAGCTTCTAAGAATAATCTCTAAAAGTACTATTTAAGTGATTCACCTTTATTTTGATGAATTCTTAAGAGATGAGAGAAATCTATAATGATCCTCTGGTTCACAATAAACTATTTTACAAAAATCTTGGCGAGTTCGGCAAAGGTATGGAAGATCCCCTTGGAAGAGAGTAGAACCAAGTGCGAGATTGACCCTTGAGGGTGATTGAAAAGACCTGACAAAGTAGTGTGTCAAGAGCTCGTTGGATGTGCATGATGGTTCTGTAATGGTCGATGTGTTCATATGAGTCGGTTGCCCCATCATCGGAGTCGCTGCTTGGAAGCTGGAATCCTACGGGAATAAGATGTTGAAGTATTGCTTCAGCCAAAGGTAATACTCTTAATAGCTGTGGTGAGAGGAAACATGATTTCTATCTTTAAGGTGAAATTATTTTCGCATTAAACATTATTATTTCGCACATATAACATGACTGGTGGAATTAATAGGTCAAGAACATGCTTAGCCACTAGTAATAATCAGTGGGTTAGCGATCGGTTGAGCCGCCAGTGATGGTTGAGTAGAACTAGCAGTGTCAAAGAGGTCAACATCACGGTCTGAAAGTGGAGAAACTTCAGCCTGATGGCGAGAAAGCCCCATATCATCATTTTGACATCCCCTGGCTAATGATCGATCTTGGGAGAGATGCATTTGTCGTAGTAGCGACTGCTGTGTTTCTCGCAAAAGTTAAATTATTTCATTTTGAGGCTCTTTCATTCAGTGAATATGATCTTCTAGAGAGGTTCCTGTTGCACCTTCACCGATAAGGTCACACAGGGGAAGTGAGGTCAAACTTGCCCTTGGTTTAAGGGATTGAGGAGTGATGGGAGGAGGAGGCTGGTTGCGAGCATTGCTCATGTTGGCCATAATGCAGGTGTTCACAAAGATTACAATTATGGGATTCCCTTCCCACATACGACACCAAACTGTTGCGTGCAGGAAACATCAGGTTGGTAGAGTAGGATAATTTGATGTCTTCACGTTGCATAAAAATTTCACCCACATAGTAAAAGAGTTTGAGAGACCTCATGATTTTTATATAGAAAATCCAAGAAGGGAAAAATCACAGGGCCTAACCCACTTAGAAATAATTTCACTATATCAGCTTTTGTTACAACTATTATCTTTTCTCCAAAGTTGGAGAATGATAGCTTATAAGAGTAAGTTCAGTGACAAGCTTCACTGGATTAGCAACGAAGGCCTTTCTTGAGCCGGTAGTATGATGATCCAACGCAAATTATTGAAATATGGTGGGGCGGCGATTGATAGCAGCTAGCGTTGACCAACCGTGATTCAATGACTGTCTAGTGGTGATGACCGGCGGTGGTGGGAATGACTGACCGAATGCATTACGCAGCGGATTGACGGGCGGTCGGCGGGCGATGACCGAGGGCGGCATGAGCGCGGTGACCGACGACGGTTAAGGTGGCGATGACCGGTGGTGGTGGTCGATGAGCGGCAAGCATGTGATTCGATGCCATTTGGTGGCTCGATTATGCTTTGAGATTCTTCGAGTTTTAGAGCTCCTCTTCTTAGCTCAGGCTCCCCCTCATGTGAAGAATGATTGACTATTTATAGATTAGAGGAGTGACATTTCTGTAAATACAGTCAAAATTCAAACCACTCCATCGGACGACTCAAAATGATTTCTTCGATCATTTGATGTATTTTAAGTATTTGAATGCTCAAATGAAGTCATAATTATGAGATCTTAGGCTTGTTAGTTCCGGCTCGTCAAGACGCTTGATTTGACTATAAACACTCTTTATTTAGGAGCTATTTAGTGATCCGACTAATATCCTAAAATTTTCAATGATATTTTAAGTGTTTGATCTGAGCTACTTAATCGATTTTCATATCAGATTCACTTTAACTAAGAGTTTTAATGATATCATGATATATACTATAATATATATATATATATATATATATATATATATATATATATATATATATATATATATATATATATATATATATATATATATATATATATATATATATATATATATATATATATAACTTATCCAAAAACATCGTTCGACACAATTTAAGTTAAGCTTAAATCCTACAACCAAGTAGCTTCTTAGATTTTCTATTTTAAGTTAAATCTTACATGACTTTTATTTCTCTTTTGTGTTATTGAGATTTATTTTGTCTTAAATATTATTAAATTTTTAATGCGTATTTAATTGCTAATCATATAATTTATGTTAGGTGATTTTAGAGGATAAGGGTATTCATAAATATTTCTTCGAAGAATATTCTACACATTCAACAAGGAATGTAATTTTTTTTTTTTTTTGTTTTAAAAAATAGAAGGCGTGTCGTTTTCTAAAAAGTTATTGATTTGCTATTTTTTGTTTAATAAGGTCCAAAAGTGTGGTTTTATTTTGAAAAATCATTGATTTATATTTTTAGAAAATGCAGAAGATAAGTCTTTATTTTTATTTGAAAAATATGTCCACAAGTATATCTTCTAATTTTTATGCATATTCATGTGTATATGTAACCGACAGAAAATTTACATTATTATTTTAATTAGTTTCGTTAATTAAATATGAAGAGATATTTTATATAAAATAACGATACAAAGTTTAAACAAGTTCACGTAGAGTTCAATTTAGCAGATCCTATATTAAGAATTTTTTTTTAATATCATCTTAATAATCATGATAAAGTTCAAAGAGTTTAATTTAAAAAATGATCATGTTAGCCTCGTTATCTTGAATTTACTCAAACATGTATTAGAAATAAATTACGTAAATTTAATTCAAAATGATTTGATAAAAATTTATGTTATTATAGTATTTAATTTTTTTTATTATGTTGGGAAAGATTCAAAGCAATGAAAGCATGTAAACAAACTCACTTTATTTAAATCCTAAAGACATTCTTAAGGAATAAGAAAATTTAGAATAAATCAAAATGAATTTCAAAATGATTTCTGTTTAGTTTGAAGTTTGATTTAATTTTGAAAATATGAGATGTGTTTGCTATTCCTAACCCATTCTCACATGTGTTTTGTATTTTTGTTTAATTTTCAGATAATTAAATACATTTTTAGCATTTATTAGGTTAAGGTATGAATTAAGTGGCTTAATTAACCCTTACCACTCACTTAGAAAATTAAAAAGAATTATTATTAAATGAGATGACATAAACCCAAGACTTAAATTTACAATGCACCTAATAATAAAAATGCCTAATGCAATTTAGCTCACAATTCAAAGTTAATTAAGCTAAGGGGTTTAGCTTAAGTACTTCCAAAACATCCCTTCACACTTATAAAAGGGGTTTTAATTTCCTTAATTGAACTTAGGCTATTAAACACCTAAGAATCTACTCAAGATAGATTAATTAAGTTCTAAAAATTTTTAGAATTTTTAAAAAGTTGATTATAAGGATAATTAATGAATTAACCATTAATTAAAAGGAGATTAAGGAGAGAAGAGGGGATTTAGGGAATAGCTTAGGGAAAATACCCCAGAATTATTCCATAAACCTCCTACTTGTTGGATCTGACCTTAATCAACCCTAATCATAAGGTAAATCTATTAATCACTTAATTATCTTTAATTACATGAAAGGGGTAATTAGAGAATGAGAAAGTAATTTTCCCAATTGAGCCCTCAATAAATCTTAAGAAAATTAGAGGAGGCCGAGATCATCCCCTAAAATGAACCCTAGAAATTTGATATCAATTGATGCCCTAATTAAAGGATAATTAGCTAATTAGGATTCCTAAAGAAACCCAAATTCAAAGAAAAGGGAAATTCAAAATCCATTAAAACCATTTTTAAAATATTTTAGATGAAATTATCTTTCCATAGCACTTTTCCTTTTATTTTTCTGATTTTTCTATGAAAAGTTATAAATTTTAGAAGTTCTGTGGATTATTTAGGAATTAATTAGGTAAATAACTAACCCCTACTTAATCTCAGCTCACGGCGCGACACGTGGCAGCGACGGTCAGCGTGCTTTACACGCGTCGTACCATGAGGGTGTGACTTAAATGTCACATCCCAAATGGCGGCGGCGGTGCATGCGCTAATATCCTCGATCATTCGATCAAAGATCGGATGGCTAAGGATTCACCGGCAATTTTAAAAGGGGAAATGAATTCTAAAATGTGTTAAATAATCTCAGCCGCCCATCTAAAATGAGCAGATGGATGGCTAAGATGAGCCAAGTTCTTTCCTGAGGATCAATGGAGACCGTCCATGATCTAAGGGGAGATCTGAGCCCAATCTAGCATAGAATCATACAAAACTCAACCCACACCATCTAGGCATGATTACCAACCTATCCAGCAGTTGATTTCTCATACCATGAACATTTCTTTCACGAAGAACCAACAACTATCAAGCTAAGAGGTCAGAAAATTACATACCTCACCGTAGGTGATCACCGGCGCTCGAGATCGATGAGGTAGCTTCGTCTGGTGGAGACGAAGGCCTGTTGAAATTCCTAAGTCTTGGGATTGAGTGGCTTGCTATATGGACCAACACCACTTGAAGATCCATGTGGCTTTGATTGAATTTATCCTCTCCTTACAATGGGAACTCCAATGTGAGCTTGAGTGAGCTCGGATTGGTCCATAGAAGGAGTGTGTAGAAGGAATTGGAAGGAGATTATGTGTAGATGAAGTTAGCAATTGGATTGAGCTCCCCTATTTTACACTATGCAAAATCAAGAATTAGGGAATTCAAATCCTCTCTAGAGACCTTGGGAATGCTCTCTGATGATTGCTAAGGGTTCTTATGCTCCAATCGACAGTGAGTGTGATGAAATTTCATTGAATTAGGGGGAGTATATCTCCCCCTATGGCAATCGGACAGCTGAACCATTCCTTACCATTCTGATCCAATTGCTGAGATTGGAGAGGTTATTTTGATGATTTTGTGTGTGCACATGGTCGGTTTGATCCCTTGAGAGGAATGTCAACTTCCCATGTGTTGAAATTGAGCTTAAGAGGGAATTTGAATACTCAATTTCAAGCTATGTGGTCGTATTTGGTCTATGGACCAAATGGGCTGACCCAAACCCATTGGGTTTGGTGCACCACTCATCACTAAATCCCCTTGAGCTTTTAGGAAAGCCTCAAGTGATTGTGAAGAGGGTATGACCAAAATACCCATGGGCTAGACCAAAATTTATTCTATGGCCTAGGGGTAAAATGGTCATTTTTCTATTTTTTTTTACTTTGGGTATGTTTGGTATGTTGAAAAAATAGTTTTGACCAAGTTTCATTGGATTTAGAATCCATTTGATAGAGTTTGGTTGATGTTGACCCGTTTAGGTTAAAATAGGTCAACTTGAGTCAAGTTGACCAATTGGTCAAATTGGGTCAAACTAAGGTTTGGGTCAAGTTCATATGACCATTTGAAATGTTTTGGTTTCTTTGGTTTGATTCAATTTGGTATAGATTTGATTTTGTCTCATATGACTTCATTTTGGTCAAATGGGTCAAGTTAACCTATTTGACCCATTTGACCTAATTGAGGTAGGTCAAGGGTAGGTTTAGGTTTGGTTGATCATATGGAGTAGATTGGTCTCTTTTTTTTCAATCAATTTGGGTTAAGTTCAATTTTAGCTCAACATGACTCCTTTAGGTCATGTTGGGTCTAAGATCAATTGGGCTAGGTAGGGTCTAGTTGGCTAATTGAGGCTTTGGTCAAATTTCACAAGTGATTTGGAATGGACTTGACCCATTGGTTTCAATCAATTTAGCTTAGATCAAGTTTTGGCACATTTTGGCCCTTTAGGTCAAAATGGGTCAACTTGGGTCAAGTGGGCCAATTGGGCTAGGTTAGGCTCAAATGTTGGCTTGGTCAAGTTCAAACATAGGTCATGAGTGACCTTAGATCAAAGGTTTCAATCAATTTGGCCTATGGTGGATTTTGGCTATGTTAGGTTTCATTTTAGGTTAAGTGTTGACTTGGTCAACCCTTAGTTTTGACTTGGTTTGACCCAATTTGATTGATTGATCATCCCATGATGATTGTTGATCATACTGAGAGGGAAATATGAGTTTGGTTCAATCCAATTTGGTTAGGATCAAAAGTTGGCTCATAAGGGTACTTTAGGTCACTTTGGGTCAAGTGAGCCTAAGTGGGTCAAATGGCTTGGTCAAAGCTTGATTTGAAGTTGATTGATCTTGTATATGGACTTATGATTGAAATATAAATCCATTTATAAGAGGTTTGAAGTCAAATGAATTTTGATCCATTTGAAAATTTCATATTCAAAGGAAGAATATAAAGGGGTATAGGGTTTCATTTTTTATTTGGGTTTTGATTGTTTGATTGAAGTTTGGATTTATATATGAGCTCGTGATTGTAAGATTGATTGAACCATGAGAGAAAATCAAGAGTTTGGCTTGATTTGAATGTGATTTGGCTAAGTTCAAGATTTTGGCTTGAAAGGCTTAGATTTGATTTTGAATGGATTTGAGTTTGATTTTTGGAATTGATTTTAATTCTTTGAATTTATATTTCATTTATGTATGTGAATATAAATGAGAATATAAATTGTTCATGAGAAAATTTCAAGAATTTGAAAGAGTTTTATCATGATTTGGGTTAAATCCATTAAAGGGAATTTAAAGGATTTAAGGGAATTTTTAATTTGAAATTTAATTTTTGGATTGGATTTGATTGATGTATATTTATATTTCATTTATATATGAGAACATAAATGAGAATATAAATTGATTTTGAGAAAATTCCAAGAGTTTGAAATGGTTTGATCAAAGTTTAAGTTAAATCCATTAATGGAAAAATAAGGGATTTAATGAAATTTCAAGGATTTTAAATTTGGAATTTGATTTTTGCCTTGGATTTAATTGATTTAAATTTATATTTTATTTATATATGTGAATATAAATGAGGATATAAATAAGTTTTGAGAAAATCCCAAGGGTTTGAAATGGTTTGCTTAAGGTTTATAGTTGATTTTGGCTAAGTCCTTTAATGGAAAATTAAAGGGACTTAAGAAAATTTTCATGAATTGATTTAGAATTTTGAGTTTGATTTGATGGGTTTGAATTTATATTTAATTTATATATATATATATATATATATATATATATATATATATATATATATATATATATAAGAATATAAATGAGTTATGAGAAAATCTTAAAGATTTGAATAAGTTTGAATCATGATTTTGGCTAAGTCCTTAAGAAAGAGTTAAGGACTTAGAAAATTTGAACTTAAGATTTTTTGATGAATTTTGGTCATGATTTTTAATCATGGATTTCAATCATGGAATTGATTTGAGTTCGGAGAAAATTAAATAGAATTGATTTGGAGTTTTACTTGAAGGACGGAAGGTGAGGAATGGTTTAAGCTAAAGGGTTGGAGATTTTTCTAACACCCCTAAGGCGTGACTTATTCCTATGATTAACTCTTTTAAGTCTCTAGGGCTAAGGGAGTGTCCACCTAATCACTAGATGTGTCCTAAGACTAAGAAACTCTTAAAGACTAAGAGAATTTCTTAGCCTAAAATGCAAGTGTTAAGAGCTCATTCTAAAAATGAGGTCAATAGTGCATTTAACTAATATTTATTTTGCAGGTGTAGCTAGATTTATTTTTCCTACTTTTAATGTAATTTTGCATTTGGAATTAGGATTAGTACTATGGGGGATTAAGATTAGCATTGGCCAAAAGGCTTAGTCCCCGGGGTGCCTTGTGATGCCTTTGGAGCAAATCAAATCAAAAGGAAGAGAAGGAAGGAATGAAGAAAAGAAGACCCCCATAACATGTATTATTTTTATAATCTAGGTTGTATAAAGGTAGAGCTCAGCTACCATCTTTTTTTTCTCTTTTCGGAGTGTACGGCAAAACCTTACCGCAGTGGCCTTTGATTCTTTTACGATAGTCTATAAAATTGTTTGATATTTTGTTTAGATTGTACATTAAAATTGCATACTTTTCCTAGTTTCTTCATGATTGATGTTCGAATGTGTGGCCTGGATGTGGTAGGCTCTTAGGATAAAATTAACTTTTCTATCCCAATTAACAACTCATAACTAAAATTTTAAAACAACTCATAACCTCACATAAAAGCCTAAGAATTAAATTAAAATAATAAAATTTTTAGCTACCCCTTAGCTGGATGAATTAATGTATAATATCATGCATGTCATATTATTCCACTCTTGTTAAGAGGGACTTCCATCTTTACGAGATAATGAAGGCTTAACCTGTTAGAGCCTTTGATGAAAGAACGCCCCTTTCTCTATTGATTTGGCCCATAATCAAATTCTCATGCATTTAGGCATACAAAATATCATAGCATGTGTCAAAACAAAAAGTCCAAAAGAATAAAATAAATTCGATAAAACTTGCATTAGATTAAGTCATGGTTTCATACCACTCATGCTCTAGTCTCCTAGAGAGTGAGTTTAAAGACTTAGTTTCTTCTCTAAATAAATAACAGTTAGCCATCTTGCAAAGCATAAGACTTGCCTACATAGATTTAAAGCGTAGGAGGAGTTAGCTGGCTGCCACTCCAAGTGGTAATAAGTTCAGCAGTTTGGTGATTTATTCTCTCTTGTGGAGGTAAACCACATACCTATTTTTATCTTAGATTTTGATCGTGCTTTGATCCTCGCCAAAGCTCCCTAGCTTAGGATCTGAGGTAGCTATTTCCTTCGGGCAACATGCATAAATCTTCACCTCTTAGGCATTTCCACAATCTTATATTGTGGAATTATAAGCCCTAGTAATCTAATAAAATGTCAACTCAAATAATTAACTCTTTTCAATTTCAAAAATATAAAGCCCAATCATTTGATAGATTAGAATGTTCACTAGGCTTTCTAGTATCATGAGTATTTCCTACTTCCTCTTTTTAGATTCCAAAAATAAGTCTTCTCCTTCATCTATCACATTTGATTTTCTAAAATAGCCAATCCTTTGATAGTCTTAACCTTAAAATCTTTGGAGATCCTAATTGTCTACTTCAATCGAGAGTATTCTTAAGAATTCTCATTCCTTATGATGTAATTAACTATGAGAGCTTGCCTCCATAGGGAACTTAACGAACCCGATTTAAAATAAACCCTATATTTCTTTTCCATGTAAAGTAGGGGAAAAATCTCTGGTATATTCGAAGACCCATCATGCTTTAGGAGTCCTTATTAGGTGATTAGGTCCATTATAAGATAGTGAATTCTATCTTTCGAGATAGTACATCATTCCTTAATGTCATACCCGATCACTTCAATAAGCACCCCGTAAGATCTGTGTGGTATCCCACATCCTCAAAAATAAATACCACAGTCATATGAGATGAAGAGTCCATTAAGTGGCCACATCTATTGAAACCAAATTCAAAAAATCAGGAGAAATATTATAACTTCCATCGAAGTCGTGGACATACTACAGAGGCGTGTAAACAACTCGATGAAAAGATTGAGAGGCTCATTTGGCAAGGATATATGGGTCGATTTATGCAGAATCAGTCAACTCAAGCAAACATAACTCCAACTGGGGGCAACAGAGACAATCATCACAAAAATAATAAAATTATCGCTAAATAGTTGAAGAAATTAAAACAATTGTAGGAGGACCACTATTATCTAATCAAGTCTTCATCGCCACCTTTAAAGAACCAAAGTTAAAGAAATGTCATATTAATCATTCCATCACTTTTAATGACTCAATTATAGGATGAGTCCAAGTTCCACATCAAGATCCACTTATCATCGCTGCGGGGATCGGTGACCCATGTTATAATGTTAAGAGAAATTTGATTGATAACAGGAGTTCTGTTGATGTTTAATTTTACTCCACCTTTCTTAGCATGAGGCTCATTACGGAAAAGCTCTAACCCACTACACGACCATTATATGAGTTTGATAATTGCTCTGTGCAAGTGGAGGGGGAAATCACCCTTTATGTTGTTCTCGGATAATTTTCTCGATAAGTGACTCATTTAATTCAATTCATAGTGGTCAAGTCAAATTTAGCATACAACGTTATCTTTGGAAGGCCCCTCCAATCAATCTTTGGTGATGTTACTTCGTTACCTCATCTTAAGATGAAATTTTTAACCCCAATTGAGGTTGGAGTGGTCTGTGGAAATCAACAAATAGTACAATCATGTTATCTCAAACAAGCTCAACCGTGCTCTTCGATGACCTTCAGCATCAAAATTTTTAACTTTCGAGATGAAGAAGTACCTCAGAGGCCTTTGCCTGTATAAGATTTGCTCCATGTTTCATTATCATATGAGCAACTGTTAAGCTATGATTAAGGATCTAGAGGAAAAAACCTTGCCTCGAACTTGGAATATGGAAAATCTCTAAAAATATTATCAGTGATTCTTGGTACATAAATATTGCAGTCTTTATTCTATCTCATTTGTCATTTCCTCTTCACCCATTTCTTTGTTAACTTTCATTCGCCTTGTTAAGTTATCTTATGATAATCTTGTATCACCGACCTTATCAAAGTAATGAGTTTATAATTTTTTCTTTCAAGCTTGTTGCACATAAATAATCTTCTTCATTCAATCCCCCCATTTGAGGAATGCACAACTCATCTTATATCTCAGTCAGGGCATGATCAATCCTAAGGGAATTTGATTGGACCTCTTCCATACAGGTAAGAAGTCAAGTAACACTTTAACTAATATCTTGAATAAGTCAAAAAGTCCTTGGTGGACATCTCATGACCTCTTCCATACAAGTAAGACGTCAAATAATATTTTGACTAAAACCTAGGATAGGTTAAAAGTCTTTAGTGGATTTCCCACAATCTCTTTCATACAAGTTAGTATCGTTGAATAATATTCTGACTAATCACCTCGGATAGGTCAAAAAAAGAGCAAATCACCCAAAATTTTTAGTTTACTAATGTCATTGATAACTCTGATATGATGATATAAGAAAGAATTAAAATTTTGGATACAAGAGAAATAAAAAAATATAAGGGAAAGAAATGCATCCTCAAGTGATACTAAATGATATCAACATCTTCCTCACCGTTAGAAGATGCTCCCTTAAACTCACTTTCAACCATTTCATCTTCTGAATCTGGTGAAGGTCTTCAGATACTTAGCTGGGAGACAAATTCTCAATATTAGCCCTAGTATTATGATGTACTAAGCGAATTCATTTTAGGAATCCTAGGATAAAGCCTTCCTCCAAACATTGGTGCTACAAGCCCTTCACTTTAACATCAAGAATATGATTACAAGTTTTTTAGATATGATCCTCGATAGCATCACGATAAGCTACGAAGTTCTTAAAGTCTTCCACTACCTTCAAGGATATGACATTTGCTTCCACTTTTGACATAGTAAACTCTTTCTCAGAAAGACGATCATGTAATTCTTTCTTCTTTAGTTCAAGAGCCTTCTTCTCTACTACAAATGCATTGAGTTTTTTCTCTTTATGCTGAGTCTCTGCCCTCACCTCAATCAGCTCATCACGAGTACATTCCACCTCCTGACGTTGAAGAGAAAGAGAAGTTGACATGTTCGTCAGCTCAGTTCTACACCGAGTTAGTTGATTTTCCAAAGCTGTCACTTCTTTGGCCTTGGCACTTATCCTTCGCTCGTACTCACCTTGCAAATATTTTATCTTCATAAATTCAGTATTTCACTCATCTAGAGTGACACACAAATGAGCCATAAGCCCTAATTTTTAGGTTATCTACAATCAAAAAATCATAAATATTACACTAAAAAAGAGAAGGAGAGAAGAAAAAAAAGAAAAAGATAAGATAACATACTAATTTGTTTGCTCGTTGATGCCCAGTGCATATGTGTTTTAACACCTCATCAAGAATATATAGCTTGAAGAGACGAATCCCCCCATTATGAGTTGAGATAGCTAAACTCTCAGAGGCCAACTCGGGGAGAACATCTTCTCCTTAACCTCCATAATTATTTGACATAATTACTCTGACATATGTCTTTTTTTCTTAAGAGAAGAAGTATTGTTATCACTACGACTTTATAACGGGCTTCTTGAAAGAATTTTATGAATATGAGGAGACCTTTCATTACCTTTACTTAATCTCTTCAGTGGAAGAGCATGATATCTCTATGCCTGAATGGAAAGGCCAACCTTGAACATTCTTTCTTCAATTATATACTTACCAATATGACATAACTCATACTGCAAGCTTCTTACATCAGGAATAATGAGAGTTATTAGGATTTCATTCTCTTCAATTAATAATGGATCTGGAAGTTCGTTCAATATTCCACATCTCTCAATGAGACCCCACTTATTTTTCACAAAAAAGAACCCATTAGACCAACTTCTAGATGGATCCCGTGCTAAAAATTTTATCCAATTTTTTATACCTCGATATAAAACATGTCCCTGAGCATCACATGTGATCCTACACATTCTACATAAGTATTTGATATTCAAAGTCACATCACACTCTCTAAAGAAGACGATCAAATTAACAATGTTCATTAGAGCTCGAAATTAAAATTGTAACAAAGCAACACTGCAAATTTTAAAAATCTCAATCAATTCGGAAGCCAAAGGGAATCGTAGTCCCGCACAAAGAATCATCTCAGAAATAGTAATGTATCAGTGTGAAGAAAAACATGCTCGATCAGACTTTTTGGCAACAAGAGCCACCAACTCATTTGGGAAATGATATTTTGTATGGAGCACCATTAAACTATCAGCTGTCATCGTGGATGATATATCATCTATAGTTGTCACACTATTAGTTTTCTTCCGACCATCTTCCTGTGAAAATGCATAATAAATATAAAACAAAAAAGAGGAGAGAAAAATAAAGGTTTGAGAAATGTATAAAGTTACTCACTTATCTCAATACTTGGGCATATCATTTCCTGACTTTATTGCTCACGGACAGTTTTGGATATAATCTTTTACCTACGATCTCATGAAAAATATATGCATATGTATGAGTTCACAAAAGAAGTTATTTCTCTTTAATAATACTCCAAATTTATCTGCTAGATTTTTTGAGTTTTTTGAGCAATGGTTCCTATTCGATGATTTCCCGCCATCTTGGCAGTTGTCAACTGCTGAGTCATCCATCAGAGTTTCAAGAAAATCAATTTCCTACAAAAGGTAGAAAATGCAAGCATTGATCACCACCAAACCTGGTCAGTTCGACGAGGACAGTTGATGCCTCTCTCGAGGGAAAATCGGAGTCTCACCGTATGAAATATGGGCCTTGATCGCCCCCAAACCCGGTCGGTCCGATGAGGACATTTGACGTCTCTCTTGTGGGAAAATCAAAGCATTGTCGTATGAACTACGGGTCTTGATCACATCCAAACCCGGCCAATCAGACGAGGACAGTTGACGCCTCTCTCGAGAGAAAACCGGAGCCTCGTCGTATGAACTATAGGCCTTGATTACCACCAAACCCGGTCGGTCTAACTAGAACAGTTGACATCTCTCTCGAGGGAAAATCAGAGCCTTGTCGTATGAACTACAGGCATTAATCGCCACCAAACTTAGTCGGTCTGATGAGGACAGTTGGTGCCTCTCGAGAGAAACTCGGAGCCTCGTCGTATGAACTACGAGTCTTAATCAACAATGTAAATAACCTTCTTTTCAGAAGAAAATCAGAGCCTTCCTGGCAAAAGAAAAAATAAATTATTACCTTTAGCCCATGAACTTCTGCTGAATAATTTCTCATCTAATGCAGAAGAACATTAAAGCATATGATAGAAAACTTTGTCTCCTTACTTGACCCAAAGGGTGGGGGGTTTATAGATCCAGAATAGGGACAAAAAGGAAATAAATTTTGAGAATAAATTTGAAAACATTTAAATGGATTTTGAAATTTCTATACTACAACATATCTTTCCTTTTATAAAAGAGAAAAAATCAGAAAAAATAAAAAATAGCCCAAATTTTCAATTATTTGCACTCATTGGCGCACGTTTGTGAACATGAGTGTCGCGTCAGATTGCCTAGCGTAGCTCTAGGAACCGTGACCTATGACCCTGCTCCCTCGCATGAGTGCTGCTCTCCCATGAGCCTCGTGATCATAACCTTGTGCGCACATGAACATCTGTTCTCTTGAACTATATCTAACGCAAAGGTTAATAAACCCACAAATTTCATTAAAGAAGTTGTTATTTTTAATTATTTGGCATGTATTTTTGGATGATAGAGATGATATCATCCAAAAATAGAGGGAAACTAATATGTCACTGAAAATTTTACTAATTGAAGCATGAATCTTAATATCGAAAGCAATTTGATTCTAAGTCGAGACTAAGCCCATATCAAGCACTTAAAATATCATTGAAAACTTTTGAATTTCAGTCGAATCCCTATGTAGCTCCTAAATATAGAGTGTTTATTGTCAAATCGAGCGTCTTGACGAGCCGAATCTAACAAGCCTAAGATCTCTTAATTCTGAATTCATTTGAGCATTCAAATACTTAAAATATATCAGATGATCGAATGAATCATTTTGAGCCGTTTGATGGAGTGTTTGAATTTTGTCTGTATTTATAGAAATGATACTCCCCTAATCTATAAATAGTCCCTTATTCTTCACATGAGGGGGAGCCCAAACTAAAAGGAGAAGAGAGTTATGAAACTCGAAGAATCTCAAAATCAGACGACGGCCAGCCGTCATCATCACCACCATCGGTCATCGCCGCCGTCGACCACTGCCGTCGGTCATCGCCTTTACCCGCCATCGTCGGTCCACGCCGTCCTTATCGCCATCGTCATCGCCATTCTATCAACCGCCACCCGACCATCTTTCAATTGTTTACGTCGGATCATCATACTACCACCTCAAGCAAGGTCTTCGTTGCTAATATAGCTAGGCCCGTGGTTTTTCTCTTTTTGAGTTTTCCACGTAAAAATCCTGAGGTCTCTCAAACTCTTTTACTGTGTATGAGAAATTTTTGTGCAACACTAAGACTTCAAATTCTCCTACTCTATTGACCTGAATCTTCTTGCACGCAACAATATATATATAGTTGTAGGAAACACGAGAATATTTTATGTGAAAAATCCCAAAAAAGAGAAAAAAATTAAGTGACATGTAACCATTTCAGCTATGTCAAGCCCCATAATTTTTCACTCTTTTTTTTGGGATTTTCACAAAAAAATTATTATGTCTCCTATAACTCTTATTTTATTTATGTTCAAAACATTAAATACCATTTCTATACTATCTTGAATATTCCTACACGTAATAATTCTCTTTTTTTTTTTTAGAATGGTCAGGAAAAATCAACTAATGAATAAACTATCTTGAATTTGACATACAAAAACTTTGCTAAATATTTTTAATTTACTATATAATATATTAAATTATTTAAACAATAATTAATATTAATTGATTATCAAATTTATTAAAAATATTAAAAACACTAATTAAAGTATTTGATTAATAATAATGTTATAATAGCCAAAATTATTTTGTAAATACTCATATATATATATATATATATATATATATATATATATATATATATATATATATATATAATATTTTCCAGACTATTATTATTAAATTATTTTAAAATTTATTAATATTAATTGATTACAAATTTTTTATATAGATCTTAAAATACCAACTAAATTATTTAATTATTAATTATGTTATAATATATTCAAAATTATATAACATGAATAAAATATTTAATATTAATTATATTATTAGTTTTTTGAAAATACTCATATATATTATTTAATTGTTAAATTCTATTTTATAAATTAAATATTATTTTTAATTAATAAAAAATTTTAAAACTGTAAAACGAATTAAATATAAATTCAAATTATTTAAAAGGAAGAAGTGATTGAGTTTTGTGAAAACCGCAATAAAGTTTTCTTCCATTTCAAGCTATTCAATCTCGTTTTCCACTGAAAGAACCCTCTAATTATAAAAAAACGCTAATCCTAATCACGTGGAAGCTCCTTTTTATATTTTTTTGATTGGTGCTCTTTTTACTTAAAAAAATAGACGTTGCACCTTTTAAAAGTTTGTTCGCTAAAAATCCATCCGCTCTTGTAGGGCTGCAAACGAACCGATCCGAGCCGAGCATAGTCATATTCGAGTTCAAGCTCATTTATCAGTATTGACCTTGAGCTCGGCTCGAGCTCGATTAGAGCTCTTAGGATGGTATTCGAGCTCGAGCTCATTTAAAAAAATTGTGTTCGAGCTCGGCTCGAGTTTTCCAATTTCGGTTGTTAGCTATCGGCTATTAACAACTTCGTTTAATCGGCCTTAATCGCGTCTTATCGAAGTCTTAATCGAGCCTTGATTGGCTTATATGCGTTTATGAACAAAGCGTTAATCGAGTCTTAATGTTAATCGGCCTTAATCGGCCTTCGAAATCCTTTGAAACGTTTCTTTAAATGATATCGTTACGACATGTAACCCGAACAATAAGACTTGTTTGTTGGTTTAACAATCAGTATTTACAAAATGTTGCTCGATTAATTAATTAAATGAGCGACATAAATGAAACAATGTAGAGTCAGTCTTATTGAACGCCGGTTCGTTTGCACCCCCACGCTCTTGGGTGTTTTCGGACAAATTAAATCCGGATTTAACTTAAATCGAGGATTTGTGTAATATGTTAAAAGCTCTTTCACATCGCATGATTAAATCCAGATTTACTAAATTTTATTTATAGGCGAATTTACCGGACTTAAACAAGCAGAAGCACACGGAGGGCAGGAGGCGGGGAGGAAAGACGAGGTTACCTTCGCGACATCTCCTTCTCTTTTTAGGGTAGCAAAAGTCCAACGAGGCAGAATGGTGGAAAGACGAGGTTTACCTTCACAACACCTCCCTTATCTATTTCGACAAGCAGCGGAGAGTAAAAAGACGAGTTACCTTCATCTCCCTTCCCTTTTTCTCCCCAACGAAGTTGAGCCTAAGTCATAAGATTTATGGTAGACTAGTGGGCAATGAGGGCACATACCTTATTGTCGAATCGACTGATTCGACGAGATAAATTCAATGAGCTTAATATCACTCAAATTTGAAGTCATTAACACACATAAATCATCAAGAAATCATCTATGATCAAAAAAATTAATATAGATTGAGTGATAAAGTGTTTTGAAATTTTACCTAAAGTTACCAAAATTAGTGCTTCAAAAAAACTCGTTCGAGAACAGCTTGTATTCGGCTCATTATGCAGCTCGTGTTTGGCTCGTTCGTTAAGCAAGCGAGCCGAACACAAACAAATATTTCAAGCTCGATCTATAAATGAGTCAAACATAAGTAATCCTTCGTTTGATCGTATTCGGCTTGTTTTAGCTCAAAATAAAATATTATATTATATTATATATTACAATTTGGTAAATTTTTTAAACTAAGTATCATTAGAAGCTTAATTTGGTAATTAAGTATAATTAAAAAAAATTCAAGAATAGGTATAGTATTGATTGGTGGCTACATTACACCACGCATCGGTTCGACATGGTAGGCGTCGCTAATTGACGGCCGACCCATCTAAACGGCCAACTAGCATTCTACAACAATTAATTGACAAATGATCTTGGATATCAAACCTAACTAGTTGCAGTACATCAATCCCTAACTAATTGCAATACATCAAAAAAAAGAACAGATTTGATTGAATAAATCAAAATAGTTATGTTATTTGATTTGGTCTAATCGATTCAAAAAATTAAAAATTATCCAAATCGACCAAATGCACACGCCAATATATGAAGGATTCTTTTGATTTGCTAGTGTAAACTCGTTGTCAGGTGCACATAATGGTTGTCTTCTGAAATCATCATCATTTCCCTCATATATTCTTAATAAAAAATTATGCAAATTGCAGTATAATAGCGCACAACTTATGTGAGAATTCAGATCCTCCCAAAATTGGGATTCAAGTAGTTCAAAGAAAGTGCACATGAAATATAACAAAGGTAGTACAAACGTGATGCGATATCAATGAATGAAATAGATAAAACAAAGCGTGAATGCAGACGCACAAATAGTACCCTAAACATTTAACGCCTCCGTCACGTGGAATAGCTCCACTCCGTGTGTAGTGATCGTGCACGGATGGATCACGCTAATGGTCACCCTCGTGCTATCTTGGCGGTCTTTGTCGGATCATCCTATGACTGGAAGATAGGTGGTTGTGACTCATATGTAGGCTGATATGTAGAAGAACATGCATCAGCATATGTAGATGGACCTGGATCCGCATAAGTAGATGAATTGGCTCAGTCATGGTGTGTTATACCTCAGTACCGCCGTCCGTAATATTTGTCACCGATATGTACACACTCATCCAGGTCTCTGCATATCAGCTC
Source organism: Cymbidium sinense (assembly GCA_021442155.1). Lineage (NCBI taxonomy): Eukaryota > Viridiplantae > Streptophyta > Magnoliopsida > Asparagales > Orchidaceae > Cymbidium > Cymbidium sinense. The sequence continues at coordinate 146,806,796 of CM038222.1, forward strand.
GTATCTATCAACACATTCCTGTAAGGGGTGATCATCCACAGCGCCGAAGTATGGCTAAAAGATGTCCCAAGTCACCACGATATGCTCCGCCTACACGAAAAATAGTATATAAAATTAGCACTTACATAAATATTGAATTCAGATGAATACTTATATCAGGACTTACATAAATACGCTTCCACGGTGCTCGGCGTAGTAAGTGGTCAGGATCTGTGAGCCCGATACAGAGAAGCCATGATCGGCTGAGATGTCTTGGATGATAAATTTATCTTTCGTCACATCCTCATCTAAACCCGACGAGGCAATCCCTCCGCTCTCCCCAAAGCATATGTGGTGATGGTAATCAACCCAGTCGGCATCCACTTTACCACGACCATCGACCCTTTTGAAACTAGGGTCAACTGGGCCTACATCGACTTTGGGAATGAGGCCGAACTGGCGCAACACTCTATCTGGTAAATGTCACTCAACCCTCTTCTAGCTGATAAGAGAGACTCGTGACAACCACATCTCGAGCCTCATGTATCGATAGATGTGATTGATTGCTCACACGGCTCATGTCACTGCATATTAAATTAAGTCAAATTAAAAGTTGCACATATTTGAACTGAAGTGTTATCTGAAAATCCAACATGTAAATGCCACAAGCCATCCAGCTCATTTCTGTATACTGCAACGTTCTCCATTGGCTGCTGGCGAACATATTTCTCATTCCATCTGTTCACAAAAAATAGTTTAAACACATATTAAAGCTATAAAATTTGAAATTACACTTAACAAAATATATCTCAATCCAACACTAAGATCATCAAGCTCAGCAGGATACGGCACTTGTAGAGTCGGCCTCCCAACATGAATATGCTCCCAAGCCCATATCTGAAGGAGATGTAAGCGACCATGTTGCACCGGTGGGCTGTCTCATCTGACTCACGTATGGGTGATGCACCCATAGCCCGTCTTGAAGGTATCCAGTCATCTAATAGTGGTAAATCGTAAATGGACCTCACAACTGTGTATCGGTGGTAAGAAACAACCAATAAGGAATAGAATGTAAGCACGCAAGTATCGAAAAAACTCATCGGTGCTCAAACTGGTGTACGACTCCCTGTAAAAAGTCCACCTCAGCCATCTCAGCGGCATGCAGGTCTGTGCGTGTGCCTGACCCATCCTAAATATCAACCTGATCTACGGACTAATCAGATCATGATACATCACATCTGGTAAGGGGTGTCGTCCCAACAAATCATCACAGCAATCAGACCAGGTGTCTCATCTCTTCCCCTCGCCAATCACAATTGGACCTATGACAGGTGGCCCATCAACTCGTAGTCCCAGGATCATCGCTATGTCCTGGATGTAACAGTCATCTCACCGACAGTAAGGTGGAAGGTATTGCTCTGCGGAGACCATCTCAACCAAGCGGCAAAATGGTGATCTCGGATGAAGCAAAGTTGCTAACGTGTAGGCGCCTTTCCCACGGATGAATCGTCTGCACGTGATGGGACACTCCTTCAGCATAATCAAGTGTGACACAGCCTCAAGCACGGTGCTCTACAAAAAAAAAACTATCCATTAACCAAATTGTCAAAATAAAAGAAAAATATATGTAAATTAAAAAAAATTTAAATATTATTTATAATATCGGGGTGGCGCTCGATCGCCATAGATCTTATGATAGGATGAACCTCGTGCACCTGCTCCAAGGTGGCCACCCAGCGCTCACGTAGACATCTAGTGTGGGTGGTGCTCCTCGCCATCATACATTAAGAAAAATAAACGCATAAAATCGGATCGGTGAAAAAAAAACTAGAGAAAGTAGTAGTATCAGACAGTTTTTATGCAATGAAATGAAAAACTACTATTTATAAAATATACAACCTAAAATGGAAATCTAAGCAATATCTTATGTGTAAAATCTAACATCCTATAACTAAAAGGGAGAACATACCGTCGACTGTTAATATTGTGAGAACGCGATGACTGTAGTAGTTGTTTTGCATAGACTACGGATCACTTCTGATATATTTTCATCAATTGTGTTTCTGAATCTATTTGTTGCGTGCACGGAACCTGCAGTAAATTTGCAATCCTGCTCGTGCTCGAGATTACGTACGAAAGCTATGTAACGCCATAGTAGTCTTGTGACAGTCGTGGTTCCGCTAAAACCACATGGCGATGATATATGATCATTTTGTTACAAGCAATCACATGTCCATATAACCATTATAATCAACTTCGAATCGGGACTGTCAAGAACTTGCATCTCACGCGGGTTGATGTTCACAGGTTCAGGGAATTGTCTAGCCTCTCTTTCCGTACGCTGTAACATTGTGGATACCTTTTGGGTAAACATAGAAAAGCTGGCAACCTCTTGCTGAGTTGCAGTGGCTAGTCTTTTCATGAACAAAGATACTAAGTTGTAGTAGATAGCAGTGATAAGAGTCTGAATCTGTAAACCACGGGCCCGTTTCAGGACACCATTGAAACATTCAGATGCATTAGTCGTCATTGTCCCATAACGTATTTCACCATCGTGCACAAGTGCCCATTTGATAGGGTCATGCTCTACAAGCCAGTTGAGAGCTTCTTCTTTCACATTTTTAATATCTAACATTAAATGATTGAACAGTCGGATATCATCAGTATTTCCTGCCATATACATCTTTTGGCATAGAAATTCATCAAGAATCCCCAATCAATTACCTTCTTAAAATTTTCACGCGATGGCGTAAGCGATGTCATGGTGCCATGGAAACTTCTCTACATCCACGTAATAGCATGTTTATTAGAAATTATTCAAAGATCACGCGTAGCGAGAGACAAGCATGTAAGCGCGAGGAAGGGATTATTTTAAAATAGGACTAATGATAATTAGTTGTTTAGTAAAAAATATAATTAACAAAATAGCTGGTCAGTCAAACACGCGAAGCGACGATGCCGTCGGCGATCTTTTTTTTTTTGGTGGTTTCACTGGGGAAGAGAGAGAGAAAGAAGAGAGAGAAAGAGAGAGAGAGGAGATTTTATTTTTATTAATTTTTTTAAATAATATAATTATTTAAAGTATATAAATTTAAAAATATTTTTTATAAAATATTTAATAACTAAATATTTATATATTTAGTTATTAATTTTTTTATTTATATATATAATTAAATATATAATTTAAAATTATTTTTAATTATATATATAAATTTATAAATTTATTTAGTTATTTATATTTTTAAATTATATAAATATTTTTAAGTTATATAAATAATTTAAAAATAATTTTTATAGAATATTTTTAATTATATATATATATATATATATATATATTTATTTATTTATTTATTTATTTATTTATTAATATAAGTCTTTAATAATAATAATAACAAAAAATATAAAAAAATAAATAAATAAATAAATAAATAAATAAATAATTTTTAATAAATAAATAAAGAAATGAATAAATATAATATATATATATATATATATAAATAACTAAATATTTTATAAATATATAAATAACTAAATATTTATATAATTTACAATTATTTATTTATTTATTTAACTAATTATATATTTTAAAGAAATAAATATTTTTAAATAAATAAATAACTAATTAAATATATAAATAACTAAATAAATTTATATATATATATATATATATATATATATATATATATATATATATATATATATATATATATATATAATTACTTTATTTATATATTTTAAATATGTTTATATTATATATTAACAAAAATTAATAAAAATTATATATTTTAAATAATTATATTAATTAATAAAAAAAATATTAAATAAATTTATAAATTTATATATATAATTAAAAATATTTTTAAATTATATATTTAATTATATATATAAATAAAAAATTAATAACTAAATATATAAATATTTAGTTATTAAATATTTTATAAAAAATATTTTTAAATTTATATACTTTAAATAATTATATTATTTAAAAAAAATTAATAAAAATAAAATCTCCCTCTCTCTCTCTCTCTCTCTCTCGTGAAACCACCAATACCGTCGTCAAATGGACGACGAGCGTAGATGAAATGCGTGTGGTCGTCCGTTGTGGATTAGCTATTTTGTTAATTATATTTTTTTAGCTAAACAACTAATTATCATTAAATCTTCTATTTTAAAATAATCCCTCAGAACCACAACTAATCAATCGACTCGGACTCACAACAAATAGTGGAAATAATCCATTATTTACATTGATTCCAATAGCAGTTAATAATGTACGATACTTGCTTTAACAAAAAAATGCGTCAAGTTGATCTGGTCGGATTACTCCATCATGATTGAAGGGCCAAATGCCCAAAAGTCTTTAGAAGCGGCTGTGTCTTTGCTAGGAATTATAAATGCTTAGGTAAGGAACTACAAATTGATTCCATAAAAAGACTGAGAGTCCTGTAAGACTCTTCTCAGCTGCCAAATATTGCTTTTATTACCTTACGCCTCGCATCTCAAGCCTTCATGTACGAAACTTTAACATTAATTTCAATTCCATCCTACTTATAATCTCCTTGGGTTTCAGATATATCTGATGCCTGATCACAGGTATAATGAAGTAAGCTATGAATTTAGAGCTACACTATCGATGACCTGCTGCACTTACTGCATGGATACATCTATGATTTTTACCAACTCTTGATATTCTCCAAAAACCTGGGTACGCTGTCTGCAAACGCCATTTACATGGTCTAGTAGACTATCATGTTGTATGAATAAGTGTAGTTCTTCCGGTTAGTAGCTGAAATTGAACATTATTTACTTTGCACCCAATAACAAGAAATTGCGGACTCAGTTTATTTGGAAAGCACATACCTTCGACAAGGTCACACGGGATTTCCATGATGCGTTAGGGCGGTTCGTTAGAAGGACCGTCAGTAAATATCGTTGTCCCACTCTCTCGTGGATCAGGACATACTGGTTTATTGGACAACATCTGACTCTCACTGTCAATATTTCGGAGTGAGTGATTTCTTAGAAGATCATGACTGTTTAGACTCACAAACATAGTGGCTTCTACCTAGAGTGAGCAATCATCATCACTAATATCCTACTTAGACTCACCACTTGAACCACTGCTCATAATTTGATACTCATCTTCGCCTGCAGCACTGTGAGGCACATATGGTTCCTCTGAACGATTAACAACATCATCGCTGTCATAAAACTCATAAGTTGGACGATAACCAATCATATTAATTATTACAACTGTAAGCAGGGAAAGATTGACAAGATGTTACCTGGGAATCAACTCATCAAAGCTGCGTTGTGTCCCTAGAGGTACGTGTGCGATGAAATCCTGGTGTGTCGTCAGTGGTATATCTACTGACCTTATTGTCGAATCAATTGATGTGGATGCAACATTAACATCCTCCACTTCGACATACAACACTAACATCTGACGGGAAGCTTCATCTAATGTTACTTCACAAATGTCGTCGTCAGATATTACAGACGCTATAAATCCGTTACCCATGGGATAACGACCTATAAGAGTGATTGTGTGATGTTCTGAATCAATGTGTAAAGTTCTCATAATCCGTTGCTTCAATTCCAGTAAGTTGCTGTGACGTAGAACCTTAACTAGACGATTTCGACCTCTCACATAACTTGGACTGAATTGCTCATCGATACTCAGTTCGCCTCCATAGAAAAGAATTAGCGAAACAAATTATCTATTCATTCTTGTAAAACAAGCTATATGAATAATCAGAAATTTATATTAATCGGCACCCTAATTAATACTACATTTGGATACTTAACACCTAAACCGCAATGCCAACACAAACCTAAAAATCAAATCCCAAACAAAAGTCTAACTATACAACTCTAACCCCTAGCACACGTACTCTATTAATTTATAAATTGATAAAGAAAGTGATTCTGATGTGTTCTGAAGAACGACGGAAGTGCAAAAAAATGTAGAATCCAAAGGGAATTTTCCTCGAATGAAATAGAGGCCAGATCGTTGAAAGCTAATGTTTCCTTCAGGCTATTTAGATGGGAAGTCGTCAAACCAAAGTAAACAGTAGGGAAAAAAGGAAGTTCTATCGACACTGACAAGACGCCAATCCAGCTACTACCGACGCCGCAGAAGTTCAGAGGGGAGGACCGTTCTATTAAAATGAAGGGTCGAGTTCTACCGAGTTCTCGCGAAAGGAAGCGATTCAACAATCGATAAATCGAGGAGATAGGTCGACCAGGCTCTAATAATATCGCAGCCACTAATGGGCGACTTTCTCCAGACGAAGCTCCACAAGGACCGGCATCAATTTCATCGGACAACCACGCCACGCTTCAACCGAGTTAATCGCCAATTTAATCGGGCGTATACCTATTCTTAAATTTTTTTTTAATAATTCTTATTTACTTAATTAAGCTTTTAATGTTACTTAGTTTTAAAAAAAACCCTTACAATTATAAGCATGACTTAGTTGTTGGAGTTTTGTCATGCAAAAGATTAGGCTATGTTCAAATCCTCATTGAAATTTTGAGGCATTTCAAACACGTGTCGAACACGAACACAATAATTTTTGAATGAGCTGAACAGGAACAAAGGTTCAGCTCGGCTCGTTTACACCCTTAACCAAAATATCCATCTAAAAATACTATAAATAGAACTCTATTCTCATCATGAAGGAGGGAGGGAAAAGATGAAACTTCGAAGAAATGTGAAGAGTTATGCTTGAGAGTTTGAAGTCATTCACTATGAACGGTCATCATCCGCCTTTGATAGTCATCTCAGGTCATCACAGGTGGTCATTTGATAGTCATCTCAGGTCATCACAGGTGGTCATTATAGTCTGATCACCAATATACTGATATTATAATATTATTTTAAGATCATTACTGACAAATTTTTATATACAAATTTATAACTCAACTTTTCGATAGTGAAAGAAGTGTGAAATTTTATATCTCAAATTTTATATCGAATAATTGAAGCTTTGAGTCTCTTTAAGGTGATTATGAATATGAATGCCACCTCTTACGCATTTGAATGTTTTATAGAAGATTTTAACATTTTGATTGGATATTAATTTGTAAAAAAAAAAAGGTCTTCAAAGTAATAAGGTTGATAATATAGCAAATATGAAAAAAGAAAAACAAAATTAAATAATTATTATTTTTAATTATTAATTTATTATTTGCATGAGCTGTCATCTACTCGATCACAGCTGGCTCGCCCAGTCACTACAAACAAAAAGTATCAATAAAGCATCGTCCCCACCGTCAACTACGCACATGGAGCTTTTCACGAAATTATCCACTTTGGCCTGCTTGCTTTGACTTCAGTCAACTATTTTAACTCTGACAAATTGAAAATAATCATTTGGAATTATTATTATTATTATTATTATTATTATTATTATATATATATATATATATATATATATATATATATATATATATATATATATATATATCTACAAAAACTTTATTTTATATTTTATATTTTTTTATATTATTTTTAAAAATACTTTAAAATATTTATATTTGAAAACAAACTACATTATCTTTAAAAATTTCAGCATAATTTAAAGGTATTTTTAAAAAGAATCATCACTATGAAAATATTTTATTTTTTATTAAACATTTTAATTAAACTAAAAATAAAAATATTTCAAATGATCAACTTCTATTTGAATTTATGAATTTTTTTGTTTTCAATCATACAAAATATTATCAAAATAAATGAATTATATGTATGAACCAATGGAAAGTAAAATGATATTTATCATGTTCATAAAATTTATAATAGAATTATATTTTCTATTTTTTAAATATATATATATATATTTAATTATAAATTCTTACACATGATGAACATAAAAATATTTAAATTTAAGATTTTTTTATTGAGAACTTGAAACCTTTTCACTACTAGGTCAAAATAACTTACTCATGATATAAATTGTAATAATTTTTTTTTTATTTTGTAATCAGATATTGTCAATTACTCGTGATAAAAATTAAATGAAAGCTTTACTAATTCAACATGAACTCGCTCGTTTCCCTCCTTTATAAAACTGGCCTAAGTCTATTCGGATACTCAAAGCTAAACCTAAAGCAACAATGGCGCTACCTACCCTTCTCCTCATCTCTGTCCTCTCCATCATTCTCCTCCCCTCCCCTTCCGCCGCGAACGAGGGTAACATCCTCGCCACCGGCGACGTGCTCCCTACAGACGGCCAGCTCTCGTACAAAGACACCGCCTTTGTGATCCAGGACGACTGCAATCTCGTCCTCTACAACAAAGCCAACGGTTTCCAGTCCAACACCCACGGCTTGGGCACCAACTGCACCCTCACTCTCTCCGACCACGGCCAGCTCATCATCAGAAGCGGCGAAGGCTTACAAGTTTGGTCTTCTCTTGGCGGAAGCACTAAGGGGAAATACGTCGCCGTTCTAGGCCCCGACGGCCATGTCCACGTCTTCGGACCCTCGATCTGGTCTACCCCTGCGCTCTTATCTTCATCCGCCACTATTGATGCCGAGCTGAATAGCATACCGCTGGTACGCAACGTGCTGTTCTCGTTGCAGGTTCTTAACGAAAACTCGAAGCTGACGAGCAGAGACTACAGTTTGGAGTTGACCGACACCTGTAATCTGGAGTTCAGTAAGGCGTCGGTGGGATTGGTGTGGGAGAGCGACACGAAGGGTATGGGACAGCATTGCTTCGTCAGGCTTGACGACTACGGCCGGCTTTCCGTTGTCAATGACCGTTACAAGGTTTTGTGGGCGAGCACCCCGCGGAGGGCCAAAGGAGACTATGTTCTTATAGTTCAAATTCACGGGCAGGCCGTCGTGTATGGGCCTGTGGTGTGGTCTACTGGCAATTGATGTTTTCTACTTCTGTTTGGATCGACTTATGTTTTTGGCTTCGTCTGCTTTTTAAGAAAACGCGGTGAATAAAAGCCGGACCACAGATGATTTGCATTTGACTTGTTAAGCTTTTTATCCTGTATTTCCGTCCGTTCCCATTTAAGGGGTCGTTTGACTGTCAAGAAATTAAATAATTTAAATGCACTGTATTTAGGGGCTAGATAGTTGCCTACATTTAGAATATAGTATAAAATAAATATAATATAAAAAAAATTTAATGTAAAATAATTATTTTATAATTATTTGATTGAGAGCTTTATAAATTCATGACTTCACTTTTTTTTTGTTTAGTTGACAAAATATAATGTAAAGAACCAAGATTTTGAGATCGCGCTACGGGGCCTGGCATGGACCAATACCGACACATCACTTTATATTGGTTGGTGTATTTGGAATTGATTCATTGAATTTCAAATACACAAACTCCTTTCAGAGATATTTGAAATACATTATATTATACTGAAATTTTAATTTACCTGCAATCAAATGCTTGAAATGTTTAAAAAGTGTATTTGAAATACACTGTATTCCAAATGCAGGTAACCAAATAGCCCCTCCAATATATTTTATATTTTTCTTTATTTGAGTGGAAGTAAAATAAATACAATATAAAGTTTTATGGTATTTTAAATCTCCTAAATAGCCTATTCTGTGTGTAACTAAAATTCTCTTAAATTGAATGAAATTAGAAATCACACATTCTCTCCAACGTGAAAGCCTCTCATCCTTTGCACGCAAAGTTCTTCATCTTCCGTTCATGTGTCTTTCCTATGCTAAGTACACATCATGATGCGCCATTTCAAGCAAAAGCATCTTCTCCATTCTGCGCGTGAAATCTTCCTCTCCCGTGCAGATCGTCCCGTGTGGGCATAGCTCTTCATCTCGCTCTCGAAGCTCTCCTGCGCCAATTGCTACTAGATTGACAAGTTGATTGAGGCACATCTTTTCATTTCTTCTTTCCCCTTTCTGTCATTTCGTTAAAAATGACTCATTACTCATTTCCTGCTGCTTAGAAAAAGAGGTAACATTTTAGTTTTAATGATTCATTAAATTCTCACTAAGCTTCTATTTATAGTCGCCAATTTTTTCAATGCTTTTAGGGTACTTTTCTCTTCGCTCAAGTCAATATTGGAATTAATTGATTCGCAATTTGTTGCTTAAATGGAATTTATATTTCGTTGTACCAGTTTTTTTAGATTCTTGCTAATATCTGATATTTTTTGGCTATTTATGGTTTAGTTTATACAGCACCACGTTCACTTCCCTTGTTGAGATTGTAATCGATAATTAGTATTATTCTAAAACTTTGGTGATTAAGCTTGATTAGGGCCCTAACACCACTTATGGAATTCCAAATTAGTTTATAATTGATTTTCATTTGCAGGAGCGAGTAGGATTGGTGTAGAATAATTCCATAATTATGGTGATTAGTTTTGTCGTAATTTTCATTTATTGTGGATTTAGGAACTTAGTTTGATTTATTGTTTGTAGAAACAATGCAAGTACAAAGCAAATTTATGAGATATTTGGTAAATTGAATTCTAAGCTTAACAAATTTATATCAATTAACAACTGTAAGTTAAAGATGTATCTTTATATTGTTAACTTATTGCTCTTTGATCCCAAAATGCTATTTATCATGCAACATTAATTACTTTTTTTTAATTATGATATAATTTAATAAATTTAGTTCTATTTAAATATGCCTTGTAAAGTGAACTATTTTCTTTCAAAATAAATGTGTAGTAAACTATTTTTAAGCAAATAGCAATTTTTTGTGTGTATAATTTATTTAATTTTTAATATATATTTGATTTTTTTTAATTTAATAATAATTATTTCTATTAAAAAATATTTCTGCAGTTATTTTATAAACAATCAAATAGTTTTAAGTATTCAGAGTACACTGCTTTATGGTTGTTTGGTTCATTGTTAATAAAATTTTAGTTTTAAATAAGATTCTTAATTGCATTGCAAGACTATCTTGATAATGTTGCAATCAATCAAGTTTTATTTGTCTGATTACGTATTACTTTTCATGAAAGTTGTTTGGCTAATTTCTATGATAGTATTATTTAGTTATTTACTATTATTTAATACACAATATGTAGATTGTTAGGGAAGACATCAAGTTTGTAGAAAAGTTTCATGATATAAAATAAATAATGCAAGAAAATATTCTTCCCTAAAGACTAGTTCACCCAAATTTATTGAGAAGAGAAGTCTCAAATCTTCCAAAGCAAACACAAAAATTAAAAATGTAAATATAGATATTTATCAAAGAGTCTTAAATATATATTAAGAATTCTAGATCCCTTCATACATATTTACAAATTCAATAAAATTTTTTAATTCAATCATAATTTCTGTCCACCGAGATGTCCATGGTTGCAAAATTGACGTATCCATTTGAATATTCAAAGCATCACACCTTTAAGTCCAACTCCATAAATAACAAATGATTCAAATATGCTTAATGACCGACCACTATATTTCTATATCATCCACATGAAAAGAATTTAACAAAATTTTAGATTATATTACTGTAAAATTATAAATAATAGTGGAATTAGGGCAAACTAGTGCCATTACAAAATATGGTTGAAGTCAATCATTCCATCGTTTTCATTTTTAAGGACTTGGTGAACTAAAATATCGATGCCTTATTAACTTTCATTATGAAAAGAATGTAAGGGATGATTATTATCTTATTTATAGGATATTCAATTAATTGATTTAATAGGATAATTATTTATGTTAAGTATTTTTAGTATCTTTGGCTAAGAAATTGTTCTTGTTGCGTGTAAGAAAATTCAAGGTGATAGAGTAAAAAAAAATTATGTCTTGGCATTATATGAAGCTCTAGCACAAACATAAATAATAGAGAAAGATAAAAGAAATGCCAAAAATTTTATGTGCAAAAACTTTAAAAAAAATTTCATGAGGACCAACTCAATCAAAATAATTGACTATGCTAATTAAATTACAAAAATTCAATTCTTCTCCCTAACTAGAGAATATGGGGTTACAAAATTATGAATGCTTTCATGTTCCTCAATTGTATAAAAGTTAGAGAACAATAAATGTTAAATAAAAATACAACTATCATATGATGGTAGATAAGCTATAATAGCCACTAGTAGGGGTCAACGATATTTACTGGTAGTGATCAATGGCGTCTTGTGATGGTGGCCAATTTCCAGCTCTTCAACTCTTAACTTTCTTCCTTTCAATATAAGAATGAAATTCTCTTTATGGAGTTTTCGAAAATACATTTTGATAAATTTAGTCAAAATCTTAAAACACTCAATCGAACAACTCATATTAAATACTTTGATCCTAAATTAATTTTTCAATATTCAAATGTCTTAATGATCTCAAATCTTATTAATTTTGTGCTCATTGGACTGATTATTTCGTCGAACCGCTTGCTTTGATTATAAGCATATTAAATTTAAAAATTATTTGACACTTCAATTAATGTTTCAAAGCTTCTAATTACACTTCAAGAGCTTAATCTGAGCTTATTTTGATTCAAATTGAATCACTTTTAGTATTTATGAGTTTATCTCATTAAGATGTTCAATTCAACTAAAAGTTTATTGAGATCAAAATTTGGATGATCCCAGATTAGTTTTAGGATTGGTTTAGTCTATTGGACAAAATGATGATAAAATATTTAGTTATCAAATTGAGTCAATTATTGATAGCTTTTCTATCTTAAGAGCACTAGCTAATTAATTTGTTATGTCAACATTTGAGCAATGCTCCTTTTCCATAATAAATAAATAAATAAAAATTAAACATCTCATTTATTTGTCTATTAACAGCTGTTTGGTTGAAAAAATTTGGAATGCATTGTAAAACAGAGATTTTAACTTTTTTGGTGTTTGGCTTGAAGTAAAGTAAATTTTCAAAGTAATGTAATTACGAGTATGCATTATTTGGTTTTAACCAAAAAACTAAACCGAACCAAAGTTTTTGAGTAATTTGGTTTGGTTTTGAACTTAGTAATTTGGATATTGGTTTTAATTATTGAAAACTTTGGTTTTTGGTTTTTGGATCGGTTTGTTAAATAAAATTTTAGATGGAACCAAATAAACCAAAGTAATTATATGTAATGCGGTATTATTAATTTATGTATAATAAGCTTATCTATTATACACTTATTTTTATTTATTTTTTTAATACTTGATAGGTTCTTTTTTGGAGGACCATTATCTAATTTTTCAAAATATTTTGGTCTCATAATATGGTAATATGATTCCATCAACTTCTAAGTTCAAAACATCATTAAGGTAAGTAAAAATTAGTTTTAAATAGTTATTTTAGCGCATGAAGTAGTTAATTGTATTTTTTTATTATATTTATGTTATTTTGCTTATTCATTATATAATAAAAAATTATACAAATAATTTTTAAACGTAGCAAACTTCGGTTTATCCAAAATCAAATTCAAATAACTGAACCAAATTATTATTCGGTTTGTTTGTTTTTGCATTTTATTTGATAGGCTTGGTTCAATATTTTTAGGAATCCAAAACAGAAACAAATCTATCTGCATATTATTAAATCTCAATGAATAAAAATAATTACTCCGAATATTTTAAAATGAAAAAAAAATTCATTTTTTTTCCTTTTTGAATCATTTAGTATGAAGAAAAATATTTCTTAAGAACATCAAGTCTCTCTCTCTCTCTCTCTCTATATATATATATATATATATATATATATATATATATATATATATATATATATATATATATATATATATATATATATATATATATATATATATATATCAACATTATGTTATGATAAATATAAAGTCACACACATTGAATAATAGAATGATGAAATGAAATTTACAGAAAAAATAGCTATGGGTATATTAAATAAATGTTCATCATAATAAACTTCCAATATTAACATGTGACATGAAATAATGTGAATAAATTCTCACATGATGTGAAAGTCTGACATGAAATATCTCAGGAAAAAAAATGATTCTTATTATTTTATCATAGATTTTATGATAAATATTTTCATACATGTTTATTTTATCTGTAAAATTATTGTATGCATTTGGGGGTTTTCACCTTCTATAATATGTAGCCTAATGATTATTTGTAAATATATAATATTTATTATTTCATTATATATTTTATAATTGATATGACATTCAAAATTCCTCTAGTCGAAGCATGAGGGCAAGACAAGCTGATCCCAAGTCGAAATCAATCAAGATCAAGCACCTGAAACATCGTCGGAAACTTTGGAACATGAATTAAACCTCTGAATGATCATCAAATATAGAGTATTTATAGTCAAATCGAGCATCTCGACAGCGAATCTAACAACCCTAAGATCTCACAATTCGACCTCATTTGAGCATCCAAATGTTCGAAATACATCAAATGATCAAAAGGAATCATCCAGAACCGTCCGATGGGGAGGAGTGGTTTGGATTTTCCATATATTTACAAGACTGCCACTCTTCCAAATCTATAAATATCCCCTCATATCGGCGTAAACTTTCACTCTACCGCAATCGGTCTTCCAAGACGCAATGCCGTCTGTGGATCACCTTTTGCCCTCATGCTTCACCAGGAATTTTGAATGTCATATCGCTCTATTTTTGGATGACATCATCTTGATCATTCAAAAATATATGCATCAAATACTTGAAAACAACAAATTCTTTAATGAAACTTGCGGTCCATAAATCATACATTTTGGGAGAATAAAGTTTCATAAAAGTACAATATTCGATGGAAGTAGATGTAAGGTCGTAGCGTGATATTTTGAGGTTATGGACTGTTGGACACTTACGGTTTTCGCTGGGACCCATGCTCCAGGGTCAGAGGCCGGCTAGCATGGGCGAAGCTCAAGGTTTGAGTGTCAAGAAGTTCAACATCACGGTTTGGAGATGGTGGAACTGCCTAAGAGAAAGATATTGTCCTCCAGTATTAATCGATCTTGGGGCGGTGTGGCCATGATGGAGGTTGTTGTGTTCCTCGTAAAAGTCAGATTATCTCATTTTGAGACTCTTCCATTCGGCGATAATGCTCTTTCTAAAGAGATTCCCTCGTGCCTTCGCCAATGGTCATGCCCATTGGGGAAGTGGCGCTTGACGTCCTCGATTCAAGGATTGGTTTCAGAGTGACGGAGTTAGAGCGAGAGGCTCCAGTGTTACTGATTGCTTATGATGTGTGTTAAAAGTATGATTGAGGGAGTCTCTTCCCACAGACGGCGCCAAGATCGATTATTACCTGGGAGTCTCCTTCTTGCTTGGGCTCCTCTCCTTCTTCACTTGGGCTCTCTCCTCCTTCTTGCTTGGGCTCCTCTCCTTCTTCACTTGGTAAACATCGTTGGAAACTTTGGAACATGAATTAAACCTCTGAATGATCATCAAAAATAGAGTATTTATAGTCAAATCGAGCATCTCGACGAGCCGAATCTAACAACCCTAAGATCTCACAATTCCGACCTCATTTGAGCATCCAAATGTTCGAAATACATCAAATGATCAAAAGGAATCGTCCAGAACCGTCCGATGGGGAGGAGTGGTTTGGATTTTCCATGTATTAACAAGACTGCCACTCTTCCAAATCTATAAATAGCCCCTCATATTCCATATGAATGGATACTTTTGGAGACCAAGTGAAGGAGAGAGCCCAAGCAAGAAGGAGGAGAGAGCTCTGAAGCTCGAAGATCCCCCGAGCAAGATCGCACCACCGCCTGACGCCGCCAACCATCACCGCCGGCCACCGCCATCACACCTCGCCATCGCCAATCATCACTGTTCCTGCATTTCTGTTGTTCCTATATTTCGCCAAATTGTTCTACCTTTCCACCTGAAGTTCCTGCACGCAGTCTACCATCACCTACCGCCACTAGCAACTATTACAACCTGACCATTGTTACATAGCTGTTGTTCCTTTCTTATATATCATCTTGTAATCCCGTTATCGGGAAGATTCTGTACTTCGAGGCATATACATAGTGGAACATTTTTGTTGGGCCAGGCCCCGTGGTTTTTTCCCTCTTTTCGAGATTTTCCAAATGATCATCAAATATAGAGTATTTATAGTCAAATCGAGCATCTCGACGAGCTGAATCTAACAACCCTAAGATCTCACAATTCTGACCTCATTTGAGCATCCAAATGTTCGAAATACATCAAATGATCAAAAGGAATCGTCCAGAACCGTCCGATAGGGAGGAGTGGTTTGGATTTTCCATGTATTTACAAGACTGCCACTCTTCCAAATCTATAAATAGCCTCATATTCCATATGAATGGATACTTTGGAGACCAAGTGAAGAAGGAGAGGAGCCCAAGCAAGAAGGAGGAGAGACTCAAGCTCAAGATCCCGAAAGATCGCACCACCGCCTGACGGCCGTCCAACCATCACCGCCATCACTACCGACTCTCGCCATCGCCAATTCACCTAATCGTTCAGATTGCAAGTTGTTCTCTATATTGCCGTGAAATTGTTCCCCGCCTTTCCACCAAGTTCCTACACGCAGCCTACCATCACTCCGCCAAGAACTATTACAACCCGACCGCAGTTACTGTTGTTCCTTTCTTGTATACCATCTTGTAATCCGCTTCGGAAGATTCAGACGAGGCATATACATAGTGGAACATTTTTGTTGGGCCAGGCCCCGTGGTTTTTTCCCTCTTTTCGAGGTTTTTCACGTTAAAATTTCTGGAGTTCTCTCGCTCACTCTTTAAATACCTGTGTGTGTGCTGGACTAATCAATAAAGCTAAGGCGTAAACTTTCACTCTACCACAACTGGTCTTCCCAAGACGCAACATGATTGGAAGAGACTCCTCAATCATACTTTTATAACATCTACATCATGACCAATAGGCAATCGTAACACTGAGCCTCTCGCCTAACTCCGCCACTCTAAACCAATCAATCGTGGACGCCAAGCTTCCCCACTTCCCCTGGGCATGATCCTCATGGTACGACAGAATCTCTTTAGAACGAAGCAATGGAAGAGTCTCAAAATGAGATGATCCGACTTTTACGAAACACAACAACCTCCATCACGGAAAATACACCGCCCCAAGATCGATTATTACCGCAGAGGACAATATCGCTCTTAGACGAAGTTCCACCATCTCCAAACCGTGATGTTGAACTTCGACACGCCGCTTCCACCCATCCATCACGCGCGACTACCACAATCCGTCATTATCCGGTCTGGCATTCTCACCCTCGCTGACCCTACCGCCATGTTATACATGCATAACGCTGGTACGAGAAGAACTCCATCACAAAGACGGGAATCATATCTTCTCTCACCGTAGTTATCAAGAGTCTTCCCCTTTGGCTGAAGCTATTCTTCGACATCCTATCCCCGTAGGATTTAAGCTTCCAAGCATTGACCCTTATGATGGAGTTACTTACCCTTACGAACCTCCTAATGGCCATTCGAGATGAAGAAAATATCAAGTGGCCGCATCCACTGAAACCAAATTCAGGAAATCAGGAGCAATATTGTCACTTCCATCAAGTCGCGACATACTAGAGGCATGCAAACAACTCAAAGAAGAAATTGAGAGGCTCATTCAAAGGATATCTACGCCAATTTGTGAAGAATCAATCGACAAACAAACATGCCTTCTTCTCAACACAAGGACAATCATCACGTAAACAATGAAATAATCAAGAACAATTGGAGAGATTGAAACAATTGCGGGAGGACCAATACTATCTAATCAAGTTCTCGTTGCTATCTCAAGAGAGTTAAAGAAGTCTCGCAGATCATTCCATCACTTTACCGACTCGCACTTAGAAGGAGTACATGTTCCTCATCAAGATCCACTTGTCATCCATGGGACGGGTGACCCATGCTATAATGTTAAAAGGATTTTAGTTGATAGTGGGAGTTCTATCGATGTCCTATTTTACTCCACGTTTCTGAGCATGGGCCTCGTTAGGGAAAAGCTCCAACCTGCTGCAGGACCATTGTACGGGTTTGACAACCGCCCCGTACGAGTAGAAGGGACGATCACTCTTCTGTTCTCAAGAATTCTCTAAGAAATGACTCATTCAATCCAATTTATGGTGGTCAAGTCGACTCCTATAACTCTATATTTGGAAGGCCCCTCCAATCAATCTTTGGTGCAATCACTTCAATATCTCATCTTAAGATGAAATTTCCAACCGCTTGGAGTTGGAGTAGTCTGGAAATCAACAGTGTCACATCATGTTACCTCGTGACAAGCTCGCCACGCCTTCCGTGACCTTTAGCATTGAAGATTTTAATTTTCGTGAAGGAGCACCCCACAAAGTATCACCTGTAGAAGACTTACTCTCCATTACATTATCGGATGACCAACCACTACGAGCAGTGCAAGTAGGATCCCTGCTTTCAACGGAACAAAGAGAAAACTACGTAAATTTCTTGCGTAGAAATCAAGACATCTTCGCATGGAGTCCGACTGATATGCCGGGGTTGACCCGAGATCATGCACTCCTCAAGATTAATCCAACATCCAAACCGATCATCCGTAAGAAGTTTTGCACCGACGCTTCCGTGCATTGAAGTTTTAACAAGTTCCTTGAAGTGAGATTCATACGAAGTATATTATCCTATATGGCTAGCAAATGTTGTCATGGTTAAGAAAACAAATGGAACATGGAGGATGTGTATTGACTCACTACACTAACCTTAACAAGGCTTGTCCAAAAGATAGCTTCTTCCCCTGAATTAATTGGTCGATGCTACGCCCCGCCATCAAATGCTCGCTCCGGACACTTACTCCTGTTATAACCAAATAAGAATGGATGAAGAAGCCACGATTTCAAACATATAACGGTTTATACCGCTACCAAGTTATGCCATTCGTTAAAATGCGCTACCTATCGCCTTATGAATATGGTTTTCAAAGGCCTATAAGACGATGGAAGTGGACGACTTGGTAAAAAGCCCGGAAGAATCACAACATATCTCCGACTTAGAAACGCGTTCAATCTTCTTCGCTTATAACATATGGCTCAACCCCACCAAATGTGCCTTTGGGGTTACATCGGGAAATTTCTGGGTTTATGGTAACCCATCGGAGTAGAAGCCAACCCCGAGAAATTAAGGCTCTCGAGATATGACCCTTCAAAGAATATCAAGGAAGTTCAACGCCTAAATGGGCGGATCGCGCCCATCTCGCTTCTTAGCTCGCCTGGGACAAATACTTGCCATTCTTCTAATATTAAAAGCTGAGCAAAAAAATAATAATTTTCAATGGACCCAATTTAATAAATCTCTTTTGAACAACTAAGAGAGTACTTAGCATCTCCCCTTTAAGCCCATATTCAAGGAGAAATATTATACTTATATTCATGGCGCTTCTCCCACGCGAGCTCGTCTTGATACGAGAAGTAAACGGGATACAACAACCAATTTACTATGTCAGCAAAATACTTTCAGATATAGAAAGTCGTTATCCACTCGCAGACAGGATGGCATTAGCCATAGTTTTTCAGCTCAAAATTGCGTCCATACTTTCAAGCTCATACTATCGGTGTTTACACTAATCTACCATTATGAGCTATCCTACAGAAACTGGAAGCATCTGGAAGATTAATTAAGTGGTCAGTGGAATTGAGAGAATTTGACATTAATTTTCTCTCGACATAAAGTCTCAAATACTCAGACTTCATAGTGAAATGCCAACTCCAAATGATATGTCTATCACACGTCCTTTATTTCCTCAATGGACTCTCTATGTTGATGGAGCTTCAGGAAATCCTGGCGCTGGAGTTGGAGTTTTACTTATTTCCCCCCAGCAGAATACCTTAGAGTATGGACTTCGTTTAAAATTTTCTGCGACTAACAATATGGCTGAATACGAGGCCCTCATCGCAGGGTTGAGACTCGCCATCGGCTGCAAGACTTAACCATCGACTCTCGACTTGTCGCCTCTGAAGTCGAGGGTGACTACGATACCCATAACCCTCAGTTGGCACAATACGTCGACTTGGTGAAGTCTCTCCTTGCCCATCTTAAGGCGCATCAAATCACTCACATACCGGGAGAAAAATACTCGGCAGCCCTCGCTAAATGGGAGATCTATTCAAGAGAAAGCATATTGAAGAAATATATTTCCCTAATATTCAGGGACCATGGGTAATACAAATGATTGATGAGGTGAAGGAACCCTCATGGATGGACCCCATCATGTCTTTCCTGCAAGAAGGAAGCCTCCCCGAAGACCTTACTGACGCCACTCGCCTCCGAAGACAAGCTGCAAACTTTGTTATTATTGGAGGTGAACTATATAAACGAGCTTTCTCAAGGCCATACCTCAAGTGTCTTCCACCATCGTATCTATGCGAGAGAGGTTCACTGGGAATATGTGGAGAACACCTAGGAGGAAGGGCACTAGCCCTTAAAATTATAAGGCAAGGATTCTATTGGCCTACTGAAACAAGATGCACAGAGTTCACCAAAAAATGTGCTAGTTGTCAGTTGCATTCAAACCTTCCTCACATGCCGCACACAGAGCTCTCATCTCTTCAAAGTCCGTGGCCTTTTGCTCAGTGGGGAATTGATATAATGGGACCCTTTCCGATAGCATCAGGACAAAGGAAGTTCATCATTCTAGCCGTCGACTACTTCACTAAATGGGTGGAAGCCGAACCACTCGCCAAAATCACGGAGGCAAACGCTAAACAATTTGTTTGGAAAAATATAGTGTGTCGATTCGGTCTTCCGATCATCACTGACAACGGGACTCAATTTACTAGAAAAGTCTTTACGTCCTTTTGCAAAGATCTTCACATTTTGTGCATACAGGCGTGGCATATCCATAACGGGAAGCTACCAATAGGACTATACTCAAAGGATTAAAAACACGTCTTGAGAAGGCTGGGGGGCAATGGGTCGATGAGCTTTCCAATGTTCTCACGGGCTTCACTACATCCGGTGAGGCCATATAGCTTGTGTTTGATACGAAGCTATTATACCAGTGGATATCGAGGTTCCAAGTCCAAGAGTCAATTTTTCGATCATGGTAGCAATGAAGAAAAACTTGATAGACCTACTCCGAAACTTCGTGACATGGTCCTACTTTGGACTGCTTCCTATCACCAAAGGGTAGCTCGCCACTTCAACAGAAGAGTAAAACCTCATCCAATATCTGTCGGTGACTTGGTTCTATGAAGTCTCGAAGCTGCAGGCAAAGGCCCTCAATGCAATAAACTCTTACCTCTCTGGGATGGTCCATATGTGGTTATAGCTACAGTCAAGCCAGGAACATTCAAGCTCAAGGATCTAGAAGGAAAAACTCTGCCTCGAACTTGGAATGCTAAGAATCTCCGAAAATATTATCAGTAACTCTTATTGCATAATTATTGCAACTTTTAGTTTATCCCGTCTATCACTTCATCCTCGTATACTCGACCCCACTTAATGGGATAGAGACTTGTTATTGCTGTTGTTGTTATTGTTGTTGTTGCTTTCATTTTCTCTTGAAGCTCATATCTGTCTTATGATTGTATCGTCAAACTTATCAAAGTAAGTGAATTTGTAGCTTTGTTCTAACGGATGTTTTTCTCTTTTTTCCTTTTCCCCACTTGAGAAATCGACTCACGTTATATCTCAATCGAACATGATCAATCCCAAGGGGACTTGATCGAACCTCTTCCATGGGTTAATGTCATTGAGCAAAAACTCGACAAACAACCTAGGAAAGGTTAAGAGGTCCTTGGTGGACTTCCACGACCTCTTCCATACGGGTTAACATCGAGTAACACTCGATGAACAACCTTGGATAGGTCAAAAACCCGGTGGATCCAATTATATATTAGCGCTCAAATGATATTGACCAATCACCCCGGATGGGTAAGAACAAGATAAGAGTGTATAAAAATAATATACATAGATATCATCAACAGCATTAATACGATACTATAAGAGAGAATCAAGATCCTGATACACGCTAGGAACATTACATAGAACAAACAACAAAGAAAAAGACATCTACAACTATAACTACATGATATCAACGTCCTCCTCACTACTAGGAGATCCTCCCTGGAGCCCACTCACAACTCCTTCATCTTCTGAATCTGGCGAAAGATCTTCAGATGCTTGGCTAGGAGATATATCCTCAATTCTAGCTGCAGTTTTGCGATGTACCACACGGACTCCTTTCAGGAACCCTTGGATGAAGCCCTCCTCTAAACATTGACGCTCCAAGTCCTTCACTTCAACATCAAGTATATGATCACGAGCTTCCTAAACATAGTCTTCGATTGTACCACGATAAGCCAGGGAGTTCTTGAAGTCCTCCACCGCCTTCAAGGAGATTTCATTTGCTTCCGCCGACATGCGCTCTTTCTCCAAAAGGCGATCTTGTAATGCTTTCTTCTCCACCATACCTTGAGCCTCTTCTCCATCCTGAGCCTCTGTCCTTGCCTCAATTAGCTCATCACGTGCGCTCCACCTCCGACCGAAGAGAAAGAAATCGACATGTTAGCTCGGTCCTACCCGGTCGGTGATCCTCCAAAGACGCCACTTCTTTGGCCTTAGCATTCATCTTTCGCTCACACTCGCCTTGCAGATACTTTACCTTCACAAATTCACTGTTCCACTCATCTAAGGCAACACCCAGATGAGCCATCAATCCTAACGATTGAGTTACCTACAAAAAAAAAAAAAAAAAAAAAAAAATCAGCACCAATGTTACATAAGGAATGAGGAAAAGAAGAAAGGAAGAAAGAAGTAAAAATAATGTACCAATTCATCCGCGTTGGCGTCAGCATATATGATTTAATACCTCTTGAATTTGCGGTAGCGAACTCCCCCATCGTGAGTTAAAACAGTTAAACCCTCAGAAGCCAACTGGGGGCAAGCATCTTCTCCGCAGATATATGACGTGGTCATTTCAGCACAAGTCTTCTTTTTCCGTAAAGATGAATCATTGTTATCAGCACGATTCCGTGACGGGCTTCTCGAGAGAACCCTATGAGTATGAGGAAATATCTCATCACCTTTACTCGACCTCTTCAACGGAAGAGCGTGAGATCTTCCTGGCTGGATGGAAAGACCAACCTTGAACATCCTATCTTCAATTGTATATTTGACAATGTGACGTAACTCATGTTGCAAGCTTCTACGTCGGGAATATTAAGAGTTGCTAAGATATCATTCTCCGATATCGCAATGGATCGGAAGATCATTCAATCTCCCCATCTCTGAAGTCCCCACTCATTCTTCAAAAGAATCCATTGGACCAATTTCTAGATGGATCCGTGTAGAAAATTCTATCCAATTCTTTATAGTCAGATAAAAACGTCCACGAGCACATGTGAATCTACACATTCGACAAGTATTCGATGTTCAAAGTAACACCACTCTCACGAAGAAGGTAGTCAAACCAACGATGACCATTAAAGCTCGAAGCGAGAATTGCGACAAAACGCCATACTTTGAAGATCTCAATCAACTCGGAGCCAAAGGGAATCGCATCCGCGAAGAGTCATCTCGAAATAGTAAAGTACCCGGCGGAGGTGAGCAGACTCGATCGGACTTTTTTGGCAACAATAGCCACCAACTCATTTGGGAAGAAAAATTTTCGGAACACCATTAAGCTATCGATGTGACGGTGGATGATATATCATCCGTGGCACACTCTATGAGTTTTCTTCGCCATCACCACTAAGAATACATAATAAATAAAGAGGGAGAAATAATAAAAATCAAGAATTTTGTGAAGCATCACTCACCTCAATATCTTGGCGCATCTTCTTGTTTTGACCCTCAGTTTGGGATAAAATTCTTCTCCTATGACCGAAAGAAACACATACATATGAAGGGGAGGGAAAGAGAAGAAGAAGGGATATATATATAGAGAGGAAGAGAGAAGCTATCCCCTCTAATAAGGCTATGAAATTACAGTCAAACTTTAAGTCGTGAGACGATGGCTCTAACAGTGCTCCCCATCATCTTGGCGGTTTTCAAGCACAGGTCCATCCAAGTTGAAAGAAAGCTAATTTTCTACACGAAAAACTAGGAACCGCGAGCTTTGATCACCTCCGAATCGGGACGGTCCGACGAGGCCGGTTGATACCTCTTTCGAGGAAAAAATTGGCGCATATCTGAGTGGGCCTTGATGCCTCCCCAACGACGGTCGGCGAACGACCCCGATGTATACCGTGGGCCTTGATCGCCTAACTCGGACGGTTCGGCGAGGCCGTGCGGAACCACGGCGTATCTGGTGGGCTCGATCGCCCTCTCGGACGGTCAGCGAGGCGGTAACGAACCACGACGTATACCGCGGGCCTTGATCGCCTCCAAATAATCCTAACTCAAGAAGAAGAGGAGATGAGAAAGTGTAACTTTCCCTCTTACCCTAGGGGGGTTTTTATAGACCCCCATAGGGATAAAAGGGTAAAAAACCCCAAAAAATCTTCAAAACCCGTCAAAGCCCGAAAAGAGTCTCGGTCGGGCCGGTGGTAGCGCTAGCCCGTGGGCTGCCTTCCATGGTATGTGCCATGCCCGCTCAGCTTTTGGCCGATCCGGGCCGGCCGCGTTGTCCTCCACGGCGGTGCCGGCGTATGTGGCAGTGGCCCGGTATGGCTGACGCGGTGTGCCCATACCATGACCCCTCTGGCGTAGCCCAGTATGGCCCGGCGATATAGCCCGCGTGGCCAGCGCGACGCCCTCTGGCGTGGCCAGCGCATGACGCGACCGCGCTGGCGTGACCCGTGCAGCGCCCACTTACCCCAACCGACGGTGGCTCCGCGACCATTCGCGAGGTATACCTTCAGCAGGAGCAGCTATGGAGCTTCGCCCGTAGCCTTCAGGCCGTGGCGCCTCAGACCCTGGCTATGGGTCCCGAATGCACGAAAACTTAGTAAGTGTCAGAACAGTCCATAACCTCAAAATATCACACCGACCTTACATCTACTTCCATAATCATATGTACTTTTATGAAACTTTATTCTCCCAAAATGTATGATTCATGGACCATAAGTTTCATTAAAGAATTTGTTGTTTTCAAGTATTTGATGCATATATTTTTGAATAATCAAGATGATGTCATCCAAAATAGGGGCAAGCGATATGACATTCAAAATTCCTCTAGTGCATGAGGGCAAAGGCGATCCCAGTGAAATCAATCGATCAAGCACAAACATCGTCGAAATTTTGGAACATGAATTAAACCTCAGAATGATCATCAAATATAGAGTATTTATAGTCAAATCGAGCATCTTGGAGCGAATCTAACAACCCTAAGATCTCACAATTCCAACCTCATTTGAGCATCCAAATGTTCGAAATACATCAAATGATCAAAAGGAATCATCCAGAACCGTCCGATGGGGAGGAGTGGTTTGGATTTTCCATGTATTTATAAGACTGCCACTCTTCCAAATCTATAAATAGCCCCTCATATTCCATATGAATGGATACTTTTGGAGACCAAGTGAAGAAGGAGAGGAGCCCAAGCAAGAAGGAGGAGAGAGCTCTGAAGCTCGAAGATCCCCCGAGCAAGATCGCACCACCGCCCGACGGTCGTCAACCATCACCGTCGGCCACCGCTGTCACTGACCCTCGCCATCGTCAATCACTGTCGTTTGCATTTTGCGAAGTTGTTCCATATTTACGAGAAATTGTTCCTTTCCACGAAGTTCACTGCAGCGTCTCCACTGCAGCCAGCAACTATTACAACGACCCGTTGTTACATAGCATTGTTCCTTGTATACCATCTTGTAATCCGTTATCGGAAGATTATCTTGAGGCATATCACAGTGGAACATTTTTTGTTGGGCGGGCCAGTGGTTTTCCCTCTTTTAGGTTTTCCACGTTAAAATTTTTGGAGTTCTCTGCTCACTCTTTAAATACACATTGTGTCTTTGAATTGTCCAAATAAAGCTAAACTTTCACTCTCATGGCTGGTCTTCACAATAATAAATATCTCCATCATTTGTGAATTGTCAATAAATTGAAAATGAGTGATTTCATATCATTTAAATACAATAAATAAGGAACAGTTTTTTTGTAGTATATCTTAATGGGTATATAGATGTGTCAATAATTGGCTCTATTCGATAATTTAATAGGAATTAGACCCTAAATAATCAGTTTTAGATTGAACCAAATATTTTTAGGTCCGATTTGAGTTAAAGTACTGCCAAAAAAAATTTCACTCAATTTTGATCCACCAGTATGAGATTAACCTAATTTCGACCCACAAACTTGAATTCGACTCAATTTCGACCTATATTTATTCTAAAATGCATATTTAAATAGATCAATCGGGTTGTATTCTAGTTAGCTAAGTTCAGTTGAGTTGGGTTCGGCTTATGATTTTCAACTCGTATAATATTCGGGTTAGGGGTTTATAGTTTAAACTTTTAATTAGGAGGTCATGAGTTTAAACCATTGCAGATAAATTATATGAGTTTGATATTAAATTCCCTCAAATATCGCTCAAAAAAATTGTATAATCTGATGAAAAAATAGATCAGAATATTTTAATTTATTTTTTTTCAATATTAAATCAGCCCTATTAAAAATGTTAAAGGGTCCTTAATTCTTGCCGATACTTGTTTTAATTTTAGATTCGAGCAAACATGTTTTTAAAAAAAAAAAAATTTAAGATTTAATGTTTTTTTTTCCATTCTACCGTTTGTTTCACTTTCTACAAATGCAGACTTTGTCCAAATATAACTAATTTTAAAAATAGTTGTCTTACTCTTTGAAAAGGGCGTATATATATATATATATATATATATATATATATATATATATATATATATATATATATATATATATTACATAATTTTTATATATTTATATATCTAATGATTAAACTTTCATATTTAGTTACATAACACTTAAATCTTTATTATTATATCAAAAATAATATCATGATTATTTTTTTAAAAGTGAATTGAATCTTTTTAGGCATAAAAAAATTATTATTTTTATAAATATCAAATTTTTGATATTAGAAATATAAATACATAAAATTTTTGTATATGTATATAAATTTTTCTTTAAATTAATAAGATTATATTTAATTCTCCGAACTTGGTCTCTCACATGCTCCACACAACTACACTCAATAAAACAGTGCAAGAGAAGTAACTTATTGCATACCAAATTTAAAGTAAAACAAGTAAGAAAACTTCAGCCGAGAATTAGTCGTTGGTAACTTAGCTCCCACCGCTTGATTCTCTCTGGTTGGATTACTAATTACGTACCTTTCAACGTGAATTGAACACTTCAAATATGCTTGCAAAGGTATTAATTGTGACTTTATTGATTATGAATACTATTTTTGGATTCTTAAAATTTCCATCTGATTAAGATCTTGAATACATTTTCATAGGGCTGCAAATGAATTAAATATTTGACAAGTTACTCAGTCGTTGGACTCAGTTAAAGCTCATCATGATTATATGATTAACTAATCGAATGTGCTTGAATGCTTCCGTAAGTACTCAGTAACTAAATGAATAAATTTGAATAACTTTGTTGCATGCTAGAAAACCAGCAGTGGTAGAACAAAAATTTGCATCTTAGTTTTGTTACTAATCCAAAGACACACAAGATGTTTGAATTAATAAAACTCCATAATTTTATGTGGAAAACCCCGAAAAGAGAAAAAAAATCACGGCAAAAGAAAAAAAAAATCTTCCACTATGTATCTGTTTCAAAGTACAAAATTTTGTTGATTATGATATAATATTAAAAATTTAAAGTTATATATATTTTAATAATAGCTTTTCTACGACTTAAAAAAAAAAAAATACTTAATGAACGAGTCTATGGGAGAGCGATTCTTTAAGTGCTAACCCTAAACAATTTGACCTATTAAGATTATATTTAATTCTCAAGAAGCTAAATTAGAATTGGTCCATCACATGCTCAACTCACAAACACTATGTAAAACACATCATGAGAAAGGATCGTATTGCAACACAAATATTGACTAAAGAAGAAGAAGAAGCTTTAGATGATCGATTTTTTATTGTTTGGTGTGGCTTAAAAAGACTTCAGATCTAAGAATATGATTTCTGGATCTTTAGAATTAATGATGAATTGTTGAATTATGATGGCACACTATTCTTCCTAGTAAACTTTCTTATTGTTCTTCTTTATTTTTATTTTTCTCTTTTAGTGGGAAAAAAAAAAGTTTTTTTAAGAGGCATTTACATACATAGCAGACAATTCTTAAATATTTATATATCTAAAATCAAAATTTTGATATTTACATATTTAGCATATAAATTTCTAACATTATATCAAAAATTATACATTTAATAGTTTTTTCATAGTGATATACACTATAAAAATTGTTGCGTGCTAGAGAACCCGCTAAGAGTAAAGTTTACTTTTAGCTTTTCTGAGTCCAAAGACACACGTGTATTTAAACAAGAAAACTCAATTTTACATGAAAAATCCCAAAAGAAAAAACCACGGCCTAGCCCAAAGAAAGCTTCCATGTATCTGTTTGAGACAAGATCTTCCGACAACGGATTACGATGTATATAAGGACAGCTTTCTAGTAATGCAACGAATGTTGACGTTAACGACAATGTTGACTACGATGTTGACGATGATGTCAACGATAGTAGTCGGTGATGATAACCGGCAACAGTGGTCGACGACGGCGAGAATCATCGGTGGCGGCTGATGGCGGCGGCCGACGGCGGTGGTTGACAACCGTCGAGTGGTGGCACGATTGTGCTTGGAGAATCTTTAGAGCTCTCTCCTCTCTCTTGCTTGGCCTCCTCATATGAGGAATGAGGACTATTTATGATGGAGGAGTGACATCTCTCGTAAATACACGCAAAATCCAACCACTCCTCTCCACCTGACGGTTCATGATGATTCCCTTGATAATATGATGTATTTTGTGCATTTGAATGCTCAAATGAAGGATCTTAAATTTTTGGAACGGCCGTGACGCCGATTTGACTATAAAACTCCATATTTGAGAGCTTTTAGAAATTTAACTGATATCTCAAAGTTTTCAATGATATTTTAAGTCTTGACCACCAGTTCAATTTGATACTGCTTTAGATCAAGATTCGTCTTGTAGAGGAATTTTCATATCAAAAATGATATTATATTTATAAATATTAAATTCTAGATATTATATATATATATATATATATATATATATATAAGAACTATGTGCTATGTATCTAAATTTCTTTTTTTTTTAAAATATTTTCTAAATCTCATGCATATTATATGAGTTTCTTATTCATATTCAATAATTTTAATGTTATTGAGGTCGGCATTAATTTCCAAAGGTATTTCTCAAATTACAAAAAAAAAAAAAAAGAAGCTGAGTAGTTCAGTTTGCCAATTGGAAGAGTCGTATATATGCACAGCCGTCTTTCCTCTTTCTAATATTTAATCTTTGCAGTTAACGAAGAAAATATAAAAATTTCCTTGTAACAAGTCAATGGCCGAATTAATAATATATAATGCTCAATAGTCCATATATAATACTTTTTAATTAATACATAATAATTATATATTATTTGAGTATTATATATGATTATATTATTAGAATATAAATGTAGAAACTACATTAGGAATCTGAAAATTAATAATTTTCTTTTTTAAAAAATATTTAAAATTTTAATTTTTTTCTGTAATTTTTTTAAATTAAATATGGTTAATATATTAATTAGTTAATTAAGTATCAAAAAAAAATTTAAGAATATGTATAGTCATTCAATTAGTGGGCAACTGGCCATGCCACATCGACTGACGTGGTGTTTTTCGAGTCAAGCTCCGCCCACTAATTGGGAGATCGGCCTCAATTCTATTAGGCCGACGACCCGATCATCCCTAATACCTCGGTTTGTTTCGACGCGATTCCTCCGTACTCTTGAGCTCGAGCGTGCAACATCCCGTCCGTCACGTTTTCGCAAACGAGCTTCCCAAACACTGCACAGATATCTCCAACCCCTTACATTGTCTTTCCTGTATTGAAATAAACTTGTTTTTCTTGCGACAGCACGGCGTTTGACACTTTCCTCTCATATAGGGGTTTGGAAGCCAACATTAGCTTCCTGACCATTCCAAATGCTCCATTTTGTTCGGGAAGTTTTCTATCGACTGACTTATTTTTGCGCACATCCCTGTCGTTATTTGTAAACTCACGGTAAATCCCTATTTCTATCAATTTATAAAGTAATAAAGTATGTATGGTAGGAATTTGAGTAGTATTTTTAGACTTTTATTTGGGATTTGAGTTGTATGTTTGTAGCGTTGATTCGTGTGTTAAGTATATATAGTTTGTTTGGCAAGAATGAATAGAATTTGTTTTCACATCCTTTCTATAATCCAAGATCGAGCGAAAGCAGCCTCAAAGTTACGCTGGAGGTCGAATCATCCCCGTTAAGGTTCTAATCATACCTACGAATTGAAGCAACGAATTATTAATCTTGTACATTGATTGAGCATACCACTCTAACAGTTGTTATCCGGTGTGATTTATAGAATAATGACGACGCTTATGGTTACACTTGACAAAGCTTCCCGTTAGATGTTGGTGTTGTTTGTCGAAGTGGAAGATGTTAATATTGCATTCACATCAGCTGATCCGGTAGTAAGGTCAATAGATATACCGCTAATGCATACACAGAATTTCATCGCACGAGCACCTCCGGGGATACAACGCAGCTTTGATGAGTTGATTCGCAAGTAGTATATGGTCAACATTTATTTGATTATACTTGCAATAATTAATATGATAATTTATTGTTCAACTTATAAATTATGTGGTAGTGACGATGTTGTCTATCGTTCGGATGAACCGTATGTATCTCAGAGTGAGTTTGATGAGTATCAGACTATGAGTATTGGCTCAAGTAGTGAGTTTGAGCAGGATATTAGTGATGATGACTGCTTAGTCGGATTAGCAGCTACTATATTTGAGAATATAGAAAGTCATAATCTGCTGAAAAATCATCATTTTGCAATATTGACAGTGAGAGTCATATGTTGTGCACAAATGAGAATGTCTGGATGTGTCAAACTACGAGAGAGTGGGACAACGATGTTTACTTTGACGACCCATCCGAAGAAACTACCATAACAGATGAAATTGAAATTCCAAATACCATATGTTGTGCACAAATGAGAATGTCTGGATGTGTCAAACTACGAGAGAGTGGGACAACGATGTTTACTTTGACGACCCATCCGACGAAACTACCATAACAGATGAAATTGAAATTCCAAATGACATTGTTGAAGGTATGTGTTTCGCAAGTAAACGGAGTCTGTAATTTGTTATTATTGGGTGGTGCATAGTAAATAATGTTCAATTCCAAACAGAGTCCGCAGATCATGTCGACATTCAGGATAGAACAGGCACACGTGCAGACATGCATGCCACTGAGGTGGCTCAGGTGGACTTTCTATAGGGAGTCATACACCAGTTTGAGCACGGAGGAGATCTTCCAACACTTGTGTGCTTATATTTTATTTTTGATTGGCTGCTTCTTAATGCCTGATACTTCTGGTTCAGAGGTCCACCTGTAGTATTTACCACTCCTGGATGACATTGATTCCTTTAGCATGATGTCTATGGGTGGAGCCACCATCTATATAGGAGTCGACGAGTCGACAGTCAGGGCCAACATGGTGCTTTACACCTCCTTGATTTGGGAGCATACTCTACATGTTCCATATCGTTGAGCTTGTCGGTCTCGGTTGATGTGTATTAATTGCACTTTCAAATTATGCTTATATATATGTTTAAATTATTTTCGCAGATAATGAGAAGTATGTTCGCCAAATAGAATGTTGAGAATGTTGTAAAAGCTAGATGGCTAAAATATTGGATCTACAGATAACACTTTAGTTCAAATATCTCAGAATGCATTATATTTTAACATAATTTTACTATATCCGCAGTGATCTGGAGTCGACAAATGAGCAGATCACATCACATCTATCAAATACATGCTCAGCAAGCTTTGACATATGGTTAGCCCGAGTCCCTCTTATCAGCTGGAAGAGGGTTGAGTGACATTTACCAGATAGAGTGCTGCGCCAGTTCAGCCTTATTCCTAGAGTAGATGTAACCCTAGTTGACCCTAGTTTCAAAAGGATCGATGGTTGGGGTAAAGCGGATGTCGAATGGGTACCACCACACACACGCTTGGGAGAGAGAGGGATTGCCGTCGAGGGCCTAGGAGGATATGGACAGAAGACAACCATCACAAGCACGTATGGTTCGATGGGCTTCAGATTTATCGGCCTCCCCGACAGATCCCCACCACTTACTACGAGCACCCGGAGATTTATAAGTCGCTATATATGTATTCATCTGAATTCAATATTTATGTAAGTGTTAATTTTACATATTATTTTTCATGAAGGAGCATATTCACGACTGACATCTTCGCCATACTGACGTTGTGGATGATCACCCCTTATAGGGATGTGTTGATAGGTATGAGCTGATATTAGAGACCTGGATGAGCGTGTACATATTGGTGACATATTACGACGGTCAGAGTGTTGCACACCGACGGAGCCGCCATCAACTTCCGATCCGTGTCCTTCACGATGTCGATCGGTCCTTCTACATATTAGCCTACATATGAGTCGCAGTCACCTATCTTCCAGTCACAAGATGATATGATGCACACTGCTGAGGATCTTGTAGTAGAGGGCCACCATCAGCTGCGTGATCGTCCATCCCTTGCACCTGACTAGTACACACCTGAGAGTGGTGCGATTCCACGCAGACGTCGGAGCATTAGATGTTTAGGACGGTATACTTTTGTGTCTGTACTATATTTTATTTATCTGTTTCATTACAAACTTGAGAGTCATGTACACGTTAAATTTGGTTATGTCATAATGAACTTCTTATTATTTGTCCATTTCTGAAATGAATTTGTTAACTTCATATGATTGTCATCCATTAAACTACTACCAACTTGATGCGGTCACGAACCATTTCAAGTTTAAACTGCACTTTTTTTCTTTGTTTTTAAAGTAGGTTTATTACTCTACGTTTTAGAAGAACAAAAATTGAAGAATTAAGATTTGTTTGATGAGTACGGAACTCTATGTATACGTGAAAATCCTGGTTCTCTTTATAACCCTAAACGGTGATGTTGTTACTCATCTCACACAAATCACACCTAAAAAAATTAACTTGATGTCAGCCTAATTATGACACTTCGAGTTATCACACGCCCACGTCTTTTTAGACGTGGTGTGGCCAATCACCCACTAATTGGGCTACTATATCTATTCTTAATTTTTTTTAATAATACTTAATTACCTAATTAAGCTTCTAATGATACTTAGTTTAAAAAAATTGCCTTTTTTTTTCCATGGTATACGCTAACGCATTTAATTTAATAATTGCTTTAGCAATTTTCTTATAAATAGAAGCAAAAGCTCAAAAGCCAGATAAACAAAATTTGGGCCACAACTACTTCCCCTTAGCAATAACCAGCCTCAATATGGCCATATTCAGCTCTTCTCGCCAAGCTCTCTTCTCCCATTTTACGCCTGCTGCTGCTGTTGCCGTTCTATGGGCCCTTCTTGTGGCTGGAAGCTCCGCTCAGACGAACTATATGCTGTCCGGCGATATCCTGCAAGCCGGTCAGAACTTATCGACGGTGGATTACAGCCTCGTCATGCAGCCAGACTGCAACCTCGTTCTCTACCGCAACGCCATAGAAGCAGTCTGGTCGACCCATACCTACAAGAAAGGCGTCGGATGCGAGCTCAGGTTGAAGACTGATGTCAACCTCGTCATCTACGACGAGGAAGAGAAGCTCGTTTGGGAGACTAAGACTAACGGAACAGTTGGCCACTACGTTCTTCTTCTCCAGCGCGATCGTAATGTCGCCCTCTACAGCGATACGCAATGGAATTCTGGGACGGCTTCTCTCACGAAGTAGAGGACTGAGTCCTATCGGGGATTATAACCGATGTGGAAGGAAGGAATGAATGAATAATAACTTTGTTTTCTGCTGGTTTAATCTTCGATGTATGGGTTGAGTTCTTGCGGGAATATTTCTGAATATCGTTATGAAGCTCTACTATTTAAATAACTGTTGAGTGATTTGGTTTTATATCAATATTTTTCATTTTGATTTCGCTTTACTTTGGTATTTTTGATGTTTAATTTCAATCCTTCTTTTAAAATTTTCAATTTTTCCAAGTGTTGGTTACGTTTTATCATTAAGAAATTATTATATGCCGAGTCTAGAGATATATTTTATGTGACCTTCATTAATATATCATTATTATATATATAAATATTATATATTATTATGTATTTAATATTATATTAATATATAACAATTTATAATTAATATAAAATAATTACGTATATTTTATTATGTGAGAGCGATTGAACATGGGATGTAAAGCTATATAAGTACTCCACATGTAATAATTCTCTTTGACTTTCGATGAGTTTTAAATTCACGAGGATAAATTTTTTTAATGATTTTTTCTAATCAAAAAGCCACTTTGAACTTAGTTCTATGAGCTAAAGATAAATGATTACTAAAAATAAACAGGTGATTAAAATTATTGTCGAACTGATTCTAATGAGTTAATGATTGGGTCAAGTCAGTGCAATCAACTACCGCGGAAGCACTAGTGACAATTTTTAATTTGACAGTGATGAATATTTATTTCAAAATTATTTAATGATTTTGATCGCTAACTTTCTAAATACAAATTGGTCAGCAGATGAGTGCCTAAGGGCCTGTGTGCGATTAATTTTGTTTTGATTTTAATTTACATTATTTTAAATATATATATATTTTAAAGATATTTTTGAATATTTTTATTTTCTACTTGAAAATTTACATTATTTTTAAAAATATCTAAAATATTTTTGGAATATTTTTAAAAATACTTATTACTATCAAATATATTTTATTTTATATCAAAATATAAATAAAATAAATTTAAATTTAAATTTTATTTATAAAAAATAACAGTCATCTTAAATAGCCCCTAAATTTCTCATATCAAAGACCATTTTATTTAGCATTAATTGATGGGTATTCATGATGTTTAATCTCATTAATTATGCCTAGGCTTTTTACTTGCTTGATGCTTCTAAATGTTAAGGTGCAGCCGCCGAAAGTAGGTATAGTTAAAAGAGGTAAATACTTTTTTGAATTTTATAATTTCTCTAATATGATATGAGTAAATTAGCCATTTATCTTTTAAATTTTATTTTTTATCTTAACACACAAATTTATCTCTCATGAGAAGAGTGGCTAGTTGCCAAATAAGTTAATTTGATGAGTGATATATCATTGAAAAATCTCCTAATTGAAGCGCGAATCTTGATAAATATCACTTAGAATTAAAATCTTAATCTTTCAAACTCTCTTTTAATCATCATAGAGTTGATATAAAATAACTTGATTATATCGAAAATAATTTGATTCTAAGTCCACACTAGCTCAAATCAAGCGCTTAAAATATAATTGAAAGCTTTGGGATATTAGTCGGATCCCTAAATAGCTTCTAAATATGAAATATTTATAGTTAAATCGAGCATCTTGACGAGCAAAATATAACAAGCCTAAGACCTCTTAATTATGACTTTATTTGACTATTCAAATATTTAAAATACATCAGATGATCAAATGGATCATTCTGAGTCATCCGACGGAGTGGTTTGGATTTTGCCTGTATTTACAGGAATGTCATTCCTATAATCTATAAATAGCCCCTCATTTTTCACATGAAGGGTCCTAAGCTGAAAAGGAGGGAGAGCTCTGATACTTGAAGAATCTAAAACCATATTCAGGTCACTGCCCGACCGTCGTTGGACCACCGACGGCCACCACCGCTGGCTATGACCCCCCGACACTCACCGGATCACCACTAGTC
Source organism: Cymbidium sinense (assembly GCA_021442155.1). Taxonomy (NCBI): domain Eukaryota; kingdom Viridiplantae; phylum Streptophyta; class Magnoliopsida; order Asparagales; family Orchidaceae; genus Cymbidium; species Cymbidium sinense. The sequence continues at coordinate 146,842,598 of CM038222.1, forward strand.
ACCGTCGCAAGTCACCATCGCCAGTCACCATCTCCAGTTGCCACCGCCCGACCATCGTTGGACCATCACCGGCCACCACCGTCGGCTGCCACCGCCTGATAGTCACCGGATCACTACTGATAGCCTCCATCGATCACCGCCAGTGGTTACCACAGCTCGACAATCACCGGATCAACGTTGGTCGTCACCACTCGACAAGACTGCCATCGCCATACTCACTTCACCGATCACGGCCGCTACCGATCACCACCGTTAGCTGCTATCAACCACCACCCGACAATAGCTCGATCGTTGTCATTGGATCGTCAGACTACCACCTCAACAAAGCCTTCTTTGCTGATCCAGTAAAGCTTCTCACAAAATCTACTCATGTAAGCTATCCTTTTCCAACTTTGGAGACAAGATAATAATTTTTATAAATATAGATATAGTGAAATTATTTCTCGAGAGCTCGTGGTTTTTTTTTCGGTTTTCCAAGTAAAAATTCTGATGTCTTTCAAACTCTTTTGTTGTGTGTACGGAACTCTCGTGCAATGCTAAGACATCAAATTCTCTTACTCTACCTACCTGAATCTTCTTGCACGCAATAGTTTGGCGCCATCTATAAGAAACGAGAATCCCACGATCGTGATCTCAATAAACACCTGCATTAAGGCCAACATGCGTAATACTCGCAATAACGGAGCCCCTCGCTCCAACTCACATCATTCCTAAAACCAATCCATAAACCAAGGATGTCAATCTTCTATCTCATTTTTCTCTGATAGGCGTTACCCTATCGGGGAAGGTGCAACAGGAACCTCTCTAGAAGATCTTGTTCATCGAATGGAAGAGTCTTAAAATAAGATAATTTAACTTTTACGAAAAATATGGCAGGTACTACTGTAACAAATGCATCTTCCCCAAGATAGATCATTAGTCAGGGGAGGTCAAAATGCTTGCATAGAGCCTTCTCGCCATCAGACTAAAGTTCCTATGCTATTAGACTGTGATACCGACCTTCTTGACACTGTTAGTTCTATCCATCCACCACTTGTAGTTCAACCGACTGCAAACCTACCAATTATTGTCGATGGCTTGGCACGCTTTTTTCTTGTTGAATCCACTCATCATATTTTATGTGTGGAATTACAACATTTAACACGAGATGAACTTTACCTTAAAGATAGAAATCATATTCCCTCTCATTGTGGCTATCATGAGTCTTCACCTTTAGCTGAAACAATCCTTCAACATCCTATTTTAGTAGGTTTCAAGCTTCCAAGTATCGACTCTTATTATGGGGCAATCGACCCATATGAACACATCGACCACTATAAAATTATCATGCAATTCCAACGAGCCCCTGACACACTTCTTTGACAGGTCTTCCCAGTCACCCTCAAAGGTCGTGCTCGCACTTAGTTCTACTAAGGGGATCTATCTATACCTTTGATGAACTTGCTAAGATTTTTATAAAATAATTCATTGCGAATTGAAAGCTCATTAAGGATTTCTCTCATCTCTTAGGAATTCATCAAAATAAAGGTGAATCACTTAAAGAGTACTTCCAGAGATTCTCCATAGAAGCTCGCCAAATATCAGGGGTAGACTATGAATTATTAAGAGGAGTTTTCCTTGGAAGGCTCCATCCTGGGCCTTTTTACTCATCACTAATATGTGATATGGTTCGCTCATATGCTGACTTGGTTCATCGTGTAGAAGCACAAATTTTTACTAATGAAGCTATCAATGCACATCAAAAGTAGTTCGAGTAATATGTGGGGAACAATCATGGACTGGGGTGGGGTACTCTTATTATAATCTCGAAAAATTATTCATATAAATACATGTGATATAATTATGATATAGAATCTCCTTGTCCACATACTTGATTACAAGTCCTAAGATAAGCAAATCAAGATTGAGGAGCAATTTTGATTGCACCATTCAAATGTTAATGATTATAAAGCTTGTTTCCTCTATCATATAATTTTACATTAGATTTATGATGTGTAAGAAAATATGAAGAGGATTTCGACAAATATATAAGATATCATAAGAAACTCTTAGGTGGTATCAAAATTCTACATACACTCTTCAACCAGTCTTCTACTTCTTGGGCAAGCCTACAACTATGATTCTGAAACGATAATAACAGGTTAAATATAGATCAAATTGACACATTTGAATTTAGATACACATGGTAATCACCTCATTCCAATCAAGATATAATCGATCCCAAGAGGATTTGATTTGACCCATTACATGCAGATTAATGTCATCAAGTAACACTTTGACAAACAGCCTTGGATGGGTCAAAAATTATTGGGGGATTTGATTTGACCCATTCCATACAGGTTAATGTCATCAAGTAACATATTGACAAATAACTTTGGATGGGTCAAAAATTCTTGGCGGATTTCTTTCAACCTGTTCTTTATAGGTTAATTTCAATGAGTAACATTGTGACAAATAACTTAGGATATGTCAAAAATTCTTGATGGATTTCTCTCAACCTCATCCATACAAGTTAATATCATCGAGTAACACTCTGACAAACAATCTTCGATAGGCCAAAAAATTTTGATAAATTCTTTTCAACCTCTTCCATTTAGGCTAACGTCATTAAGTAACATCATGACAAACAATCTGAGATAAGTCAAAAAATTCAAGATGGATTTCTTTCAGCATGATTCATATCGATTAAATACCACAACGAATAACCTTGGATGAGTTAAAATTATCGATAAACAATTAGAGCCTTAGCATATGAACTATGAGGCTTAATCGAATCTAAACTTGGCCGATCTAATGAGGACAGTTGACGCATCTTTTGAGAAAAAAATCAGAGCTCGTTGTATGACCTTCGGGCCTTGATCGTCTCCAAACCCAGTCGGTCCGACGAGGACAGTTGATGCCTCTTTCGAGGGAAACCCGGAGCCTCGTCGTATGAACTATGGGTCTTTATCGCCTCCAAACTCGGTCGGTTCGACGAGGACAGTTGATGCTTCTTTCGAGAAAAAATTGGTGCCTCGTCATATGAACTACATGCATTTATCGCCTCCAAACCCGGTCGAACCTTGTGTATTCATGCGATTCACGCAGTGCACCACCTTCATACCGGCCCCACGCACTGACCTTATGCGACCAGGCTCTCTCAGCCCACGCCCCCGCACTAGCACCCTTGGGCCGAGGCCTCAAGGCCAAAGAACAACTGCGATCAATCTCACAAAAGAAAAGCTAAGCTTAGCCAGCAAAGATTAACACAAAAAAATAAATTCTACAAAGTAATTTTATCATTCTAAAGCTGTTAAATTTTATTACATAATAATCTTATTTATAAAGATTATAATGACCATCATTCAAGAAAAGAAAATAAATTTTTTAGTAAGAAAAGCTGTGGATGATGATTAATGGAAGAATATACCATCACTTTCATCAATTCATTTTATTTTCAATTATTTTAGTAATGGCCAAGCCATACAAGTTTCCAAAGTAAAAAAATTATGATTTCTAGAATATACATATAAAATTTAAATAATAAAGTATAAAAATCTAATTATTTCTTTCTAATTGAGCTTTTATGATGGGTCTTAATAATTGGACCTCCTTTTGCTTATGTTTCTTGATATTTTTTTAGCTTTACTTAGATTTTCATAATTGGTCTTCTCTATCTTGATGATATCTCATTATACTTCTCAATTTTTCTTCATGTATAATATAATCTTCATTAATAGAAATAATCATATGTTATTCTACATCAATTCTCCTCTTCTTCAAGAATTATACATCATTAAATTAATAGAATGATAAAGGTAAAAGAAAGCATGCAATATGAGTACAACACAATATGCAAACACCTCAATATAATCTAAAATAGATAAATTCTTTTTCAACAAAATAATAATAATCTAACTTATCATTTAAATGTAATAACTAAATTCTCCGAACTAAGAATTACCACAAATTAAAGTTGTGGTTAGAAAACAAAATTATAACATATTATTGAAGAATAAAAAGTGAAGGAAAGGATATCTTGAAAAAAAAAAAAGAATTAGAAAAACACATAAGATAAAGTTTGGAAACTCACCAGAAGTTTACAAGAAGAAAATCAATCACTAAACTCTTCTTCACATGCATGCAAATGAATTCTCCTTAAATCTTGGATGCCAAAAACAATGAAAGATGAGAAAATTGATTTCATAATTTTAATAGTTGAATCATCAAACAATCCATTTGGAGGAAAATAATAATATTAATTACTTTATAAAATCCAGTTTTAGCTCTCATACCAAAAAATGATGGTTGTGGGAGATATTTATGGGAATAATAAATGAAAAATTTTAGTTTAATATCTTAAAAAGTGATTTAGAGTTTCAGGTGAAAAGGTTAGTGGTTTATAATATTTTAGTGATAGGAATGCCAATAAGAGTTAAAATTGGATTATTTGAGTTAATTTAAAATATCATTTTTATAAGAAAAAATTTTTAAGTAATGTAAATAGCTAAAATTTATAGTAAACAATTAGCTTGGGTTCTTAACTTCTGATCTAGAATATATGATTAGGTGGTAAGATTGTTTGTCTAGATCCACTTAAGTTAGATTGGTTTGAAAAATCTATTTTGATAAAGCCTAAAATAATCAAAATGGAAGAAATTATGTTGGGAATTAATTTAAGATGTGAACTTATTTTCTTGAGTTTTGATGGATTTTGCTAAGGTTCAAGATGTTGTATTGGTGGAAAAAAAATAAGATAATTATGCAGCTATACAAGTTGTGAGACTTAATAAAAGTTTTAGATGGACTTTGAGAACTTGGGTATTGGATAGTTCAACTTAGAGGGTAATTAGGATGTATAGGGAGATGTGAATATAATTTAAGAGGAGTTTTGAGAGAGGTTTAAGAGCACCTGTAAGCACTGAGGAAAGACTAAGATACACCACCAAACACTAACATAAAGAGAAGTAAATTTTCTAAAGTAATTTTATCATTATAAACTACAAAATTTCATTACATAACAATCAATATCTTTAAACATTATAATGATCATCATTAAAAAAATAGAGTAATTTTTATTGGAAAAGGTGTGGATGATCATTAATGGAGGTTGATGCCAAGCACCATCATCAATTTATTTTATTTTTCATTATTTTAGTAATGATCATCCCATATATATTCCCAAAGTCAAAAATTACAATTTTTAGAATCCACATCTAAAATTTAACTAATGAAGTATAAAATCTAATTATTTTTTCTTAATTAAAGGAAAATTTTATAAGATGGTGGTAAGACCTGCAATGACTTATGGTGCAGAATGTTGGCCAATAAAAGAGAAGCATAAGACTAAGTTAAGTGTTACAGAGATGAGGATGCTCAGGTGGATGAGTGGCTTTACTATTAGAGATAGAATGCAAAATGAGTATGTTCGGGAAAAAGTTGGAGTAGCTCGTGGTAGATAAGATTAGGGAGAGTCGCCTTAGATGGTTTGGCCACATAAAGCGTCGGCCGTCCGATGACCCGATAAGGAGAGTAGATGCATTAGATTTGCCTTATGTTAAGAAAGGTAGAAGTAGACCTAAAAAGAATTGGTTAAGATGTATAAAAAATGATCTTAGTATACTTGAATTAAATGAGAATTTGACACATAATAGGACACAATGGAGACGAAGGATTCATGCAGCCGACCCCACCTAGTGGGATTAAGGCTTGTTGTTGTTGTTGTTGGACTTTTATGATGAGTCGGGATTGGGATCTCAGATACTTTCTTAGATTCTTATAATTAGACCTCATTGCTTGAGTATGTTGATATTCATGGGAACTTACTTGGATTTTCATAATTAAGCTTTTTATATCTTGATGATATCGTATTATACTTCTCAATTATTTTTAAAATAAATTATTATTTCTATTAATGCAAATAATCATATGTTGCTTTGCATCAAACCTGTAGGTGTAATTTTATTATAAACTACATTATAATATGTAAAAATGATGGTTTACTACGTCTAAAATTTTCAAGTGTATGATTTGATATGGCACATCTAAGTTAGAATTAAAACATTGCAATTCCTGACCTTTTAGTAATGAATTCTCAAGCATAACTACATCAAAATAAGGAAAAATGACTTTAATTATATGACACATAAATTTATGAAGTCCTATAAATTTATATTTTTGTCATGACTGCATAGGGATCAAATAATTCATTAAACTTTAAAAAATGATACTTGGAGAGCTTGCACATGAAAAAAATAATAATAAATAAGGATGTATATTACACTCTCTTTAAATAAGAACAAAAATTTCACTTTTTATTTAGTGATAGAAAAGTACCGCTTAAAATTAAGGAAAAATTTTATAAGATGGTGGTAAGACTTGCAATGATTTATGGTGCAGAATGTTGGCCAATAAAAGAGAAGCATAAGACTAAGTTAAGTGTTGCAGAGATGAGGATGCTCAGGTGGATGAGTAGCTTTACTCTTAGAGATAAAATGCGAAATAAGTATGTTTGTGAAAAAATTGAAGTTGCTCCAGTAGCAGATAAGATTAGAGAGAGTCTCCTTAGATGTTTTGACCACATAAAACATCTGTCAACAGTTAGAGAGTATATGCATTATATTTGTCTTATGTTAAGAAAGGTAGAGGTAGACCTAAAAAGATTTGATTAAGAATTAAATGAGAATTTGACACATAATAAGACACAATGGACACAAAGGATTATAAATGACCCCACTTATTGGGATAAATGTTGTTGTTGTTATACTTTTATTTATTTTTAAAAAATATTTTAAATTAATTTGAATGTTTTTAAGATTTTTAAAAATAATTATCATCATCAAATATATTTTAATTAAAATTAAAATACTAAAAAAATAAAATAAAAAACAAAGGTAAAAAAAATCTAAATGGCCTCTTAATTAATTAATAACAAGCTACATTTCACTTTTGAAAAATTAACCTCTGCGAAAATTTACTTAAATTATCATAAAAAATCTAAATAACATATATAAAATTAAATAAAAATAACAAAACAAGGGCTAAAAAAAGAGTTCCATATAGATATATAACAAGAAGTAAAATTATTAATTATGTAATAGAAAATATTTCTTTCATCCAATGCTAAAAATCTAAATTCCTAATGTTGCTAACAAGCGTAAATCCACTATATTCTCATCTATTTTCATGACATATATTCAAATTTAATTTATGAAATATTTATCAGAAGCTTCAAATGAGCATCCAATCACTATGCAATTCTATAAAAAATTGTTGACTGAATATGCAAATGTGAGGAAATATACACACCACTTCTAGAAACACGTGGAACTAAATATTCCATGATACAAAGAGGAAGGATATGTTTGCAAGAAGCATTGAAAAATCACCATTTTGCAGAATTAAAACTTTAATGGTGGTAGCCATAATTGCATGAATAGGATTTCTACATAATATGCTGAGAATTTAGGAGATTAAATATGCTGCAATAAAATTGATCTAATCAATATATTTGAATGGATTTCATACCACGAGCTCTTAAGTAGTAGGTGGCCTACAAATGAATAAGCTTCTAACTAATCATGTAAAAAGCATGAAGCAAAGTATACAAAATTTAAATCTTAATATGCCTATTTTAAAACTTTTGAACTAACAAAGAAGAAGTTTAATACATTAATACATTTCAAGGATTAGTGCTTCAGTGCCAATCATTCCTTATAAGATTGTTAAAATTTGATTAAAACAATGAGAAACATATCAAGTTTGAAAGCTACTTTGGCCATAAATATCAATTCATGATGAAGCTTAACATACTTAGAGCTTATAAATCTTTTCTTGTCTTGCATTTTTTAAGTAGATGAATGGTAGGAAAATATCTCCATTTTTGCATCATGAATGCACATATAATCTAATCTTATTAAGGAGCTATTTAGTTGACTATCTTATGAGTTATGCATCAAAATTGAAAATTTATGAATTTTCAAGTATTTGAGTGATTATAAAATAAATCCGTTATATTGCTCTAAAGAATTTTGAGTACCTACAATAGTTATTTTTTAATAAATTCTAAATTCATTTGAATCAAACAAATTTTAAATCATTGTTGTCAGACTTTGGGTCTGAGAAACGGTACATCCCAATAACATAAGACATGATAAGATGAATGAAGGAAGATACCCTATTTTATACTCATCGAAGGATGAAATCAATAAAATTAAATTTACATCATAACTTCATCATATCTTTTTTATTCATAAAAATTCCCCAATTAACATTAGCTTCAAATGGCTATTAATCTTTTTATTTAAGTTATGGGATAAAGGATGATGAGTTAGCACAACCTCTCCAAGGCTAAATGATAAGAACTCAATTGAGGTCCTAAGAAGGGGATAATGTTCATTTGAGGATGCTGTAATTACAAAGGCATTAAATAATTAGTAGACATAAGGGGAAAAAAAAAGAACAACAAAGAAAGAGAGGGAAAAATCTTGTGGTTGCCTTAGGGCCAAAGGAAGGAGATGCGATGAAAATGATTCATCGTAAGAAGAGTCTCTGTCATCACCTTTGATCGAGGGAAAAATGGAGGCAAGGAAATCGGCTAGGGTTTTGAAACAAGAAAGAAGAAGGAGGTGGCAATTGTGAGGGAGAGGAGGGTACACGATGCCCTAGCCTCCAACTTTATTATTTTATTATATATTTTATGATATTTATCTTCATAAATTCATTTTCTTGATAAAATTATTGTATGTGCTATATATAAATATCAAAATATTTTATTATATTGTTAAATACCTTCTTTATTTATGTACTATTTGCTAACCAAAATCAAGCAATTTAATGTTGTTTAACGATAATAAAAATATTATTTGTCAATTTTTATAGATAAAACTTATTATTTATCGCCTTAATTAATTTACTCTATAATTTTCTACTTAGTAATCCCATTTCCTTTTTCCTTTTAGATTCGACCAAGTATGTTCGGATATGTTCTCTTTTACCTATTAAACTTTATATTTATATTTCCCTTGTGCCATCTTTTGTCTCTCATATTAGGGATTCAGAGTTTCTATAATTATTGTTATCTTATATAATAATTTTTATGTACTATTCAGAGTTTCTTTCTCTATGGATTCACTTTTTGGATTATAGAGATCGATATCAACTGACGCTTTGTTGGACAAAGTTTAAAAAGAATAATATTTTAAAATAATTAATTATCTAAAATAGCCAGATTAAAAAATAATTTTAATCATGCTTTTTTTTTCTAATTAATTTTTAAAAATATGATTATTTTTTAAAATTTGACTGATTTTGTTTAAATTTGGAACTATTCTGATTATATTTTAATTCGCTAAAAATTTAAATGGAATGTCTTTCTTTTCTTTTTCCACACGCCAAAATTATTTAATCAGTGAAGCGAAGAAAAGTTCGATGACCGGCTGGTGTGGATTGAAGACGTCAGATCTGCCCGGGATCAATTTTATTTTGGTTTTTTTAATATTATTTTGAAAATATATTTGTTTAGTATATTGTTAAATATTTTTATTTTTATTTTTAGATTGTTAAAATAATTATCATCTAACATGTTGTATATTGTTGTATATTTAAATATATTTGTTTAGTATTGATACGTCGCCAAAAAAAATAATTGACGAATCTCAAAGATTTTAAATGCTTTGATCTAATCACCGATTTCAATATTCTTTGATAACATAGAACATCAAGATCGATCTTTCTCGACTCGGTCTATCGGATAAAACGGATCTGATCCGTTTAATGTCACCAAACGACATATTTATAGTCGGTCGGCGCTCGTCGACGAATCCAACGAATCCAAGATCACCCAATTCGACATCATTAAGGCACCGGATCAAAATACACCGATCGGGGGATCCGCCGTCATGGGAGTGGTTGGAGTTTTCCACGAATTTACAAGGCCGCCACTCAAAATCTATAAATAGAGCCTCATTCTCACCTGAGGGGCCGAATTTGAAGAAGAGCTCGAGAACCATCGACCTACCGATCTATCCATAGATCTTGCAGTAGTCTTAAAGATCGAGCTCTTAGGAGATATCAGGAAGGTAGAAAAGACCAGTTCTCCTTTCTCCCAAGATCAGAGGTTCAAAATCGATTCTTTTACTTTTGGGAAACTTCTCCTTGGGTTGGAGTTCAAATTTTTTCTACACTTGGAATATTGTTTTCTCAGAAACCTTCTTCTCAAAAAGAGAAGGGCGCATCTTTTGAACACATAAAGTTCTGTAGCAGCCTGGTTTTTCCTTAATTTCCACGATAACCCTGTGTTCATATCCCCGTGTGTTGGATAATTTTTGCTATCTAGATCTAGATAAAATTCTAACGCAACAAGTATATTATTAAAATAATTTTTAGATGATTTGAATATTTTTAAAAATAACTATCATCTAATATGTTGTATTTCTGTTCAAAATATAAACAAAATAATATAAAAATATATAAATTATCTCAAACTGACAGAAGAATTAATTTCATGGAAGGTAGAATTAATAATAAATACAATAATATTTCATAATATCACTTATTTTTAATCTAAGTCTATCTTATTATTCGATAATGTAATTAAGGTCCCTTTGCCAATTGGAGGAGCCGCCAACCTTCTTTATAATATTTAATATATGAATGTAGCTAATAAAATATAAAAATTAATTTAAATCGACTAAATAATGCGACCTAATGAATTATTTTTCATTTTTATAAAATATTGTGAAATCAATGGAGTTGAATATGGCGCGCGCACTTTTTCTCTCTGCTTTTATAAAATATTTGAATTTAAAAATGCAATTACATATATTTAATATTTAAAATATTAGTATTTATGAAATTAGCATTTTTTGCATGTATTTTTTAATTTCTACCTATACATCATAATTCAAAATAAAAATCTAACTTTGTATTTTTTTAACAAATTCTCAATGATTTAATTTTTATATACATAAAAATATGGATTTAGTAGTTTTAAAAAATAATATGAATATTAATTTTATAAATATATAAATTTAAATGTTAAGTTTATAATTATCCCTAAAAAAATGAGCATTTTCAAAGGCCAAGTCCATTTGGAGATTAGCTGAGCCTGAGCCCTTCGCTTATAAAAAGCAGCAAAAGCTTAAAAGCTACCATAAGCCTCAGCTACTAATATCAATATGTGTCACTCTCCTTCACTCATGCTTCCTTCTATTTCATGGCTATCCTCGTCGTCCTCCTCGGCCTCTTCGCAGGCGGAAGCGTGGCTCAGACTAATCACATGTTATCCGGCGATACCTTAACAGCCGGTCAGAATTTAACGAATCCAGATTTCACCTTGGTGATGCAACCAGACTGCAACCTCGTTCTCTATCGCAACCCGTTGGAAGCAGTCTGGTCCACCGGAACCACCGCCAAAGGCAAGGGATGCGAGCTCCGATTGAAGACTGATGGCAACCTCGTCATCAACGACGAGGACGGGAAGGTCATTTGGGAGACTAAAAGCAACGGAACAGTTGGTCATTACGTTCTTCTTCTCCAGCGCGATCGTAACGTCGTCCTGTACAGCAAGCCAATCTTTGATTCTGGGACGGGAACAGTTCTAACTCCGGTTTCTATCATAAATTAAAAATTAAGCCACATAGTTGTGAGCCAGATGGAAGAATGAATAATAACTTGTTTTCAGCTCGGTGGAAGCTAGCTTGGTTTAAGTTCTTGCGTTTGTATTGCGGGCTGAGTGCGCTTCTGGGGTATCATAAAGAGTTGTGTGGGTAATTTCAGGTCTTTGTTATTTGAATAAGTATTGCAGTAGTAAAATGATTATGTGTCTAAAAAAGCTTGATTGTTATCAATATTTTTTTTAATTTTAACTACTATATTTTATATTTGCTGTGAAAATCAAATAGGATAAAGCATTGAATAACATAATAAATATTAAATTTTTTTAAATATAATTTAAATGATGCAATGATATATATATATATATATATATATATATATATATATATATATATATATATATATATATATATATATAATATATTATATATACTAAGTTAGCTCATTTCTATTTTGAAAGTAAAAGATAAAAATTATATTAAATTTGTAAGTTCTCATGAGATTGCATATTTTAAAGGTTTGCTTGAAAAATTCTTTTTATAACTGATATGTTATAGTGGCACAATATTAGAATTATGAAATAGTATTTGCTTATATAATTGAAAGAACAAGATGTTAATGCCTTGCCCCTCCATAAGTTTGTAGCTTTTTTAACTAAAAGAATTCTCTTGCCTATGCCCCTTTTTTAAAATGTTTTTATAATTTTAAAAAAAGTTGACAAAATAAAATTTAAACAAGATCATAACTTAGACCTAACCAATTTTGAACTAATTTAAAATCAACTTGTTTTCTAAAATTGGGGCCATCAGTTTCCAACGATTTTTGCTAATTCAATATGAATCCAATTTTTAAGGTTGTTTGATTCATGATTGAACCAATATAATCTACAAATTTGATCTAATTTTTAAAATCATGATTTCATCACTGAAGTTTTTCGTTTTATTAGTTATGATATTATCTTATAATTTTATGTTTAACTTCAGTCATTTTTTATTTTTAAAAATTTTTATAATTTAAGAAATTATTTATTTAAATTTTAATTGTGTGCTCCGAAAATTCACGGCCGGCCTCTCGATGAATGAGAGTATAGATTTTATGCTGAACGAAATTTTTGTAAGGCACATGATTGTTTATAATAGATAAATAAAGGACTACCCATAGATTTTGCACTCATTTTGGAGTGCTTTAGATATGGTTCCATGTTTCCTATAAACACAAGCACCTATAATGAATTACCTCGCCCCAATTGGTCAGAGGGAACTTTCGATTAAAATTTTTTATTAGGTCATTAATTGCTTAACGTATAGTAGCAACAAGTTTAAATTAAATTAAATTAAATTTATAATTTTTTTACACATTTGGTTGGGGGAAATAATGACGCTCTCGATCAATATCTCATGTTTCTGTCATCTCGTGCTGTCGTTGTCCCTAGTCCACTTAATCAGAGAAGGTGGTCGACCCAACCTTACCGAAGGATTCTAGTCAGCAACTATGAGTTGTGTCGTTCAAGGAGACCATGTAGACTATAGTTGATATTTATTTAAGGGGATAATTTTAAGTCCACCATAACTGATTGAAGGCTTTGTGCCCTATTAAGTACCGTATGATTCACAATTCAAAGGGATATAAAATCATTAAGGAATATACTGCTACAACAGTAATATAGTGGAACTATTGGCCAAATTCGAGAGAGCTCGGTTCAGTTTCAAATATGGAGCCTACAGACAAAACCAAGCGGATATAGGATATGGGCCATGCCCTTATTAGTGTAAAAGGTTTCGAGAGTGGATTTAATATTATACTTAATATGACATTAGCTCATTTGTGAGCTAAATTTTTTAAAATTATCGATAAATAAATGTGAAATGTAGATAGATGGATTTTGATTTTGATTTTTAGTTGATAATTTCATTTAGGCATTTATTATTTTTTTTGGGAATTTTTTTTGAATATTTAATGATTGATAGGAACTTGATTTAACATTGAAGATTCAAAAATTTTTAATAATAATAAATCCCTCTGATTGATATTCTCAATCAACCACGTAATCATGGGAGTAGACTTTCGACTCTAATCTTTACTTGTAAGGTATCATATGATTTGAATTATAAGCATTTAGATTTGAGATGATTTAGCATTAGTATTTTTTAAAAAAAGTATTGATAATCCCCTCCGATTTTTATCTACAATCAGCACAACAATCAGAATTTAATTGATCAATTGAATATATTTAAGAACTTGAGCCAACTTTGTTTAGTTGCTATAGATGATCAAGTCTATAGGTATTCTATTATTCACTTTTAATATCTAAACATGCCATAGATTCTGTCAACTCCACCCGTGCCAATAGAGGATTAAATTTGTGGAATAAAGCTTGTAGTGGTAATTTGCAATTGATTATCCTTCATATTTAAAAAAGCATTAATATTTTGAAAATTTAATGTCCAACCCTTTGAAATATTTGTATTTTCCAAATATAATTATGGAATTCAGCATATTCTCAAATGTTAAATGAATTCTAAATTTATTTATTTTTAATCCACCCAATATTCTCAGAAATCTAAATTTAAACAACAAGACTACATATATTTGTTTTGGATTTAAAATGAATTTAGATTTTGAAAAGATAAATATATTGATATGCTTGAGCACCTTGACATGCAAGAAATTTTTATTTAACTTAAACCGCATAACATCCTGACACATGAATTTAAACATTCAACACTATATGTAGGGCTCATGTGTTTTGTGATTTTAAATGAAATTAGATTTTGAAAAGATGTAAGATATTGATATGCTTGAGCACTTTACAAGTTAAAAAAAAATTTTAATTTTAGTTAACTTAACCTATGTAGATTCTCAAACAACCCAATTTAAATATTCAACATTTTATCAGGTATGTGTATTTTGAATTTTAGGCAACTTTAAATTCAATGAACATTTATAGATCTTCAAAGTTGATCCTTATAACACTCAACTCAACTTTGAATTCATTCTAAATCTTTTCAAGTATTAGATTTGCACCTTTGATCTTAAGTCATATACGCAGACTTTTCATTGATGATTTGCACAAACTTTGATGCACTTGTGTAATGCATTGATATTATTCTTATCATGTTCATATAATGCCTTTGCTAGTTGTTCAATCATTTTCACAATTTTCAAGGTATTATAATTAAACTTGAAAATTGACTCGTAAGCTATGCAAGTATGAAAATCACTCAAAATTTTAGATATTTGGGCAAACATCTTATTGTTAAGTTGCACATAATATTTTATTTTCGAATTTTATCTGTGCGCTCATAGATGAATATTACGGATCTGGTGGTGAGATTGAGGGAGCAGAACTAGGTGAGGATAAGACATATTTTTTACATGTCGTACCCATCATAGTATTTTATTATTATTTTTAATCAAAGATGAGCCCGCACATTTACTTCTCATATCTATAAATTGGATGCTATGATGACTCATTTTTATGCCAATTGAGTTCTTTCAATAATTTGAGAAGTTCTGATTTTCAATATGAGAAGTGGAAAAAGCACTTATTTTTTCATTTTTTTTAATTTTTTTATTCAAATTAATGACATTTAATGTGCTTGACAAAAGAAATTCTAAAGGGTTCATAAATATGTTAAACGGGATAATTTTAATTTTTATTATAACAATGACAATGAGATTTCAATTAATTTAACTATTTTTATATTTACTTTCAATAATTATTTAATATTTTATAAAGATATATATATATATATATATATATATATATATATATATATATATATATATATATATATATATATATATATATATATATATATATATATAATTGTCGGCTAAAAACAGAGTAAAGTTTGCCTTTAAATTGTGAACCAAGATACACACAAAAGATTTGATTTTAACAAAGAAAACTCCATAAATTTTATGAAAAATCTCAAAAGAGGAAAATCATTTTACCAAAGAAAAGCTTCCACTATATATCCTGTTGAGTATAAGATCTTAGCAAGGATTACATAATTGTATGAACAAATAATGACAACGAATTGTATCTAAAGAATAGATGATATAACTGAAAAAAATCACCAAAATGCAATAGCAAATAGGGAATAATCATGCGTAAACGCAGGAACAATCATCATTTATGATGATTGATCATGGCAGGATGAAAGGATCAATAGGATAACTGGTATTTTATCGTATGGCGACACATTTTGATTTAGAGCTCTTCTTTCTTATATGAATGAATTTATATATGAGGACGTTTGTAAATATATGCAAAATAACCACTCCTCTCCATGGATACATGATTCTTGATCATATGATGCATTTGTATTTGAATGCTCAAATGAAGTCTTAAGATCTTTCCATTGAAGATTTAGATGTGATTTGACTATAAATACTATATTTTGAGCTTTTAAATTTAATATGTCTCAAAGTTTTCATGATATTTTAAGTTTATCTATGGGAATTTAATTTTGCTTTATCAAGATTCGCTTTACTAATTAATTTATATATCAATAATATATATATATATATATATATATATATATATATATATATATATATATATATATATATATATATATTCAAGAAATTTTATTTTAGAGATCTTTTGAAAGCCCAAAAAATTATCCAACACACAAAGAGTGAATGAAAACCCATTATACGGAAAACCCGGAAAACCACGGCCTGCCAGAACTTTCACTATGTGTTCAAAGATACGATCTTCCTTCGGGGAATGTTTATGGGAAAACAATATTAGTGTAGAAAATACATCTCAACTCCAACCCAAGGGAGAAGTTTCCCAAAAAAGCGGCGAACCGATGGGAGCAACCTCGATCTTCGTGGAGAAAGGAACAATCGGTCTTTCTAGTCACGATCCTGCGATCAGCCCGATCTTCGTGCACTACGGTGGCAGCGCGGTGATGGGGATGCGCTGGCCAAGGTTGACTGGTGGTTCTCGACTCTCTCTTCTCGATTCTTCCCCCTCGGAATGAGATTTATAGATTTTGGACGAGTTGTAAATATGTGGAAAACTCCAACCACCATCTGACGGCCATGCGATCCCGATCGACGGTATTTGATTGGTGCCAATGATTTAATGTGATCTTGGATTCGCGGATTCATCTTGACGAGCCGCTCGACCGACTATAAATATGTCGATGATATTTGGCAAGATCCATTATGCTTCAAATTGATTAAGTCGATTCGGCTCATATCTTTGATGTTAATGCTCGTCATCGAACTATAAGTTTCTAATCTGATTATCAAACATTTAAAATATAGATATATATATATATATATATATATATATATATATATATATATATATATAAAATTCAAATTTGTTTAATAGTAGTAAAATAGTTTTATCATTTATCTTCCCATAAAAATCATTATCGCTTGTATTTAAGTATCATCAATCTCATGTGTAGATTGCTCAATAATATTATGAGTCATTATTTGTTAATTCCGTTATGTGTTTTAGCTCAGATTAGAAGAATTGGAGTGTGGATGAGCATTAATATTTGATGAATTTTAAAATGATTATTGGATCATTTTTTGTTGAGTTCCAAAGACCGTTTTCCATTATGTTGGTGGAAAATCAGGTTAGATAAACATTAGATGAGATTATTTATAAAGAACAGAAACTGAAGAATTTCTGCCAGTTTAGAAAAAGACTTGATCGAACAAATTGATATCGTTCATGATTTAGAATTAATTTCGGTTGAAAGATAAACAAATTTTTTTTTTTTTTACTTTAACTGATAATTTTGAGGTGTGTGTGTACGCTATAAAAAATAAAAAATAAAAAACTTTTGTAGTGGTTTTGAACTATAATATTGATTTAAATTGCTGCTAAATTCATTGCAGTGCTTCTAACATTGCTATGGAACTACTTTAAAAATTATTGTGTCAGAAAATTTATAGCGATAGAGTAAAATTTCATGCTTTAGCTTATATAGAAATTCATTACACACACAGATAGTTGAAAATAATAAAAAACTTCATAATTTTTATATAAAAAAACTTCATAAAGAAGGAAAAAAATCATGGGAATAGTCCAGTAAAAATGCTCCATTATATATCGATTTTGGAATACAAACTTTAAATTACAAGATTGTATGTAAAGAAATCCTAATAATGAGAATTTTATAATCATGTTACAATAGCTATGCAGAGCTAATGGTTATCGTACAATGACGACAATTGATCGACGATAACCGTGGTGATGACGGGCTTTAAACTTCTAGTTTTCTCACATCTTTCTCCCAAGTTCGCTTCTAGCTCACTCCTCCCCACCATGACAAGAATGTGGTTCTATTTATAAGATTTTGAAAGGTGCATTTTGGTCATTGTAACCAAAATCTCAAAACACTCTATTCCAATTTATATCGATTCATTTGATCATATATAAGTTTTTTTGGTGATTTGGCCATTCAAACAATCTTCGATTTGAGTGATCTTAGTTGTTTGATTCATCTCATCGAACCGCTTAATTCAATTATAAGCGTCAAATTTGGAAATCATTTGATCATCCAGTATTTAAAATTTTTATATGTAGCTTTTGCTTTGAGTTCATCTAGACTTCGATTTGAACCAATTCTAGATTATTGGACATATCTCACTAAGTCGCTTAATTTGATTGTATACATGTGCGGTGTTTATTTTTGGCTTATGTGTGTTGTGTGTGTGTGTGTGTGTGGGGGACACCACGACCGAGGATATATTTATTGAGTTGATCGCAGACATCAAAGAATAGTGTACTATCTTGAAAGATAGAAATCACTACCCTAATGACATCTAATCACCTAGGGACTCCTAAGCATGAAGTCTTGAATGTACGTAGATTTTTCTCAACTTTACATGGATGAATAAAGTAGGATTTATTTAAACCGAGTTCTAAAGTTTCCTATATGGGAAAGCCCCATAGTTAATTACATTCAAAGTAAGGTGAATTCCTTAGAAATACTCTCGATTAAAGTAGACAATTGTTGTTTTTGGATAATTCAAAGATATGACTATCAATAAATTGGTTATATTTGAAAGATCAAATGAGATATATCAAAAAGAGAGATTTATTATTGAAGCCAGATAGAGATAAATAGGGGATGCTCATGATACTAGGAAACCTAATTAACATCCCAGACTATCCTATGGTTGGGTTTTATATGTTTGAAATTGAGGAGAATTATATATTTGAGTTGAAATTTTATTAGAAATCTAGGACTTATAATTCCACAATACAAGATTGTGCAAATGCCTGAGAAGTGAGGATTTTTGCTTGTAGCCCCAAAGAAAAATAACAACCTTGGATCCTAAATCTAGGGAGATATAACAAAGGCCAAAGCACGACCTATATCTAAGGTGAAAGTGAGTATATTGTTTACCTCCATAAGAGAGGGTAAACCGCCCGACTGCTGGACTTATAATCGCATGGAGCGATAGCCAGCTAACACCTCCCACATTTTAAAACTATGTGGTCAAGTCATATACTTTGCAAGATGGCTATATTATTATTATTTAGAAAGAAATTAAAGTCATTAAACCCACTCTCTAAGAGACTAGAGCATAAGTGGTATGAATAATGGTTTAGTCTAATGCAAATTTTATCAAATTTTATTTGATTTTAGACTCTTTATTTTGACACATGCTATATGATTTTATATGTCTAAATGTATGGCGAAGTTGATTATGGAATAAATCAAAAAAGAAAGAGGTGTTTTCCATCATAGGCTCTCAAAGGTCAAGCTTTTTTCCTATCTGACAAAGATGAAAATCTTCTTTAACAAGATCAAAACAAAATAACATGTATGATATTAAGCATACAACATCCAGCTAAGGGGTTGCTAAATATTTTATTATCTTGATTTAATGTCTAGGCCTTATGTGAGGTTATGAATTATTTTAAGAGAACTTAGTTGGATAGATGGAGTAGAACATTTATTTTCGCTAACCTCGACCTATGACGTGACCCCTCGGCTCCAAATCTCTCCAATCTTGAGGTTTGAAATTGACTGTTAGGCACGATCCCTAAATTCAAGCTCTAGTGTGCTTTCAGGTTCTTCCAACTTTATCTAAATCCTAGAATCCTCCGCTGACATGTATGATAGTGTCTGACCCCACTCTCAGACTTTAGTTCTCCCCGGTCCTAGGGTTTGAAACTGACCTGGTTAGGAGGCACTTATTCCAAATTCAGGCTCTAGTGTGATTCCATGATCCATCATTTTTTTGAGTAAAAGTTAAAATTGTCCTGGATATGCGGTGCATAAACCACTTTCACAAGCTTTAGTTTTATCTTTTATGTCTATTAAGGCATTTGCCCCTAGTATAAAAAATATATTTTTTTCTATAAAAATTTTACCCCACAATGACAACAGTAATCATATATCCTTTTTCAGACTTTGACTTCAAAAGAATTATGATTTATATATCTCCTAAGATTTTTGATATACTTATATCTTTTGAGACTTTTGCTTTTTAAAATTTTTAGTATACCTGTATCTTCTAAGGCTTTTTTCTTCTAAGATTTTTAATGTGTCTATACCTACTGGACTTTTTCTTTTAGAGGTTTTTAATATACCTATACCTTCTAAGACTTTTATCTTATGAGATTTTTAATGTATCTGTATCTTCTGAGATTTTTGCCTTCAGAAATTTTTAATATACATGTACCTTCTGAGGCCTTTACCTTTTGAGATTTTTGATGTACATGTACTTATGGGCTTAGAAAATTCACCGCCGACCTCTCGATAATAATTTAGATTGAAGAGAGTGATTGATTTGAAGTGTCGATAATTTTCAGAAGGCAGATGAGATAGTAGATAAGATAATACCCAGAGATTTCGCCCTCATTTGGTAAGGCCTTTAGATGGTTCTAGTTTCTATAAAGCAAGCCCTTATAGTTCCCAATAAGTAAGAGAACTTTCGATTAAGGCTAGTCATTAGATCACTTAATGCGTATCGTATAGTAGTAGCATGTAGAGTTTTAGAGTTTAAGATTTATGAAATTCATCATTTTAGCTTAAACCGGATGGTTGGGGGAATGATAACGTACCTGATCTAGATCACATGGTTCTGTCATCCCGGGCAGTCGCGGTCCCTAGTCTACTTAGTCAGAGGAGGTAGCCAACCCAACCTGAGAGAAGGATCTTCATCAACAACACATGGGTTATGTCGTTCAAGAAATCCTTGTAGACTTGGGATGATGTTTGTCTAAGGCGACAGACTTAAGCCTACCTTAGCTGATAGAGGGTTATTTTCCCTATCAAGTATACCCTATGATTCACAACTCAAAGGGCAGAGCCATTGGGGATATGAGTATATGGTGATCGTAATATAATGGAGCGGCCAAACCACCCGTCGAGGATTATTGATCTTAACTACTTCATCGGCCTACTTGGCTAAACCCACGAAATAGCGTTCTTAGCTGAGATTGATTGAGAGTGAACATAGCAGAATACTTGATTTGGCATTGACTCCTTTGTGAGCTAGAGTTTTCTTAATTTATCACCTCCGATAAACAGTTGTGGAAGGTGGATAGATTGAGTTTTGATTTAAGCTTTTAATAATATAATTCCAGTTTCAGATTGCTACTTAAAATTGATTAATTAGAATATGTTTAAAAGCTTTATATCCTGTCAACTCTGTTTAGCTGCTAATAGATGATTAGATATACTATCACCTGACAGAATTTATTTCTCAGATATTTCACTGATTTGAAACTCTTATTACAAGTTTTTAGGTTTTGTTAACACGAACCCAGTCCTAAGACTAAACCAGGAAACAATCCGCCCAGCATCCTTAGACACTTGAATTTAAGCATTCAGCATAATGTCGGGGCCCATGCGGGTGTATTGTAATTTTATATTTGAATTATGAGATTGATTTGTATTTTCATTTTTTATTCCAATTTAGCCTGCGCAGCCTTTTCAGACATTAAAATTTACACTTGAAATCTCTATATCCGAGTACATGCAGGAATTTATGGATTAGATAATTTTGCCTAATTAGTGATTTTGTTGATTTTTTGAAAATCATAATTAGAATGAAATTTCTTAATTTTGATTAAAGGATGCTCTATGATTTTGTAGATTTTGATTTAGTATGGCCTTCTATCTGCTTGTACAAAGAGTTACAGATCCGGTGATGATTTTTTTTTTGTTTCGAAGCTACAAGTTCAAATAATAATTTAGTTTGTTATTTTAAGAAGAAGATTTATCCCTCGAAGTAATTCTCATTTTCTCCCTCTTTTTTATTCGAACTCTCTTACATTTATTTTCCCCATATTTTTATTCAACTCTACATTCATTTCTCTTTTTATTCGAACTCTCCTACATTCATTTTCCCCCTTCTTTTCATTCGAATTCTCTTACATTCATTTTTCCCCCTTCTTTTTTTTTTAAAGCAACCCACTTACTACCTCTTCTAATTTCTATAAATAAGGCTAAGAGGGAGTCTCTTATTCTATTCTATTTGTTTGAAGGATTGGAGTTAGGACATTTGAAAGAAAGCTATTAGAAACTTTTGGGGCTTTCAACTCTGCTTAGATAAATTTTGTAAGTATTTTTCTCCATTTTTTTATTTTGTTTTACTTTTATGTTTGTCATATGTCATTTTATTTTTTCTCCCTTTTTTTGTTTGACATTTTTAGTTTAAAATTAGCCGTAAGTTTTCTTACTTAGTGTTCTTAAGTCAGTTCATTTCACTCTCTCTTTTTTTTTCTAAGTCAAAAGATTTTACACAATTTCGACGACCTCCTTATCCCAGGTGTGCATTAGGGTGTTTTGCTTACCTGGTCTTGAGCGTGTGGCGGTGTCTTTATCCAAGAACAATTTTCATCTCACACCCTCTTAAGCGGGGCAGGCCTTGACTGAAAGAATACAATGCAATATATATTCATCCCTCTTCCCCCCCCACCCTTTTTTTTTGTAAGACTAAAAATTAGATAAAATTTCGGCAGCATTTCTTCTAAGGAGAGCGACATCTAACGAGTGTTGGCTTACTCGGTACATCCTCTTGAGCGTAGTGAGCATAGCGAGCAGTTTTTCATCTCATCGCGCCCTCTTGAGCACGACGAGGCCTTCAAACCTGCAAAGAAACACAAGCATGTGTGTATATATATATATATATCCATTCACAGATCTCACATGTTTTGACTCATTTTTCGACGCACTGCAATGCTCAGCAAGGGAACAAGGTTGGGTAAGCAATTGGGAATGTAAGGTAAGGAGTGCGACGTTGGAAACCAAAAGAAGAATTTGCCTCTTGATGTTCCTAGATTTACATGGCGAAAATTGACGTTATATAAGAATCGACGCGAAAGAAAAATTAGAATCTCTTGGCGATGTTCTTCCCGACACGCGAAAAAATTGATTGATAAAGCAAGTCACGTCAGCGAAAAGAATTCCTCTTGATGTTCTTCCCGGTTTGTGAAGTGAAAAGTGGATGGGTTCTGGGTAGGAGGTTGCGTGGGAAGGAGGTTGAAATTTGAATTTGTGGCCGTGGGAAGAGGCGGAGTCAGTGGAGGTGGAGGAGCGGTGGAATCTGAATTGACGCAACATAGATGGAAGGAAACAGAAGGTATATGGGCTGATTTAAGCGGAGACGCAATCTGATGAAAATGTTATAGATTTTAGCAGGCCGCCAATGACGGAGCTTATTTCACACAGTGGGGCAGGAGAGTAGGGCGGAAGCGTGTGAGCAACAGATTTGTGAGTCTGGAGAGACGCCTGAGCCAGTCAAAACAGGTTGGGAGACGCTTCGGTGGACCGAAGGATGTGGTCAGCGGGTTTCTGCGTGAGGCAGCAGCGTCTGGAGGCGGAAGAGTCGTCAGGCTGCGCGAGCGGCAGTATCTTTATCTGTGAGCTGCAACGAAACATGTCTGAGATGGTTAAGCCGGAACGTCTTTGCGCAGTACTACGGAGAAGTGGTGGAACGTAATGCGGCGAGTCGTCGACACGCGTGGGCCCGTCTTGGGCGGAGCTCGGGATCGCCGGGGGATCCGTTGAGGAGTGGGAGAAGCCAATAGAAAAAAATGGGGAAAATGTAGAGAGAGGAAGAGGAACCATTTTTTTTTCTTCTTTTTTTTAGAACTAGCCAAATCGAAAATAGGGGGGCGGTTGTGCATGGGGGAGGGTAATTTAGGGATTTTAAATAAATTTTAAATTGATTAAACGGTTTTAATTTGAATTTTGTGCTGGTAAACTCACATAGTCAATGTATATATATCAATGTAAGGTAATTCCATTATTTTGAACACAATGGTGCGGTGTTTCGATCGAGCCATTTGGTTCAAATCGATCGAATCAATTTCAGCTCAAAATACACGTCATCGCTTTTGACCGCTCGATTTTCATGCAGACTCGTCCGAATTGAGTGCGAATAGTCTTACTTAATAGATTTTGATGTTTCGAAGCCAATGGCACGATCAATTTTATAAATGGACGTTGTTTGGTACTCATCGGTGCCTCCTGACTTTGATATACGTGCAGACGCGTTGACGACTCAAGCGCTTGATCGGTTGATCATCAAGTTGTGAAATATCTATATCCGGTCAATTTTGATGCTTTGAATCCGACAACAAAGTCCGTTCATTGATGGTAGGTCATTTTGACTATTTTCATTGACGTCCAGTGCATTTTGGCCTCGATTTGCACTTTGCCACTTCAAATCATTTGGTATTTGCATAGACTCGTCCGATTTGAGCATAGATGGTCTCATTTGATAGTTTTCAATATTTTGAGTCTAACTGACAATCAATTTTGCAAACAGGGGTTGTTTGGCTTACGTCAGTGACTCCTGACTTCAATATATGTGCAAGCATATTGATGACTCAAGCGCTTGATTAGTTGATCATTAAGTTGTGCAATATTTATATCCTGACCAATTTCAACGTTCTGAACACAACAGCAAAGTTCGTTCATCGATCGGAGGTCGTTTCGACCATTTTCAAAGACATCTAGTGCATTTCAGCCTCGATTTACGTGTCGTTACCTCCGAAGTTTGTCAGATTCGACTTGTAGGCTTGACTTTGACTTATGACACACATATGGAGGTCAACAAATGCTCCCAACAAATATGATTTGCGCATGAAGTGAGTCACATTTGTTGAAAACTGGTTGACTTTTTGATTTTCTTCTTTCTACCCCTCCTCGTCTTTCTTCTTTTTCTTTCACTTCTTGTTATTGTGTCTTGAGAACTGGTGGACATACTTGATTACACTGTTCTTTAAATTTTTATAACATTTCTCTTATCGCTTGGCAGGAGAATGTTCAACTGGAGGAGACCTGATGAGCTTAGCGAGGAGGCTATCTGGTCGGAGATTGATGGACATGATCATCGTGGAGATGTTGATATCAGAGATAGGATTGAGCAATATACTGATATGCTATGAGGATGTGATTTTTACCAGGGCTTCTTTGCACGCTCTTCCCTACTCCTTGGTTGTACTTCTGATTCCTTTGCTTTTGAGGATCTTGCAAATTGGGTAGTTACCCCTAAGCTGAAGTGTGGTGACTACAATCCTTTGGATAGTATAGTAGCGCAGGTTAGTTCTGGATATTGTGATGTCTTACTGCGATAGATTGAGTGACGAGAGTCTAGACTTCGAGCCACTATCACAATGGGCTCACTAGACCTACCGATTCCTCATTGATAGGATTCCTACTCTTCCTCGTGGATATGTCCCATGGGTATATTCGCAGCTCACAAAGATACTACAGACAACCGACATTTATGAGGCGATATGCATATTTATTTGACTTTGGGGTATGCCTTCTTCTAGGCTCGTAGTGGAGTTTTGGGATCATAGTAGTAACTTACCGGATTGGCAGGAGTTGACAATCACTCTTTTGGACTTACTGGGTCTCTTCCCATATTTAGTTATCGCCAGAGTGTGTTCCACCTAATGGGGAGATATTTCATAGTACCTTGATGATTGTGATCGACGAGATAAAGCTAGCTATGCTTTTATTTATATTGATCTCCTATCACGATCTTTAGGGTCTCATTTTATACAATCACGAGCCGCATTACGTGAGTACATGGATTGAGCTTTGCGGATTATGCTCTATCCGGAGGTCAGAAGCCGCATGACCCTTTTCGATTAGGTGTGTCTGAATATAATTACTTATCCGATGTGACTACGGAGCCTATTTTACCAGCAGGAGCAACTTCTACAAAGACTACCTGGATTGAGCGAGGATCTCTAGCCGTTTTATAGTGACATGACTCAATTTTTGTGCTCCCTATTACAGGGCTTAATTCTCCCAGCGCTTTATTAGTGCCAGGTCTCTCAAGGTGAGTTTATCTTGCCCCAGTATAGCTTTATAGGATATTGGGCGATTGACAAGTTCCTAGAGTGGCGAGATGTGATTATACCTTGGCATTTATATGCTTGGGCTCATCTCCATATACATGGCACCTTTGCTTATTTTGAGTATTGAATATTCTTTTAGCGAGGGTATTCTTCTTACACTTATATCGAGCATCCTCTACTTTGGAGATGGAGAGGATTCACATGCTCTTCTTTGCTCCCCATTTGGCCAGAGATCAATTTTTGTTGGTTCACCAGCCGGATATACTCGGCTTACCCTCTGACTCGATAGGGATTGATCTTATTGACAGTCATGATGAGAATGACAGATATTCCTTGCTTCATGGTCGTCGGACATTGAGAGTAGCTGAGTATCTTTTCAATATACGTCCAGGATGGTTATGTTATCGGTTTGGGAAGTCAGTTTCTATAGAGGACTATCAGCCAAACTGAGTTGCACGGTAGTTTGGTTTCTTCCAGTCAACTGCTCTCAATGA
The DNA here is from genome assembly GCA_021442155.1 of Cymbidium sinense. NCBI lineage: Eukaryota > Viridiplantae > Streptophyta > Magnoliopsida > Asparagales > Orchidaceae > Cymbidium > Cymbidium sinense. The sequence continues at coordinate 146,869,007 of CM038222.1, forward strand.
TAGGCCACTCATCCCTAGTGTAGTGGATTTTAGCAAGATCAGGACAATTCCCTTTGAGGCACATTTTGCAGCTTTAGCCATTTGGCTACATTTACTGAGGCTTGGTACTGGTGCTCATTTTCGAATAGCCTCTCCATAGGGTCGCATGGGGGTTAGTTATACTTACCTCACCTGGGTACGGTTATCTTTTGGCCCTTTCTTGGAGCGTGGTTCCAAGAGATATGAATGCAGGATGAGGTCTTTGGGCGTTCCTCAAGATCATATGACCCATCGTTGGTTACCATTAGTAGGAGACTATAGCACTAGAGGTATACTTGCTATTCTCCTCTCTTTCTATACTTTTGTCCAATCTCTCCTCCCTTTTTTTTTTTCAAAATATGCTTAGTGCGTCTGATACTCTAATTTGATTCTTAACAGATGCAACAGTTGGCGAGCAGGTTAGGGCTGAGGATACTACTTCTCCTGGCAGAGTTAGAGCTAGGGATTCTGCTCCTAGCTACATTGATGTTTCTTCACTGACTCATAGACGTAGGTGTAGCCAACCCACATAGCCTGTGCGGGTTTCGATTGATTGTTTCCGCACACGCCATTTATGACTCGATGAAAAGCCATAGGTGGGAAGCATTGGAGATGTTATTGAGGACTCGAGTTTTTGTGTGTCAACCTTTGATACTATATCTTTCGATGTTATGACCCCTCGTGGAGCCACTTTTCTACTAAGCGACTCGCCTTGTCACGGGAGACTTCTAGGTGAGAGACCTGCTAGCAAGGCCTCGAGCCAAAGACATACTGAGTTTATCAAGTAGTGAGGGTCCCCGAGGATTATATCGCTTACGATACTCCAGTTCAGTCGGATTCATCATGTTCCGGTACTTTCTCCCTCTATTTATTTATTTATTTTTATTAACTGCACTTCTTTACATCCGCTTCGTGTTGATTATTTTCATTTGTTCCCTGCAGTGCCTTATGTAGATTATGAGTCCGAGATCTATCATCGACATCCCTATAGGTCGAATCCACGTGATAGGAGCATGCAAGATTGCGGCTTGGTGAGGGACGTGGTTTCTCGGATTACCTTGAACTCACCAGAGTCACTGGACAGCTTCACGTCTTATGCGAACACCACTTTGGACCTTTTAGCTCATACTGGCTTGGACGAACAGGCTCTTAGGTATCTGGAGACTCTTTATAGAGACATAGAGTTCTTAATCCACTGGATGAGATCGCTCAGTAATGTCCGTTCTAGTGCCTTACTATGAAAGATCGAGGGTCGCTTCATAGGGGATGACTGTATGATGACTTTGAAGAGAGTGCAAAAGCTCTATGACATGACCATTAGAGTTCGCTAGATGCTTCTTAAAGTTAGAGATTAGAGGCTTAGAGAGTCGCAAGTTGAGCAGACGGAAGAGCTCAAGAGGTGAGCAAAGATCGCATCGTACGCCATATATGGTGATGCTGAGGCTTCTTTGATTAGAGCTACTAACGCTTTACAGTTTGCTGAGAGTGAGCAGCTGTCTTTAGTAGCTTATTTAGCACAACTTCAGGAGTTACAGTCTAGGATCCCATGATCTACTTTACTTTTCTCTTTTTTTATCAGTCATGTATTGTCTATCCTCTTGTTGTATTAGAGGATGTCAGCATTCCTCTTTTACTTCTGCACATTTGTGCTTTTGTGATTTGATGAGAAAATCAGCTTTGATTTGTGCTTTGGGCTTGATTTGTATGTTTTGTGCTTTGGATTTAATTTGTGTGCTAGCTACAAAACTTGGATCATTTCGACTTCAAACCATCTACTTCTACTTCAACGCGGCTTTGTTGAAGATCTCTTTCTTTTATATACTTACGATTTGAGCCTCCTATGACCCTAGCTTCATTTTTGGTTGGGTTTGATGGAGGAATTGCTTGTTTTGATGAAGGACTCGCTAGGGAATCTTTATCCGCTTGATTGGGTTTAAAATTCCTTCTATCCTAGCTTTAAGCTTGACGAACTTGATGAAGGACTGACCTGATTTATCCCTATTGACTTGTCAGGAAGTGTATGCACTCCATGAATCCTGTGTTTGCTACTTTGACGGATTCGTTGAAGGATACATACAAATGACCCAGCCTTCCGGCTTATATAGGGTCAATATTGAGTTATTAGTCTATCAACTTGATCTTTAACAAACTGAATAACCACAAAATTCCTTTAGTTCAGCCATCGACTTTGTATGAACTATGGAATTGCATCCTCGATCCTGTGCTTTCTGCTTTGATGGACTTGATAAGGAGATAGGCTTTGATCTATGCTTTGAGCTTGATCAGATCATTTGATAATATATTAAAATATCACCTTGCAGGTAATATGAAGATTGATTTGAGGCAGCCTTGAATTGAGCGCTTCCTCAGATTGCCTTGATCTATCGATCAAGTAGAGAGGTCTCTTGGATCCTGATTACTTGTAATCACTAAGCTGGATCTGGTTTGAGATTGAACATATCATCATCATTGGTCGATGAGGCTCTTTCACCGCGTCTTTTCTTATGGCTTGTTGAGTGAGGAGAGCATCGAACTCCACACATTTGTTGATGGACCTTTAGAACCTACTCGAGTCTTCGACTTAAGCTATAGTGGGTTGGTATTATTATCATCAGACTGACGAATGGGGGCTCTTTCACTGCGATCTTTTCTTGCAGCTTGTTGAGTGAGGAGAGCGCCAACAACTCGGTCATTTATGTGCTTATTGAGTTCGACCATTAGAACCATCCGTATCCTAGAATTCAAGATGTAGAGGTTGATGTTTTTCCAACTTAATTGATTGAAGCTTCTGAAATTGAGAGTTCTTCTGACTTAATCTCCAAAATTTGGCAAATCTGGGAGATAAATTTTTGACATTTTAGGTTATTTTTTCATGCATAGAAATAGATTCTTTTTATTTCTGCAAGAATATGCAACTTAACAATGATAATTATAGATATATTCATGGATTTTGACGTAATACTCGATGTCAACCTGAATCAGAATATATTTGAGGATTTCATCTTATGGCACGAAGTCAACTCAAATAAATTTAATATAAACAAAAAATGCCCCTATCTTGCAGGGAGAATTCTAAAGCATATTTGGAAGAACTTTCAAGATAAAATTATACAAATATATCAATTTGAATTGATATGCTCTTAAGAGGGTTTCGACATGTAACATTGCTTTTGTATATGTATATATGAATCTAAAATGCCCTCTATGTAATAAGGGAATTTTCACGAAAAATCTTTTTTCATATGGAGTGAGTATATTTATTTAGGGATCTCGCATGAAGATTATGTCGACTAAATAGATATACTAAAAAAATACCCATCTTCTAGAGGATTTCTATTATACCGAGAATGTAGTCATCATGTATAATAATTTTTCAAGTATCGATTATTAATTGGTGGTATTGGTCTTTCACCCTTTAGGTTAATGAGTTGATATACCCCTTCTTGATACACTTTCAATGATATACCCAATTAGGCTCAAATTTGCCAATTTTTGATTGGGAATAATTGCCTTCTCACTGGGACCAATTCTCCTTTTTGAAAAGCTCTAGGATGCACCATATGATGGAGATTACTTTGGACATCCTTGCTCGATAAACTTCTAAATTTTGCTGGGCTTGGAGCCTGACCTCATCAAGCGTATCAAGCTCTTCCATTCGTAGATGGACATTCTCATCTTGGGTGAGATTGTATTGAATGACAATTATGAGTGAAGGTAATTCAACTTCAAGTGGCAAGCCTATTTCATCTCCAAATATTAGTGCATAAGGAGTGGATTTTGTGGAGTATGGTCTAGATGTCGTTGTTGTTGTCTTCAGGCAATTTTGCTTGAGATTTTGGCTTCTAAATTTGCTCACCTAATTGACCTTCGACGGTGGATTCTTGGACTTGTCGTCCAAGTGTCATGCATCTAGAATAAGTCAAAAAGTCCTTGGTGGACATCTCAGGACCTCTTCCATACAAGTAAGACGTCAAATAATATTTTGACTAATACCTAGGATAGGTCAAAAGTCTTTGGTGGACTTCCCACAACCTCTTTCATACAAGTTAGTGTCGTTGAATAATATTCTGATCAATCACCTCGGATAAGGAAAAAAAGAGCAAATCACCCAAAAATTTTAGTTTACTAATGTCATTGATAGCTCTGATATGATGATATAAGAAAGAATTAAAATTTTGGATATAAGAGAAATAAAAAAATATAAGGGAAAGAAATGCATCCTCAAGTTATATTAAATGATATCAACATCTTCCTCACCGTTAAAAGATGCTCCCTTAAACTCACTTTCAACTCTTTCATCTTCTGAATCTGGTGAAGGTCTTCAGATACTTAGCTGGGAGATAGATTCTCAATACTAGCCCTTGATTATGATGTACTAATTCATTTTATGAATCGCAGGATAAAGCCTTCTTCCAAACATTGGTGCTCCAAGTCCTTCACTTCAACATCAAGAATATGATTACAAGCTTTTTAGATATGATCCTCGATAGCATCATGATAAGCTATGGAGTTCTTAAAGTCTTCCACTACCTTCAAGGATATGACATTTGCTTCCACTTTTGACATAGTAAACACTTTCTCAAAAAAATGATCTGTAATACTTTCTACTCTAGTTCAAGAGCCTTCTTCTCTGCTGCAAATGCATTGAGTTTTTTCTCTTTATGGTGAGTCTCTGCCCTCACCTCAATCAGCTCATCACGAGTACATTCCACCTCCTGACGTTGAAGAGAAAGAGAAATTGACATGTTCATCAGCTCAGTTCTACACCGAGTTAGTTGATTTTCCAAAGCTGTTACTTCTTTGGCCTCGACACTTATCATTCGCTCGTACTCACCTTGCAAGTATTTTACCTTCACAAATTTAGTATTTCACTCATCTAGAGTGACACCCAAATAAATATAAGCCCAATTTTTGGGTTACCTACAATCAAAAATCACATATATTACACTAAAGAGAAGGAGAGAAGAAAAGAAAGAGAAAGATAAGATAACATACTAATTTGTTTGCTCATAGACAGGTGCATATGTGTCTTAACACCTCTTCAAGAATATATGGCTTGAAGAGATGAATCTCCCATTATGAGTTGAGATAGCTAAACTCTTGAGGACTTCGGGAGAACATCTTTTAGTAACCTCCATAATTATTTGACATAATTACTCTGGCATGTCTTTTTTTTCTTAAGAGAAGAAGCATTGTTATCCCTGTGACTTTATAACGGGCTTCTTGAAAAAATTCTATGAATACGAGGAGACCTTTCATTATCTTTACTTAATCTCTTGATTGGAAGAGCATGATATCTCACGAATGGAAAACAACTTTGAACATTATATCTTCAATTATATACTTACCATATGACATAACTCATCAAGCTTCTGAATATTGAGAGTTATTAGGATTTCATTCTCTTCAATCAATAATAGATCTAGAAGTTCATTCAATCTTCCACATCTCTCAATGAGATTTATTATTTTCACAAAAAGAACCCATTAGACCAACTTCTAGATGGATCTCAGTCTAAAATTTTATCCAATTTTTTATACCTCGATATCTAACCGTCCCTAAGTATCACATGTGAACCTACATTCTACATAAGTACTTGATGTTCAAAGTCATCACTCTCTCTAAAGAAGGCAGGTCAAACTAATAATGTTCATTAGAGCTCAAAATTAAAATTAGAATGTGACAAAAGCTACACCACAAATTTAAAAATCTCAATCAATTCGGAAGCCAAAGGGAATCGCAGCCCTGCACAAAGAATCATCTCAAAAATAGTAATGTATCATTTCGAAGATAAACATGCTCGATCATACTTTTTGGCAACAAGAGCCTCCAACTCATTTGGGAAATGAAATTTTCTACGGAGCACCACTAAACTATCAGATGTGATAGTGGATGATATATCATCTATAGTTGTCACACTATTAGTTTTCTTACGACCATCATCTGTGAAAATGCATAAATATAAAATAAAAAAGTGTAGAGAAAAATAAAGGTTTGAGAAATGTATGAAGTAACTCACTTATCTCGATACTTGGGCACATCCTTTCACGACTTTGTATTGCGGGCGATTTTGGATATAATATTTCACCTACGATCGATGAAAAATATATGCATATGTATGAGTTCACAAAAGAAGTTATTTCTCTCTAATAATACTCTAAATTTATGTACTAGATTTTTTAGTTTTTTTGAGCAATAGTTATTTGATGATTTCACCATCTTGGCGGTTGTCAGCGGTGAGCCATCCATTAGAGTTTGAAAATTAATTTCCTACAAAAAAAGTAGAAAATGCAAGCATTGATCACCTCTAAACTGGTCCGAGAAAGTTGATGTCTCTCGAGAGAAAATCGTCTCAGTGTATGAAATCGGGCCTTGATCGCCTCCGGTGGTCGATGAGGACATTTGGCGCCTCTCTTGTGGGAAAATGGAAGCATTGTCGTATGAAACTTCTTGATCACATCAAACTTCGGCCAATCAGGCGAGGGGCGGTTACGCCCTCCCGAGAGAAAATCGGAGTCCCGTCGTATGAACTACAGGCCTTGATCGCTACCAAACCCGGTCGGTCTAACCAGAACAGTTGACATCTCTCTCGAGGAAAATCGAGTCTGTCTGAGCATTGATGGCCACCAAACCTGGTTAGATGAGGGACGGTTGATGCCTCTCGAGAGAAAATCAGTCTCGTCATTATGAACTACGAGTTTTAATCAACAATGTAAATAACCTTCTTTTGAGGAAGAAAGTCGAGCCTTCACGACAAAAGAAAAAAATTATTACCTTTAGCCCATGAACTTCTACTAGATAATTTCACATCTAACGCAGAAGAACATTAAAGCATATGGTAGAAAACTTTGTCTTCTTACTTGAAAGGGTGGGGGGCTTATAGATCCACAATAGGGACAAAAAGGAAATAAATTTTGAGAATAAATTTGGAAACATTTAAATGGATTTTGAAATTTTTGTACTCCAATATATCTTTCCTTTTATTAAAGTGAAAAAAATCAGAAAAAAATAAAAAATAGCCCAAATTTTCAATTATTTGCACTCAATGGCGCACGTTTGTGCACATGAGTGTCGTGTCTGATTTCACCTTGAACTGCACCTTGACGCCCTGCCTTTCTGACCAGCGGCTACTCCAGCTACAAGTGCTTTCGCCCAGTGGATCATAATCTTGTGTACACATGAACATCTGTTCTCTTGAACTATATCTAACGCAAAGGTTAATAAACCCACAAATTTCATTGAAGAAGTTTTTATTTTTAATTATTTGGAATGTATTTTTGGATGATAGAGATGATATCATCCAAAAATAAAGGGCAACTAATATGTCACTGAAAACTTTACTAATTGAAGCATGAATCTTAATATCGAAAGCAATTTGATTCTAAGTCGAGACTAAGCCCATATCGAAGCACTTAAAATATCATTGAAAACTTTTGTTGTTCGGATCCTAAGTAGCTTCTAAATATAGAGTGTTTATAGTCAAATCGGCGTCTTGAGCAGATCTAACACTAAGATCTCTTAATTGACTTCATTTGAGGATTCAAATACTTAAAATACATCGGATGATCGAATGAATCATTTTGACGTTTGATGGAGTGTTTGGAATTTTATACGTATTTATAGAACACTCTCATAAATAGCCTCATTCTTCACATGAGGGGAGGAAAAAAGGAGGCTATGAGACTCGAAGAATCTCAAAGAATACGATCGATCATGAGATCATCGCCGACCACCGTCGGTCATCATCGCCAGCGCCATCGTCGCCTTAGTCATGCCATCGGTCATTTCTATCACCGTCTCGATCTCTTTCAATAGTTTGCATCGGATCATCATACTATTACCTCAAGCAAGGTCTTCGTTGCTAATATAGCTAGGCCCGTGGTTTTTCCCTTTTTGAGTTTTCCACGTAAAAATCATGAGGTCTCTCAAACTCTTTTATTATGTATGAGGAATTTTTTGTGTGCTAAGGCTTGAATCTCTCTACTTGAATCTTTGCGCAATAATATATATATATAGCTGTAGGAGACACGAGAATATTTTATGTGAAAAATCCCAAAAAAGAGGAAAAAATTAAGTGACATGTAACCATTTCAAGTTGGTCAAGCCCCATGATTTTTCACTCTTTTTTTCACAAAAAAATTATTATGTCTCCTATAATTCTTATTTTATTTATGTTCAAAACATTAAATATCTTTTCTATACTATCTTGAATATTCCTACATGTAATAATTCTCTTATTTTTTTAGAGTGGTCAGAAAAAATCAACTAATGAATAAACTATCTTGAATTTGACATACGAAAACTTTGTTAAATATTTTTAATTTACTATATAATATATTAAATTATTTAAACAATAATAAATATTAATTGATTATCAAATTTATTAAAAATATTAAAAACACTAATTAAAGTATTTGATTAATAATAATGTTATAATAGTCAAAATTATTTTATAAATACTCATATATATATATAAATAAATATATATAAATAAATATATATATATATATATATATATATATATATATATATATATATAATAAGACTATTATTATTAAATTATTTTAAAATTTATTAATATTCATTGATTACAAATTTTTATATAGATCTTAAAATTCCAACTAAATTATTTAAATATTAATTATGTTATAATATATTCAAAATTATATAACATGAATAAAATATTTAATATTAATTATATTATTAGTTATTTTGTAAATACTCTATATATTATTTAATTGTTAAATTATATTTTATAAATTAAATATTATTTTTAATTAATAAAAAAATTTAAAACTGTAAAACGAATTAAATATAAATTCAAATTATTTAAAAGGAAGAAGTGATTGAGTTTTGTGAAAACTGCAATAAAGTTTTCTTCCATTTTTGTGAAAACTGCAATAAAGTTTTCTTCCATTTCAAGCTATTTCAATCTCGTTTTCCACAGAAAGAACCCTCTAATTATAAAAAAAAAACGCTAATCCTAATCACGTGGAAGCTCCTTTTTATATTTTTTTGATTGGTGCTCTTTTTTACTTAAAAAAAAAAACGTTGCTCCTTTTAAAAGTTTGTTCGCTAAAAATCCATCCGCTCTTGGGTGTTTTTGGACAAATTAAATCCTGATTTAACTAAAATCGAGGATTTGTGTAATATGTTAAAAGCTCTTTCACATCGCATGATTAAATCCAGATTTACTAAATTTTATTTATAGGCACCAGACTTAAACAAGCAGAAGCACACGGAGGGCAGGAGACAGGGAGGAAAGACGAGGGTTACCTTCGCGACATCTCCCTTCTCTTTTAGGGTAGCAGTCCAACGAAGCAGAATGGTGGAAAGACGAGGTTTACCTTCACGACACCTTCCTTATCTTTTCGGCAAGCAGCGGAGGGTAAAAAAGAGTTACCTTCATCTCGCTTCCCTCTTTCTCCCCAACGAAGTTGAGGCTAAGTCGTAAGATTTATGGTCGACTAGTGGGCAATGGGGGCACATACCCTAGTGCACCCCCACACTCAATCCGCCAATATTGGTTATAGTCAAATCGAGTGATTCAACCAGAGAAATTCAATGTAATATCATTTAAAATGAAAGTCATTAAGACACATAAATCATCAAGAAATCATCGAAGATCAAAGAAATTAATATAGATTGACTCATAAAGTGTGTTGAAATTTGCCTAAAGTTACCAAAATTAGTGCTTTAAAAAAACTCGTTCGGGAACAGCTTGTGTTAGGTTCGTTATGTAGCTCGTGTTTGACTCGTTCATTAAGCAAGCTAGCCGAACACAAATAAATATTTCAAGTTCGATTTATAAATAAGCCAAACATAAGTAATCCTTCGTTTGATCGTATTCGGCTTGTTTTAGCTCAAAATAAAATATTATATTATATTATATATTACAATTACAAGCATTGCTTAGTTGTTGGAGTTTTGTCATACAAAAGATTAGACTATGTTCAAATCCTCCTTGAAATTTTGAGGCATTTCAAACATGTGTCGAACACGAACACAATAATTTTTGAACGAGCTAAACACGAACAAAGGTTCAGCTCGGCTCGTTTACACCCTTAACCAAAATATTCATCTAAAATATTATAAATAGAACCCTATTCTCATCTTGAAGACGGAGGAAAAGATGAAACTTGAAGAAATGTGAAGAGTTATGCTTGAGAGTTTGAAGTCATCCACTACGCCCAACACTAGTGTGTGAGATTTAGCTAATATTTCTGTTTGGGCTACTTGAGTAATATTCTAATATAACTCATGTGCTGTTCTATGCTTCATATATATATTTTTTTCCTTTTGTACATAATCTAATAGAGCTAGAACTGCCATTTAAGCTCTCGGTACCAAAGTTTAAAGCAAAATATTATACGCAGCTCTTTGGGCAGCTTGTCAGCTAATTTTGTTGTTTTTATGTTAGTGATGTTCATCATTTAATCTCAATTATTTGGGGTGGGTATTATTAATTCATTTTAAAAAAAAAATTTTTTTTTTGCTATTGTAGTATTAAGTTGTTAAATGTATTCTTGAACAACTTTTAATAACATGGATTTTAACATTCTAATTAATCTTTCGGCATTAATTTGACAACCTGCCTAATAACTATGATTTTTATTTTTATCGTGCGTATTTAAAACACTAAATATTTTTAATTCTATTATATTAACAATTTTTTAATATAATTATTCTTTAATCTTTTGAACTTTATATGGAATTCTTTTCAATGGAATTATTCATGTTATTCAATACTATATTTTATTCGAGTAAAAAATTTTGATTTGCCACTCAGTATTTTATCTTTAAATTATTAATAATTTATTACTTTTAAAAGTTTCCACTTATGGCTTGTTTAGGGATATGTAGCTTTTTTTTAGAAGCGTTATAAAACGTAGAAGAAATTGTAAAGGCTAGCAGAGTTGGTAGCAGGATCTTCGCTCTTGGTATGATTATATTTGGAAATCTCAGTTTAGAATCTACTATGTTGTAGTTGTTTGTACATAAATGATTAAAATATCTCTATGAGCATATAAGTTGAATAATATTAAATATAATAAAAAATAGGATAACTAATATTCATATATAGTCATGAGTCAACTAAATTATATTAACAGATTATACACACTTAATAAATAATATTAATATTAAAATTATAAGTACAATAACTAGTGCGATCAAAATATTAAATCTATTATCTTATTTATCAAATCTTTTTAATTTTTTTTTCCATTGCTACTCTCCTAGCATGATCACTATTTGATGTGTAATAATCATATTCATCAACTCATCTGAAATAGTTGTCATCATCACTTGTTCTTTTTGTTGGACATCTGAAAAATCCTCTCCCATAATTTCCTTTCCTATGTGAAGTGAATACATAACATTGCAAACTACAGTTGCAATACTCAGCTCTGGACTCACTAAAGATCCTTGAACTCATATTTCTTGATAAAAAAATTATATAAACAATAAAAATATTAATATGAGAACGAGTGATATTGAAAAAATATATTTAAAATGATAATTAAACAATAAAATATTTATTTCTTAAAAAAATGATAGAAATTTTATTAACAGAAATAGAAGATACACAAAAAAATAGGGACTGCCAATTTAATTTTTTTAAAAAATATTTGTTAGCCAATGTGTGATCAACTGACCGATCCAAGTGTCACGCTCACGACGGTGACAGCCTATTTTAAAAATCTTTTTTAAAATATCTAATTACCTAATTAAATTAATAATCAGGCTTTGAAAATTTAGCCCCCCAACGTCAACTACGCACATGGAGCTTTTCACGAAATTATCCACTTTGGCCTGCTTGCTTTGACTTCAGTCAACTATTTTAACTCTGACAAATTGAAAATAATCATTTGGAATTATTTTTATATATATATCTACAAAAACTTTATTTTATATTTTATATTTTTATATTATTTTTAAAAATACTTTAAAATATTTATATTTGAAAACAAACTACATTATTTTTAAAATTTCAACATAATTTAAAGGTATTTTTAAAAGAATCATCACTATGAAAATATTTTATTTTTATTAAACATTTAAATTAAACTAAAAATAAAAATATTCCAAAGATCAACTTCTATTTGAATTTATGAATTTTTTTGTTTTCAATCAGACAAAATATTATCAAAATAAATGAATTACATGTATGAACCAACGGAAAGTAAAATGATATTTATCAAGTTCATAAAATTTATAATAGAATTATATTTTCTAGTTTTAAAATTAATATATATATATATATATATATATATATATATATATATATATATATATATATATATATATATATATATATATATATATATATATATATTCTTAAAATTATTTAAATGAATTTAATTATAAATATTTACACACGATGAACATGAAAATATTTAAATTTAAGATTTTTCTATTGAGAACTTGAAACCTTTTCACTACTATGTCAAAATAACTTACTCATGATATAAATGGAATAAGATATTTTCAATTACTCGTGATAAAAGCCAAATGAAAGCTTTACTAATTCAACATGAACTCGCTCGGTTCCCTCCTTTATAAAACCGGCCTAAGTCTATTCGGAAACTCGAAGCTAAACCTAAAGCAACAATGGCGCTACTCCATCATTCTCCTCCCCTCCCCTTCCGCCGCAAACGAGGGTAACATCCTCGCCACCGGCGACGTGCTCCCTACAGACGGCCAGCTCTCGTACAAAGACACCACCTTTGTGATCCAGGACGACTGCAATCTCGTCCTCTACAACAAAGCCAAGGGTTTCCAGTCCAACACCCACGACTTGGGCACCAACTGCACCCTTACTCTCTCCGACCACGGCCAGCTCATCATCAGAAGCGGCGAAGGCTTACAAGTTTGGTCTTCTCTTGGCGGAAGCACTAAGGGGAAATACGTCGCCGTTCTAGGCCCCGACGGCCATGTCCACGTCTTCGGACCCTCGATCTGGTCTACCCCTGCTCTCTTCTCTTCATCCGCCACCATTGATGCCGAGCTGAATAGTGTACCGCTGGTACGCAACGTGCTGTTCTCGTTGCAGGTTCTTAACGAAAACTCGAAGCTGACGAGCAGAGACTACAGTTTGGAGTTAACCGACACCTGTAATCTGGAGTTCAGTAAGGCGTCGGTGGGATTGGTGTGGGAGAGCGACACGAAGGGTATGGGACAGCATTGCTTCGTCAGGCTTGACGACTACGGCCGGCTTTCCGTTGTCAATGACCGTTACAAGGTTTTGTGGGCTAGCACCCCGCGGAGGGCCAAAGGAGACTATGTTCTTATAGTTCAAATTCACGGGCAGGCCGTCGTGTATGGGCCTGTGGTGTGGTCTACTGGCAATTGATGTTTTCTACTTCTGTTTGGATCGACTTATGTTTTTGGCTTCGTCTGCTTTTTAAGAAAACGCGGTGAATAAAAGCCGGACCACAGCTGATTTGCATTTGACTCGTTAAGCTTTTATCCTGTATTTCCGTCCGTTCCCATTTAAGGGGTCGTTTGGCTGTCAAGAAATTAAATGCAGTGTATTTAGGGGTTGTTTGATTTATCTATTTGAAATACAATATAAAAAGAATATAGAGACTGTTTGGTCCGTGTAAATGAGATGTAATGTAATTTATATGCTATTTTACTTTTTCCGTATTTGGTACGCGGTAAATTAATTACCGTGTAAAATTTTATGGTATTTGAAATTCCTTCTTACGCTATTCTTCGTGAAAATGAAATACCGTTGAATCGAGCGAAATTAGAGAAGTTACGGTTAACAATAGCATAAGCTCTTAGTCTCATAATCTTCTTAGCATACCCGTCATTTCTACGAGTAAGGCGACCACGTAGAGGTGGATCGCCTCGGCGTTCTGACGCGGCGCCTCGACGCCTTGAACACTCAAGGGGATCTCGGACCTGAAGTGAAAAGTTTTTATATAATCAATCCCAAATATAATTTTTGTTCTTCTACCTCTGTTGATCTTCTACGTAATCTGTCTACATCTTTGTCTTCTCTTTTGCGGAAGAGATCTGATTTGTCCAACTTGCGCTTTTCATTGCAAACTTTGTATGTGATTTTTTTTTTTCTTTTCCAATCAGGTTTAGCATCTATTTATGACTTTTACTCTTCGATGCTGCTTTGGGGTTGCATGAAGTAGGACTCCTGAATCTGTTGGAAGTCTTTACGATTTATTTTTTTTTGATGATCCTTGATTTAGGTTGCTCCTTGTTTTTTTTTTTTTGTCTTTTGATATTCCCGATTTGTGGTGTTGGAGTAAGCCCTCCTTTTTGGTGTACTTGTCTAGTACTCTACTATACTGAAATTTAAGCGAACAATTCAAAAAATTGATATGCAACAAAAATAGTTTCTAAGGACAGATGTTATTATTGCCCACTAAATCGAAATGTTAGATGGGAAAATAGAGTGTAGGATAGAAACGAAGTCTGCCTCTATAGGAGTGTCTAGACCAAACACCGCACAATGACAAATACTGATGCACTTCAATCTAAAATTATAACTTGAATTAACTAATCAATTTTCAGTTAGTCCCATAATTTATGTCTTAAAACTTGCCATGAAGCCAATTTCATAGCTAGAGAGAGTGAGAGAAAACAGAATTAATTATAAATCTTAAAAATCATTGCATCTTATCTAGAAAATATGAAAAAATATTCAAGGCTACAGAAGATAAATGAATTTTTTTGGCTATGAGAGTGTAAATAATGTTTAAGAAAAATTGCACTCTTGATAAGAACACATGGAAAAATATTTAAGCCGTTTAAGTTTTCTAAAAAATAAAATGCTCTTTTGGCTATCAAGGTGTGAACAATGATTTATTTATTTATTCAATAATTTTAGTTCTACCTTACTTTATGTTCAATGTCATGTACATAGATATAAAAATGATGATTCTCTTTTTATGTTTTTTATTATGATTCCATTGTTCCTCAACTAATTTGATGGCTTTGCTATTCTCCTAAATACTTTTCCTTATTTTCTGAGTATCAGTTTAGCGAACATTGTTGTAAAATCGATGGCCACATCGAAGAGGGTGAAGAATGGTTACGATTATGACTTTTATGATGTTGAGATCAATAAATCAACTCTTCTTCAACCATTCATGTGTGCATTCTTTGCCAATTTATTATATATATTTTATTGGATACACTAAGGAGAGATCAACAAAGAATAAATCCTGAGCGAAATATTCAGCGTGAAATATATCTTTCTAGATTATATCTTGGATCTGATTCAGATTGTGTGAATATGATTTGAATGAAAAAAATACTTTTTTTTTTCAAATTGTCTGTTTGTGAAAAGGTACGTTCTTTCTCTTTGGTGGAAAGGTGCGTTCTTTCTGGAAAAATTGTCTGTTTTTTTATAGTTTCGATAGAACTAGTACTAGAGTTTCTGGCATGATTCTTGGTATGAAATATCCGTTTCTTTTACCAAGGTGTTATATGTAATAAATGAGTAGATTATTTGTTTCTATTTATGTCTTTTTTTTACCTGCTTCGGATCTTTGTTTGTGATTATGACCATTCTCTTAAGCAAATATTTGCTTCAGGTTTTCTTTGTGTTACATCCACTTTGCAGGTGAACCTCCTCCTTTCGAGTCATGAAATTTAATATTAACTTTCATGCATTGATATAACAACTTGCTCTCGATGCACTTTCACTCTAGCACAGTTGCATTTCACACTCTTCATTACAGTTTCTTGTTCTTCTTGTATGCATTTAACATGTTCTCAGATTTTTGGCTTTATTTTTAAATTACGCTTATAAATTGCTACTACACCTGATCGTATGATCATATATCACAAGTGTACCAAAAAGTAGATATCCTCATCTCTAGAATCTGGGTTATCTCCAATTTGAATAAGTGTTTTCACTAATTCCTATATTTATGTATTTTACTTGAATGAATATTTCTATGCATGTTCGGAATTAGGAAATATCTAACCATTTAATGCAGATCACTAAGAGCAAGTAAAGTTAAGAAAATAAGTTGTATAAGAAACACCAAAGATTTTAAAGAAGTTTACCCAATTTAAGATTGTTTTCTGTTGCAGCCACTGCAGATTTATTATAATGATGATAATGAAGGGTTACAAAGGAGAAGAACGAACTTCTTTAAAAAATTTTACCGATAATTTTTTGTTAAACAATCACAAACTTTTTTAATTCTCAGGTTAAGTTTGTTATGGACACTAGGTGGTTGGCATTCATGTTAACAAATAATAAGACTTTGAAATTACTTTAAAAATCTATCAATCCGATTCAATTAGTTCATAATATTAACTCAAATGATATAATTTTTATTTAAATGACAAAATAAATGTGATTTGTTTATTTTAGTGTTCAAGCTATAAAGTTAATCAATATATCAAAAATAATACTTTTATTTAGTTTTTTTATATATATATATATATTGAGCTTCCTATAAAAGTAAATAAAAAAAATTTTAAATTACATAACAGTATTCAGATATCATTTAAATAATTTATTTATCAGTTCGTTACATAGAGATCCTCTATTCAATTTTTCACTTTTAAAATAAATATATTATAATCTTTTTTAACTAATTAGTAAATTTTATTTATAATATATTTATATTTTAATATATATTTACTTTATTAATTTAATATTTCAATTAATGAAAAATTTTTACTAATTACTCTACATACAATAGCATTCATAACAAGTATTTTACTTCTATCTCAAAAACAGAAAATAGTTTTTATTGTATTTACTCAAAAAAATATTCATTTCACTATATTCACACATGCGTTAAAATTTCTGTTTTCCAGAATAAATAGCGTAGTGTAAAGTAATTGATGTAAAAAGATCTTTATAGTTGTTTGGTTGAGGCTTTATAAATTCGTGACGGCTTTTTTGTTTGGTTGACAAAATGTAATATAAAGAAGGTTTGACATCGGGGTGTGGCCGTGACGGCGACGGCGGCGGCGGTGAAGCGATGGCCGGCGGCGGTGGCCGGCGGTTGGCCCGTACGATCGTCGTTTGTATTTAGAATTAGAATCTAATTTCAATCTGTATAATCTTTAGTGTATTTGAAATGCATTACATTACACTGAAATTTTACTTTACTTGCAACCAAATGCTTGAAATATTCAAAAGCGTTCATTTAGAATAAAGTGCATTCCAAATGTAGGCAACCAAACAGCCCCTCCACATATATTTTATATTTTTCTTTATTTGAGTCGAAGTAAAATAAATACAATATAAATTTTTATAGTATTTTCCTGAATAGCCTATTCTGTGTGTAACTAAAATTCTCTCAAATTGAATGAAATTAGAAATCACACATTCTCTCCAACGTGAAAGCCTCTCATCCTTCTTGCACGCAAAGTTCTTCATCTTCCGTTCATGTGTCTCTCCTATGCTCAGTACACATAACGACGCGCCATTCAAGCAAAGCATCTTCTCCATTCTGCGTGAAATCTTCCTCTCCCGTGCAGATCGTCCCGTGTGGGCATTTCTCTTCATCTCGCTCTCGAAGCTCTCCTGCGCCAATTGCTACTAGATTGACAAGTTGATTGAGGCACATCTCTTCATTTTAAAAATGACTCATTACTCATTTCCTGCTGCTTAGAAAAAGGTAACATTTTAGTTTTAATGATTCATTAGATTCTCACTATGCTTCTATTTATAGTCGCCAATTTTTTCAATGCTTTTAGGGTACTTTTCTCTTCGCTTAAGTCAATATTGGAATTAATTGATTCGCAATCTGTTGCTTAAATGGATTTTATATTTCGTAGTACCAGTTTTTTTTAGATTCTTGCTAATATCTGATTTTTTTTTGCTATTTATGGTTTAGTTTATACAGCACCTCTTTCACTTCCCTTGTTGAGATTGTAATCGATAATTAGTATTATTCTAAAACTTTGGTGATTAAGCTTGATTAGGGCCCTAATACCACTTATGGAATTCCAAATTAGTTTATAATTGATTTTCATTTGCAGGAGCAATTAGGATTGGTGTAGAATAATTTCATAATTATGGTGATTAGTTTTGTCTTAATTTTCATTTATTGTGGATTTAGGAACTTAGTTTGATTTATTGTTTGTAGAAACAATGCTAGTACAAAGCAAATTTATGAGATATTTGGTAAATTGAATTCTAAGCTTAACAAATTTATATCAATTAACAACTGTAAGTTAAAGATGTATCTTTATATTGTTAACTTATTGCTCTTTGATCCCAAAATGCTATTTATCATGCAACATTAATTACTTTTTTTTAATTATGATATAATTTAATAAATTTAGTTCTATTTAAATATGCCTTGTAAAGTGAACTATTCTCTTTCAAAATAAATGTGTAGTAAACTATTTTTAGGCAAACAGTAATTTTTTGTGTGTATAATTTATTTAATTTTTAATATATATTTGATTTTTTTTAAATTTAATAATTTTATTTCTATAAAAAAATAATTTTGCAATTATTTTATAAACAATCAAATAGTTTTAAGTATTCAGAGTACACTGCTTTATGATTGTTTGGCTCATTGTTAATAAAATTTTAGTTTTAAATAAGATTTGTAATTATATTGTAAGATTATCTTGATAATGTTGCAATCAATTAAGTTTTATTTGTCTGATTACGTAATACTTTTCATGAAAGTTGTCTGGCTAATTTCTATGATAGTATTATTTAGTTATTTACTATTATTTAATATACAATATTTAGATTATTAGGGAAGACATCAAATTTGTAGAAAAGTTTCATGATTATTAATTTAAAAGTGAATTGAATCTTTTAGGCATAAAAAATTATTATTTTTATAAATATCAAATTTTTGATATTAGAAATATAAATACATAAAAATTTTATGCTATGTATATAAATTTTTCTTTAAATTAATATGATTATATTTAATTCTCTTTACTTGGTCTCTCACATGCTCCACACAGCAACACTCAATAAAACAGTGCAAGAGAAGTAACTTATTGCATACCAAATTTAAAGTAAAACAAGTAAGAAAACTTCAGCCGAGAATTAATCGTTGGTAACTTAGCTCCCGCCGCTTGATTCTCTCTGGTTGGATTACTAATTACGTACCTTTCAACGAGAATTGAAGACTTCAAATATGCTTGCAAAGGTATTAATTCTGACTTTATTGATTATGATTACTATTTTTGGATTCTTAAAATTTCCATCTGATTAAGATCTTGAATACATTTTCATAGGGCTGCAAATGAATTAAATATTTGACAAGTTACTGAGTCGTTGGACTCAGTTAAAGCTCATCATGATTATATGATTAACTAATCCAATGTGCTTGAATGCTTCCGTAAGTACTCAGTATCTAAATGAATAAATTTGAATAACTTTGTTTGCTAGAAAATTAATAGTGATAGAATAAAATTTGCATCTTAGCTTTATCAGATATTTGAGGAATTAATAAGAAAACTATAATTTTATATGGAAAAACCTCGAAGAGGAAAAAATCACGGACCTGCACAAAATCTTCCACTATGTATCTATTTGAGTACAAAATTTTCCGATAATGGGATTACAATTGTATATGAGAAGAGGCATGAGAATCCAGTCGAGGCAACAAATATATAATATGGTTAGAGTGTACTTGTTAGTGGTGGTAGATGATGGTGAACAACTCGGGCAAATGGGATGGTCGGTGGTGACAGCGGAGATGGCCGGCGATGGGCGGCGTAAGCCGGCAGCGGTAATCGGCAACGGTGGTCGGCAACATACGGCGATGATAGTGGTGGCAGCGGTAGTGGCCGGCGCGTTCGAGATAACCAATGCGATGATTGATGGTGTGGTAGCATCTACAGCCGGTTAGATGTGGCAGCAATGGCGATAGTAGTCAGCATGCGGCAGCATTAGTAGTCAGCCGGATGACGGCAACGATAGTGTATGGCGGAGATACGGCAGCGATGGTCGCGGCGGTGAGCGTGATGTCCTGGTTGGCGGCCCGGGGGTGGTTGGCGGCTCAGTGGTACGATTATCTTAGAGGATTTTCGCTTTAGCTCTCTCCTCTTTAGCCAGCCTCCTCATGTGAAGAATGAGGCTATTTATAGATTAGAGGGTGGCATTTACGAATACATGCAAAATCGAACCACTCTAAAGCTCAAAATGATTCCCTTGATGATCTGATGTATTTTGTGTATTTGAATGCTCAAATGAAGTCAGAATTAGAGATCTTAGGCTTGTTAGATCTGGCTCGTCAAGACGCTCGATTTGACTATAAACACTCCATGTTTAAATCTTATTTAGAGACTTAACTGATATCCCAAAGTTTCCAATGATATTTTAAGTGCTTGATCTCGACTAGTTTCAACTGAGGATCAACTTGCTTTTGACATCAATATTCGTGCTTCAATTAGTAGGATTTAAATGTCATATCAGTTGCCCCCCTATTTTTGGTTGACATTATCTCAATCATCCAAATATATATATATGTCAAATACTTGAAAATATCAAATTCTTCAATGAAATTTGTGGGTCCATTAATCATACATTTTGAAAGAATAGATCTTAATGAGAGCACAAAATTATGATCACGGAAGCAAGTGCAGGGCTGCGGATGTGTACGGGTACACGCAGGAGTAAGGTTTTGGGGTTATGGACCCATCAGACATTCTGGGCACTTACGGGCCCGTATCACGCCATATTAGCCTTGGCTTCAACGCCCTGATACACGTCGACTCGTTTTCGAAAGAGGCATCAACCCGTCGGATCGATCAGGCAGGTACATCGTCGTGGCTCCGGTTTCCCTCGAAGAAGCGTCATTGGCCTCGTCGGACCGAGTTTGGAAGCGATCAAGGCTCGCGACATCTGGAGAGCTCAAACGGCCAAACCGCAGCGGTCAGCGATGATGATCACGGCGGCGATTAATAATACACGGTCAATTGGTGCCGAAGATGAGATGTGACAATAATTACGCGGTAGTCGGCGGTGGTGGCCGGTGCGGACCGGATGATGATGACCGGTAGTAATACCCGGCGGTAAGCTGAGCGGGATGCGGTAGCGAAGTGGTCGGCAGCTGGAAGGTATGTCAACCGTGTGGCGTGTCGTAATAGTCAGCGGGGATGGCAAACGCGATGATCGTGATGACCAGCAGAATAGCCGGCGATGGCGGTAGCAATGGCCGGCAGTGGTGGTAACCGTAGTCGATGGTAGCGGCAGCGATGATAATCCAGCGATGCGGCTATCGTCGGTAATCAGCGGCGGTAGACCGGCAACCAGTAGTCCGGCGGTGATAAGCGGATGATTCGACGATGGTTAGCCGATGATGCCGTCGGTAATGGCGGTAATGATCGGTAGTTCCTACTTCTTCAGAAAGTGGATTTTTTTGAAACTTCAATGGATGGTTCAACAGATTGATGCCGCATGGCGGAAGCGTTAATTAAAGGTCATTGAGCAACTTCGAGTCGATAGATAATTTCAAAGTATCATTCTCCATGATGTTACTTGTAATAATCTGCATGTGAGGGTAGAATCGAATGTTGAGGATTTTGACCCATTTGAGGTTGTTTGTCAAAGTATTACTTGATGACATTAACACCCGCAGAAGAGGTTGAATGAATCTACTAAAGATTTTGACCCATCCAATTTGTTTGTTAGAGTGTTACCGATGAAGTTAACTGTATGGAAGTGGTGAAATGAATGGCGAGGATTTTGACCTATCCGAGGTTATTTGTCAGAGTGTTACTCGAGGACGTTAACTTGTATGGAAGAGATCGAATTGGATCCACTGAGGATTTTTGACCTATCTGAGGTTGTTTGTCAGAGTGTTACAGATGGCGTTAACCGTATGGAAGATGTCAAATTAATCCGATGATTTTGACCTATCCAGGTTGTTTGTAGTATTACCCGATGCGTTAACTATGGAAGAGGTCGAATTGAATCCGCTAATGATTTTTTACCTATCCGAGGTTGTTTGTCAGAGTGTTACCCGATGACGTTAACCTATATGGAAGAGGTCAAATTGAATCCGTTGAGGATTTTTGACCTATCTGAGGTTGTTTGTCAAAGTGTTACTCGATGACGTTAACCTGTATAGAAGAGGTTGAATTGAATCCACTGAGGATTTTTGACCTATCCGAGGTTGTTTGTCAAAGTGTTACTCAATGACGTTAACCTGTATGGAAGAGGTTGAATTGAATCCGCTGAGAATTTTTGACCTATTCGAGGTTGTTTGTCAAAGTATTTGCTCGATGACGTTAACCTGTGTGGAGTAGGTGTGAATTTTTGATCTATCTGAGGTTGTTTGCCAGAGTCTTTGCTCGATGGCGTTAACTATGGAAGAGATCGAATTGAATCGGAATTTTGACCTATCCGAGGTTGTTTGTCAAAGTATTACTTAATGACGTTAACTTATATGGAAGAGATCGAATTGAATCGGCGAGAATTTTTTGACCTATCCAGGGTTTTTTATTAAGTATTAACTTGTATGGAAGAGGTCAAATCAAAACGTTCATTTGTGGTTGTAGCCAAAGTTGCTCCTTAACCTTGGTCTTGTTTTTCCATGAGTATGATTGGAAAATCATAATTTGCAAAGCTATATCTCTTCTCAATATTAAAATATCCTCCAACTTTGACTTGTTTCTTGGGATGGTAATCGATTAGATGCTTAACATATTAATATAGACGATCTCTGAGATTAAGAGTTGTCCCCCCCCCCCCCCAAATTTTAATGAATCTTCATTTTTCGCTTGCGCTCCTTAAAAGCTTGAAATGCTCCACCTCGATGGTGGTTTTGATCTTATTGGGAAACTTGGTCGTCATACAAGATGAAATAATGGGAATCAGTTCCCACATACCCAAACTGTTGCGTGCTAGAAAACTAGTAGCGGTAAAATAAAAATTTGCGCCTTAGCTTTGTTGTGAAATCTAGCACACACATAGATGTTTGAGGAATTAATAAAAAAACTCCAAAATTTTTACATGAAAAAATCTCGAAAAGAGGGAAAAAATCACGGGGCCTAGCCCAGTAAAAATCTTCCACTATGTATATGTTTCATAGTACAAAATTCCCGATAATGGGATTACAGAATTGTATATGAGAAGGGCTAACAATGGAATTCGAATCGAACAACAACTATATATATACATGGTTAGAGTGTAATAATTACTGGTAGTAGATGATGATGAAAACGATGAGTGGGTCAAACGATGATTTCGGTGGTGACCGGAGGAGATGGCCGGCGATAATTGGCCAGCGGTAACCGGCAACGGTAGCGCGATGTCAGTGCGGTGTCGGCAATAAATGCCAACAGTGGCCGGCGATAGTAATTCAGCGGTAAGCGGCAGTGAAGCGGGAAACCAGCGATGGTTAACGCACGAGATTGATGGTGGTGGCCGGCAACGGTTAGCGATGGTGCAGCAGCCGCAATGCAACCGATAGCGGCAGCGTCGTAATGCGCGAATGGCCAAACGATGATGGTGTAACCGAAAGATGGCCGATGGCAGGCGATGACCGACGGCAAATAGTCGGCGGTGGCGGCACGACGATGATGATCGTGTGGCGGTGTGGCCGACGGTGCGGCCGACAGCGGTATTGGCGGCGAAGGTGGTCGACAACCGTCAGTGGTAATGATTATGCTTGGAGGATTTTCAAGCTTTAGAGCTCTCTCTCCTCTTTAGCTTGGCCACCCCTCATGTGAAAAATGAGGGGTTATTTATAGATTATAGGGGTGACATTTCTACAAATACATGCAAAATACGAACCACTCCTCCATCGGACGGCTCAAAATGATTCCCTTAATCATCTGATGTATTTTGTGTATTTGAATGCTCAAATGAAGTTAATTATGAGATCTTAGCTTGTTAGATCCGCTGTCAAGATGCTCGATTTGATTATAAACATCCATATTTAAGCTATTTAGGATTTAACGATATCCCAAAGTTTCCAATGATATTTTAAATGCTTGATCTGTAGTTTCAACCAAGATCAACTTTGATATCAAGATTCGTGCTTCGACTAGTAGGATCTAAAAGTCATATCAAACTTATTGCTAGATTCATATATATATATATATATATATATATATATATATATATATATATATATATATATATATATATATATATATATATATATATATATATATATATATATATATATATATTCATGAAAGCTAGTAAAGAAGATTGATTAAAGATCGATTAAGGCTTGATTAAGTCTTTTCTGTGTTCAATATAATTTAAAAGTTTATGAATCAAATTCGAATCGAGCTCAAACATGATGTTGATAAAGAAGCTCAAGCTCGAACAAGCACTTTGCTCTACTCAATTTATTTGAACTCCTACATTTCAATTAAAATTCTTATAGATGAATAAATGCATAATTATACACAAATTGTTGACATTAAAGAACAAATAAAGGTTGGAAGGACACAGAAACTCTTGTATTAGATCCAGCATATCACCTATGCTTCTTGACGAAATTCTGCCTCAAACATAGCAATTAGACGCAAGACTATTAGCATTTAACAATATTTATAAATTTAGTTCAACTTAAAAACAATAACAAAATAACCATTTAAAATTTTATTTTATAAAGTTGCTTTATTTAAATATTTGAATCAAGAAATAAAGAACAATCATAAAATAATAATTCATATGCAATTATGCTTTTTTTACTTTCACATTATAATTAAAATAGAGGAGCTATATACATGTCATACAATCCATATATAATTATGTGTCTAACATTTAGATTTCGATATTTATTTATTTGACATTTAAAATTCTTTATATTATATCAAAATTATTATTGTTAATAAATTTTTAATAAATAAAATACATCATTTCATGCATATATTTACTATGATTAAAGTCTTATAGAAGTACAAATCAAAATTTAAGCGTTAGATATCTAAATTTAGAAAATTTACATACCTCACTAAAAATAATGCCACCTATAAATATATAATTTTGTTGATTTGATATAATATTAAAATTTTAAAGTTATATATATTTTAATAATAGCTAAATTAGAATTGGTCCATCACATGCTCAACTCACAAACACTATGTAAAACACACATCATGAGAAAGGATCACATCATGAGAAAGGATCGTATTGCAACACAAATATTGACTAATGTTATTGAGGATCTCATGCATATTATTTGAGTTTCTTATTCATATTCAATAATTTTAATGTTATTGAGGTCGGCACTAATTTCCAAAGGTATTTCTCAAATTAAATAAAAAAGAAGGCTGAGTAGTTCAGTTTGCCAGTTGGAAGAGTTGTACGTCTGTACGCACAGCCGTCTTTCCTCTTTCTAATATTTAACCTTTGCAGTTAACGAAGAAAATATAAAAATTTTCTTGTAACAAGTCAACGGCCGAATTAACAATATATAATATTCAATAGTCTATATATAATACTTTTTAATTAATACATAATAATTATATATTATTTGAGTATTATATATAATTATATTATTAGAATATAAATGTAGAAGCTACATTAGGAATCTGAAAATTAATAATTTTCTTTTTTTTAAAATATTTAAAATTTCGATTTTTTTTTCATGGTATACGCTAACGCATTTAATTTAATAATCGCTTTAACAATTTTCTTAGGTAAAATTTTTAAAATAGGCATATTCTTAATTTTAATTAGTAATTTAGGCATCAAAAATTTTTTTTTATGAAAATAGGCCTAGTCGTTCGTACAACTAACGACTGGCGCGGAATTTTTTTTTTCTGTAGTAGAGAGAGAGAGAGTTGCACGGACATAAGAGAGAGATTATATATATATATATATATATATATATATATATATATATATATATAATTAATTAATTAAAAAATAATTAAATATATATATAATTTTAATAAATAGATAAATATATAAATAATAAATTTTAATATAGATATTTCACGTGATTAAAGATGAATTATTATTTATTTTTTTATATATTTATATTTTTTATATTTTTTGTTATTATTATTATTTTAGATATTTTATACTTTTATATTTTATATTATTTTATATTATTTTATATTTTTATATTATTTTATATTATTTATACTTTATTATTTTATATTTTTTATATTTTAAATTTTATTATTATTATTATTATTATTATTATTATTATTATTATTTATTTTATATTTTTATATTTTATTTTATATTTTATATATTTTTTATATTTTTTATATTTTATATTATTATTTTTAATGCATAAATATAATATTTTTTTATATTTTATATTTTTACTGCATATATATTTCACATAATTAAAGATGAATTATTATTTATTTTACTTATTTATTTTTTCTTTCTTTCTTTTTTAATTTATAAATCTTCATAATTTTTAATAACTTTTATATATTATTTTCTTAATTTATAATATCAAAGTTATTAAAAATTATGAAGATTTATAAATTAAAAAAAGAAAAAAAAATAAGTCTGAAATAATAATAATAATAATAACAAAAAAATATAAAAAATATAAATATATAAAAAAAATAATAATTCATCTTTAGTGATGTGAAATATATATATATGCATTAAAAATTATTATTATATATATATATTAAAATATATATACTTAATTAATTATTTATTAAAAATTATTTATTTATTTATTTTTTTAATTATTAATACATATAAAAAAACACGCAAATAAAAAAAATTTTATTTTTTATTTTTTTATTTAGTAAAAATTTATTTAATTATTTAATTATTTAATTATTAATGCATATATGTATACCTAATTAATTAATTAATTAATTAATTATTTATTTATTTATATATTCTCTCTTCTCTCCGCGCAACACTCTCTCTCTTTTCCTGACGACTATGGCGCAGATCAGATCGCCAGTCAGTGGAGACTTTATTTTCATAAAATAAAATTTTGCTGCTAAAATTATTATTTAAGATTAAAAATATGCCTATTTTAAAAATTTTCCTATAAATAGAAGCAAAAGCTCAAAAGCCAGATAAACAAAATCTGGGCTTCAACTACTTCCCCTTAGCGATAACCAGCCTCAATATGGCCATATTCAACTCTTCTCGCCAAGCTCTCTTCTCCCATTTTACGCCTGCTGCTGCTGTTGCCGTTCTATGGGCCCTTCTTGTGGCTGGAAGCTCCGCTCAGACGAACTATATGCTGTCCGGCGATATCCTGCAAGCCGGTCAGAACTTATCGACGGTGGATTACAGCCTCGTCATGCAGCCAGACTGCAACCTCGTTCTCTACCGCAACGCCATAGAAGCAGTCTGGTCGACCCATACCTACAAGAAAGGCGTCGGATGCGAGCTCAGGTTGAAGACTGATGGCAACCTCGTCATCTACGACGAGGAAGAGAAGCTCGTTTGGGAGACTAAGACTAACGGAACAGTTGGCCACTACGTTCTTCTTCTCCAGCGCGATCGTAATGTCGCCCTCTACAGCGATACGCAATGGAATTCTGGGACGGCTTCTCTCACGAAGTAGGACTGAGTCCTATCGGGGATTATAACCGATGTGGAAGGAAGGAATGAATGAATAATAACTTTGTTTTCTGCTTGTTTAATCTTCGATGTATGGGTTGAGTTCTTGCGGCAATTTTTCTGAATATCGTTATGAAGGCTCTACTATTTAAATGACTGTTGAGTGATTTGGTTTTATATCAATATTTTTCATTTTGATTTCGCTTTACTTTGGTATTTTTGATGTTTAATTTCAATCCTTTTTTTAAAAAAATTTTCAATTTTCCAAAGTGTTGGTTACGTTTTATCATTAAGAAATTATTATATGCTGAGTCTAGAGATATATTTTATGTGACCTTCATTAATATATCATTA